>CM076970.1:48688575-49052522 GCA_039105355.1 Benthosema pterotum | reverse complement strand
TGTGATCAATGTGGACAACATTCTCTGTACTGTCGCACCTTAAAACACACAAGGAATTCACACAGCGAGAAACCATATGGATGTGATCAATGTGGACAACACTTCTCTCAGATGATCAACCTTAAACACACCAGAGAAATCCACACAGGAAGAAACCCTATGGATTGATCAGTGTGGACAGCATTTCTCTCGAATGGACAGCCTTAGAAGACAGACACCAGAAAATCCACACTAGATAGAAAGCCACATGATCACTGTGAACAACACTTCTGTGTTGTTCACAGTGACGTCTGTTTGGTGTGAGAAGAGCTTCTTTAGAACAGGTGGATCAGAAAATTCACATACCATAAAGTATAGCATATTTTTTCAAGCAACAATTTATTAAAGAGTATTAAGCTGAACACATTACATATATATGAGCATGCTGATTGTAGATCAAACATTGATTGGGTGACTCATTGTATGTTAGCATATTGAGTGAACTGGCTTTATTAGTATATATATATTTTTTTGCACATACATTTGTTCTTACTGTTTCTTAGAGTTTCTCTGACCTAGTCTTTGTTTCACTGCAATTTAAACAGTAGATTTTTTTGTATTTGTCCACCAGTTTTGTGTGTTTTTTCATGAATGATAGAGATAGAAAGATGTAGAGATATATAGATGTTAAATTGATGGAGTGAGCAAAACATTGGTAGTGTCTTTTCACTGTTTCCTCTCCGTATGTTTTTATTCACAGTCCACAATAAATTTCATGAATTCTTTAATGTTGTTTTTGTTTTTTATTCAGCATATTAATAGCACTTTATATATTAACAATACTGTTATTTTTCTTGGTGTCTATCTAGACATATTTGTCTAATGTTGCCCTCACAGGGTGACGTGACCCGAGCCGGTGGAGTACTGATCCAGACCTGATCAGATCAAGTACATTCCATATACATTCACATGTTGTTTTCTTTTGTTCTATAGAACAGTCCAGTTACATCCAATACCAAAACAAAATATAATAAATTGTGGCTTCTGTCATTCTGTTCCTCAACACGTCCCCAAATTAAGTCCATTTCAACTCGTTATCACTCTTTGTCACTCCCATCTGCATTACTCCTTTAAAACTGTTTTGGACCAAATACTGTAAACTTGCCTTTAAGGTGCATTTTATATTAAAGTGCCCGAAAGCATCATCAAGATCCAATACAAAACAACAAAAACTACTATAACACCTGATGCAACATGACAGGCTGTTGATTGTAAAATAAAACCTTGAGGTAATTTGGTTTCATATTACACTCTATACATTGCATTACAAAACTCTACCCAATTAGAATCACTGTTATTACACTGTGTTGCAATTAAAAGTAGCAAACATGTGTTTAATCATCCTTCAGTAGGGATCAATGCAAAATACCACCGTGTTTCTGTGAAAGGAGTTATCCTGTACTTTGGGAACTGCTGGGAATCTCTGTCCCATTGTTAAATGGCAGGTGAGAATGGGTTAGACCAGGTGTGTAACCCTGCTGGATGGATGGGACAACCAGTTTGCATGAGGTCCTTTTAGTATGATAAGTTGAGTGCTTACAGCCGATACTCCTGCAGTATCATGTCCAACATGTACAGTATGTCCTGTCAAAACTATTCATTGGCACCAATTATTGAGTGATTGGTGTCAATCACCTCTGAGTGACACAGCAGCTGATGACACTTAATGATTGAGGTGGAGCAGACTGAAAGCAGGAAGTGTTTGTTCACTAGAACAAAGGAATCAGTGTGAACACTAGTGCACACTGCACAAACACCCAACATGATTTTACAATGTTTTGAGGACTGGAACGGTGAAACCATCACAAGCCAACACAGGGAACGCCACTGGTGTGTTTATTTTTATGCATGTTTATTATTTAATGCTTAGGCCTGTTTGATGCTTGTAGATCAGTGGTTTTCAATCCTTTTTGAATCATGACAGCGTGATGAACATAATACCTGAGTGAATATAGACAACACTTTAAAATATATTGCCAAACAAACAAAGTAGCAATTGGTCTGAATTCTTTTAAATATTTTGACTTTCTTGTAAATTCATGTTTGGCATTTTGAGTTAAAGTCTAAAAATGGAGCCCTGAAGGACCGCTCTTGGCCTCGGTACTTTGACCACTGTTTAAAAAACACTGAGTATGTTAAATTATTTAGTTAAATTTAACAATTCAATAAAATATTAACTAGAGACAACTTTGACTGTATCACTTTAAATGCATTTGAGTTATTTTCATGATTACGTATGTTGCTGCTAGTGAGTGCTAATGAGTGGGCGGAGGTTTAGCTGCACAGCATGGACACCCAGAGCCCATACTGCTACACCAGAACACTGTCTATACTATTAGAGCAGTAGTTTATTATGGAGCCCATACTGCTACACCAGAACACTGTCTTTACTATTAGAGCAGTAGTTTATTATGGAGCCCATACTGCTACACCAGCACACTGTCTTTACTATTAGAGCAGTAGTTTATTATGGAGCCCATACTGCTACACCAGCACACTGTCTTTACTATTAGAGCAGTAGTTTATTATGGAGCCCATACTGCTACACCAGCACACTGTCTTTACTATTAGAACAGTAGTTTATTATGGAGCCCATACTGCTACACCAGCACACTGTCTTTACTATTAGAGCAGTAGTTTATTATGGAACCCATACTGCTACACCAGCACACTGTCTTTACTATTAGAGCAGTAGTTTATTATGGAGCCCATACTGCTACACCAGCACACTGTCTTTACTATTAGAGCAGTAGTTTATTATGGAGCCCATACTGCTACACCAGCACACTGTCTTTACTTTTAGAGCAGTAGTTTATTAGAAGGAACTGATGTGTAAGTGAACACAATGTCCAGGACCATTTTTCATTACTAAGACACATCAGGAAATGATTAGGTGTCCAACATTATGCATAGTTCCCACCACCACAACTCATTTGTATCATGTGATAAAAATGGTGGTGGATGTTGTGGGATGTTTTGAGAGATGTCTGTCCCATTGTTAATGGACAGGTGATACTGGGTTAGGGTGTGTTTGGTAACCATAATGCTGAATTGACAACTGATTTGAATGGCCAACCAATTTGCACATGCTCCTATGTGTGATTAGTACAGTGCATGTAGACTATATCCTATAGTATTGTGTGAATGGAATGGAATATTTATATAGTATAGGGAATCATTAGACCAGGAAAACTAGATGTACAGAACATGCAGCTGGAATTGAACCTTATGTCCAACAGTAGCTACAGAGTACCTTTTAATAGCAGTGTGCTGTTTATGGATATCCTCACAACACTCTAATAGTCACAATTGTCAGTAATTCAGAAGGTGGTGCCAGATAATATTGTAAGTAATTGCATCACTTTTCAACATACCTGGTCCTCACTATGTTCATGCTACAATGCCACATTTCTTTCTGCTCCTTACGTATCGTTGTACACGATATTATAACAAGCAAAACATGACATTGAAACAATACATCAAAAACAAACATTGAACACAGGATGTTTCTACAACTTGTAAAGGTATGTTGTCTGGGGCCAACACAACATGCTAGTTCATGGTCGAATTACATACATGAAACATTATTTGGCTTTAAAGTTGTTGAAGCAAAATACAGTGTGCACATATTTTCATGTTTTTATTACACTAATAACTCATGCCGTGTTTTATTTTCAAACTGAGACACAGAGACATCTCTGTGAGATCATTTTGTTTGAGTAATTGAAGCAAAACGTGTTTTATATAGAATTATTGTTTTATAATGCATGTTTTGACAGTGTGCATTCTTTTGGATTCATGTCCAATCATGCTTTGAGTTTACTCAAGTTCAGATATACTAATAGGATGTAGTTATGTCCATACATCAATGTTTCATTAAGTTTAGTTACATCAAATATGAAGCTTACAATGCAATCTCACATTTCTATATTGTTGCATAGAGCATGACCTGGGGGAGGAGAGAGGGGTGGAGCACATGCACAACCTCTCAACCAATCTTTCTGATTGGTTGAGAGGTTGTTCTATTGTCCTCCTCTTTGGCCAATCAATCCCAAGCAGTTAGTGGTGACAACTCAACCTCTCTAGTATAAGAAGAGATTGTTGTTGCAATTTCTCCACATCATCTCCAGGATATCATACATTTCTGAACACATCTGACTGTGCTCTCCAGACTTCAGGTGAAGATGAACTCTCTCAACCACACCATGGACAATTCTGCTCAACAGGATGATCATCAAGACCTCTGTAAGTTATTGTGTTTGTGTTTCTACATTGATACAATGTAGTGTTTCTACATTGATACACAGCATGTCAGTGGCAACCAATACATCTCTAAGTTAATTACTGTTTTCGTTTTTAATTAGTGCAAACTAGGACAACCTGTTCTTTAACTCTTTCTAAAATGCAAAATCATGTCTTTACAAATAATCAATAAATTGTTGTCTTTTCATCCATGTAGAACCATCATGCTCATGCAGTATGTGCAATTTGCCTATTCTTAACCCTAGAATATTGACCATAGAAACATGTATGTTAGTGTTAAAAGGAGCCAAAGTTAGACAGTAACTGCATTTAACCCATTTTGTTTTATTTTATTTTCTTGTCTTTGTCTCCAATTCAGTGCTGCATCATCAGACCGACTCCTGATGTTCTACCAGAGGTGAATGTGTCCTGTTCTACCAGAGGTGAATGAACAAAGACGTTTGGCTAAACAAAAAGACCACTGTTGTGATCAGTGTGGAAAACGCTTCCCTACAATGTCCACACTAAAAACACACCAGAGAATTCACACAGGTGAGAAACCCTTTGGGTGTGATCAGTGTGGAACACACTTCTCTGTATTGTCCAGCCTTAAAAAACACAAGAGAATTCACACAGGAGAGAAACCCTATGGATGTGATCAGTGTGGACAACACTTCTCTGTATTGTCCAGCCTTAAAAAAACACAAGAGAATTCACACAGGAGAGAAACCTTATGGATGTGATCAGTGTGGTCAACACTTCTCTCAAATGTCACACCTTAAGGCACACCAGAGAGTTCACACAGGAGAGAAACCCTATGGATGTGACCAGTGTGGACAACACTTCTCTCGAATGGAACTCCTTAAAAAACATCAGAGAATTCACACAGGAGAGAAACCCTATGGATGTGATCAGTGTGGACAACAATTCTCTCAAATGAGCAACCTTAAAAGACACCAGAAAATCCACAATAGATAGAAAGCACATGGATCACTGTGAACAACACTTCTCTCATGCTCAGCCTTGAAGACGTGTCTGTTTAGAGTGACAAGAGCTTCTGTGAAAGGGGTTATCCAGGTGCATCAGAAAATACACAGACCATAAAGTGTACCATACCAATCCATAGATTTTTAGAGCAAACGTCTATTAAATAGTCTGTAGCTGTTTTCAAGACATTACATAAACATGAGCATGCTGATTCTAGATCAAACGTTGCTTCAGTGACTCATTGCAAGTAGCTTAACATCAGTTTATATATATATATATATATATATATAAATATATATATATATATATATAATATATATATATATATATATATATATATATATATATATATATATATATATATATATATATATATATGTGGTGTGATGTGTAAGTGAAGACAACATCCAGGGTCATTTTTTTTTTACGAAGACACGTCAGGAAATGTGTGGCCTACATTTTGCATAGTTTCCACTGCCAAATCTCATTTGCATGTGATGCAAATGGATGTGGGGTGTTTTGAGAGATGTCTGTCCTATTGTTAATGGACATGTGATACTGGGTTAGGGTGTGTCCGTGTAACCATATTGCTGAATGGATGTGCCAACTGATTTGCACATGTCCCTATTGGTATGATAAGTCCAGTGCATATAGAGTAGTCCTATAGTATTGTGTGGATGGATGGAACATTTATAGTATTGGGAATAATTTGCTTTTATTTTTTTTAGACTGGAAAATATTACAACACCCAAAAGGCAACTATAACAACTAGAGCTATTAGTCATGCCTACATTATGACTTTGCAAGGTTATAATCATCCTTAACTAGACTGTCTGTATAGTGGTTAGTCCTCTCTTTGGCCTACTGTTGGCCAATCAATCCCAAGCAGTGGTGACTTCAAGTTCTCTAGTGTTTGTAGTTGTCATTCCTCCATTTTCTGTCAGAAATGACAGAATTCTTTCTGACCTACACCTCTGAGTTAAAAAAAACAACAAAAAAAACAACAAAAAAAAAAAAACATGTGGCACAGCAGGAAATGATTAGGTATTGTGTGGCCTACCTTATGCATAGTTCCCAGTTCCACCACCACATCTCATTTGCATGTGATAAATTATGGTTCTGAGTGTTGTGGGATGTTTTGAGAGATGTCTGTCCCATTGTTAATAGACAGGTGATACTGGGTTAGGGTGTGTCTGTGTAACCATATTGCTGAATGGATGTGCCAACTGATTTGCACATGTTCCTATTGGTATGATAAGTAGAGTGCATATATAGTAGTCCTATAGCATCGTGCAAATGGATGGAATGTTTATATAGTATTGGGAATCATTTGCTTTCAAATTATTTAGACTGAAAAATACTACAACACCTTAAAGGTGATAATAACAACTAGAGCTATTAGTCATCCCTGCATTTGGATTATAATCATCCTTAACTAGACTGTCTAGTGATTGCTCTCCTCTTCAGCCTACTGTTGGCCGATCAATCCCAAGCAGTGGTGACTTCTCAAGCTCTCTAGTGTAAGACGAGTTTGTAGTTGCCGTTTAGTTGGACCAAAAAATATTTTTAAATACTGTACATGCTGTACAGAGGAAAAAAAACACAATCGCCTATTCTTTTAGCAAGAAATATCCAGTCCTTCTTTGATAACAGTAGAACTTGGATTATCATGTAATGAAGGTCAGTTGCCCAGTCCTGTTTCTATTGTTTCTAATTCTCACTTCCCAAGACCTAGAACAAATTATTCATGCTTCCAACTCTTCTTTTCTCTCTTGACTCTACTCTCTACACACCAACCTCAGCTCCTCAGTTCACAAACTGCATTTATAGTACAAGTGCATTTAGAACACAGAGCTAGGATTCTCACTAACATTTATAGTACAAGTGCATTTAGAACACAGAGCTAGGATTCTCACGGACATTTATAGTACAAGTGCATTTAGAACACAGAGCTAGGATTCTCACTAACATTTATAGTACAAGTGCATTTAGAACACAGAGCTATGATTCTCACTAACATGTATAGTGCAGATGACACCAATATATCCTCAAAACACAACAGCACTCTAATAGTCACTATTGTTAGTAATTCATGGGTGGGACAAACAGTTTGCATGAGGTCCTTTTAGTATGATAAGTTGAGTGCTTACAGCCGATACTCCTGCAGTATCATGTCCAACATGTACAGTATGTCCTGTCAAAACTATTAATTGGCACCAATTATTGAGTGATTGGTGTCAATCACCTCTGAGTGACACAGCAGCTGATGACACTTAATGATTGAGGTGGAGCACACTGAAAGTAGGAAGTGTTTGTTCACTAGAACAAAGGAACCAGGGTGAACAATTTTGCACACTGCACAAACACCCAACATGATTTTACAATGTTTTGAGGACTGAAACGGTGAAACCATCACAAGCCAACACAGGGAACACCACTGGTGTGTTTATTTTATGCATGTTTATTATTTAATGCTTAGGCCTATTTGATTCTTGTAGATCAGTGGTTTTCAATCCTTTTTGAATCACGGCAGTGTGGTGGACATTATACCTGATTGAATATAGACAACACTTTAAAATATATTGCCAAACAAACAAAGTAGCACCTGGTCTGAATTCTTTAAATATTTTGACTTTCTTGTAAATTCATGTTTGGCATTTTGAGTTAAAGTCTAAAAATGGAGCCCTGAAGGACCACTCTTGGCCTTGGTACTTTGACCACTGTTTAAAAAACACTGAGTATGTTTAAATTATTTAGTTAAATTTAACAATTCAATAAAATATTAACTAGAGACAACTTTGACTGTATCACTATAATTGCATTTTAGTTATTTCCTGGATTGCCGTATGTTGCTGCTAGTGAGTGCTAATGAGTGGGCGGAGGTTTAGCTGCACAGCATGGACACCCAGAGCCCATACTGCTACACCAGCACACTGTCTTTACTATTAGAGCAGTAGTTTATTATGGAGCCCATACTGCTACACCAGAACACTGTCTTTACTATTAGAGCAGTAGTTTATTATGGAGCCCATACTGCTACACCAGAACACTGTCTTTACTATTAGAGCAGTAGTTTATTATGGAGCCCATACTGCTACACCAGAACACTGTCTTTACTATTAGAGCAGTAGTTTATTATGGAGCCCATACTGCTACACCAGAACACTGTCTTTACTATTAGAGCAGTAGTTTATTATGGAGCCCATACTGCTACACCAGAACACTGTCTTTACTATTAGAGCAGTAGTTTATTATGGAGCCCATACTGCTACACCAGCACACTGTCTTTACTTTTAGAGCAGTAGTTTATTATGCAGAATGAACTGATGTGTAAGTGAACACGATGTCCAGGACCATTTTTCATTACTAAGACACAACAGGAAATTATTAGGTGTCCTACATTATGCATAGTTCCCACCACCACATCTCATTTACATTATGTGGTTAAAAATGGTGGTGGTCCTCATTATGTTTATGCTACAATGCCACATTTCTTTCTGCTCTTTAGTCCATACATATCTTAGTACACTAGTATAAGAAGCAAAACATGATGCTAAAACAATAATATAATAATATCCTGTACTTTGGGAACTGCTGGGAATGTCTGTCCCATTGTTAATGGCAGGTGAGAATGGGTTAGACCAGGTGTGTAACCCTGCTGGATGGATGGGACAACCAGTTTGCATGAGGTCCTTTTAGTATGATAAGTTGAGTGTTTAAAGACGATACTCCTGCAGTATTGGGAATCATTTGCATTCAAGTTGTTTAGACTGCAAAATGCTTTGCAGCATCTCGGAGGTAAACTATCAAACCAGTCCTGGAAAAATATGAAGAAATGATCAAATTGCACCAAACAACCATTCACACTGTCTGCTGTCCATTCACTCTCAAGTCTGTTGTTGTTATATACCAGTGGTTTTCAACCTTTTTGATAACAGGGACCACTATTTATTCTGTCTGTCCACAATTTAGTAGAGATAACTGGCAAAATGTTGGTCAAAGTAACAATTCTTCTACATGTCCGCGTAGATTCTTGAAAATTAAGTAACTATGATGTTTACACATAATTTAACTCTTGAAAGTGTAACCAAATAAACCCGTTAAGGGTCTGTTTGTTCTTAAGAGTTACAGATCTATGAGGGTCCATTTGCTTACCAACTGTCCATCATTTAGCTGGGCACCAGCTGAAATCCTGTCAGGCGCCAGTGGTTGAAAACCTCTGCTATATTCTGTACATATTTCCCTTTTCCTAAGCATGTATTTATATTTGTTTGTATGTTTTTAAGAACTAAAAATGGACGGCCCTGATGCCTTTTGAGTTCATCCTCTTAGCAGTTTTTGTATTGACCTGCACTTTCATTGGACTGTACCCATTCTGCAATCTTATTTCTGCAATCTAGATTTTAAATTCAAATCCTTCAATCAAAAATCTAAATTTGAACACCTCAGATCAAATTATTGCCTGTGCAATGTGGTTGCATTTCAGGGTGATTCCCCTAGTGGGTGTTAAAAGGATTGTCATGTATGCTGTGTTTTTTAATGTTTTCCATTAACCCATTTAGGCCTGACCTAAGTTTTCTGGAAAAACGTCAAATGTTTATATAACTGCATCAAAAATGACATTTGAAATACTGTAATACTGTAGTGTACAGAATCCAAAGTGGATTCCCAGCCTTAAATGAAATGAAAAGAAGAGTTACATAGTTAGCGTTAAAACTTAATGTTTCAGCAAGAAATATCAAGACTTTCTTCAACAACAGTACAACTTTGATTAGCATGTAGGTCAGTTGTCCAGTCCTGTTTCTGTCAATTCCAAAATAAAACCAATTCTCACTTCCCAAGACCTAGAACAAATTATTCATACTTCTAACTCTTCATGTCTCTCTGGACTTTACTGTCTACACACCAACCTCAGCTCCTCAGTTCACAAACTGTATTTATAGTACAAGTGCATTTAGAACACAGAGATAGGATTCTCACTAACATTTATAGTACAAGTGCATTTAGAACGCAGAGCTAGGATTCTCACTAATATTTATAGTACAAGTGCTGAATGAACTGCTGTGTAAGTAAAGATAATTTCCAGGACCATTTTCATTACTAAGACACATCAGGAAATGATTAGGTGTCCTACATTATGCATAGTTCCCACCACCACATCTCATTTACATCATGTGATAAAAAATGGTTGTGATTGTTGTGGGATGTTTTGAGGGATGTCTGTCCCATTGTTAATGGACATGTGAATGTGATACTGGGTTAGGGTGTGTCTGTGTAACCATATTGCTGAATGGCCAACTTATTTGAATGGCCAACTGATTTGCATATAAGTGAGTGCATGCAGAGTAGTCCTATAGTACTGCGTGAATGCAGTGGAATATTTAATTAGTATAGGGAATCGTTTGACCAGGACATAATTAAACTAGATGTACAGAACGTGTTAAAAAAAATGCACACAACATCTTACATTCCAGCTTAGTGAAGAGGTGGTTTTGTGATTTCAGAAAAAAACTTGTACAACAGAGGTGTCACCATATTACTGCAGCTGGAACTGAACCTTATAACCGATATAAGCTAAATAGTACTAAGACACCATGATATCTTCACAACACAACACTCTAATAGTCACAATTGTCAGTAATTCAGAAGGTGGTGCCAGATAATATTATAAGATAATAGATTGTATTACTTTTCAACATACCTGCTCCATATGTTCATGCTGCAATGCCACATTTCTTTCTGCTCCTTATATATCGTTGTACACGATATTATAACAAGCAAAACATGAAACTGAAACAGTACATCAAAAACAAACAGTGAACACAGGATATTTCTACAACTTGTAAAGTTATGTTGTCTGGGGCCAACACAACATGCTAGTTCATGGTTGAATTACATACATGAAACATGCAAATGTACCGTTATTTGCCTTTAAAGTTATTAAAGCCATATGTTTGTTACACTAATAACTCATGTAGTGTGTTATTTTCAAACTGAGACACAGAGACATCTCTGTGAGGTCAGTTTGTTTGAGTAACTGAAGCAAAACGTGTTTTACATAGAATTATTGTTTTATAATGCCTGTTTTGACCGTGTCTATTCCTTTGGATTCATGTTCAATCATGTTTTGAGTTTACTCAAGTTCAAATATGCTAATAGGATGTAGTTATGTCCATACATCAATGTTTCATTAAGTTTATTTACATCAAAGCTTACAATGCGATCTCATATTTCTATATTGTTGCATATCGCATGACCTGGGGGAGGAGAGAGGGGTGGAGCACATGCTCTCTCAACCAATCTTTCTGATTGGTTGAGAGGTTGTTCTATTGTTCTCCTCTTTGGCCAATCAATTGCAAGCAGTTAGGGATGACCACTCAAGCTCTCTAGTATAAGAACAGATTTCTCCACATCATCTCCGGGATATCAATAATTTCTGAACACATCTGACTGTGCTCTCCAGACTTCAGATGAAGATGAACTCTCTCAACCACACCATGGACAATTCTGCTCAACAGGATGATCATCAAGACCTCTGTAAGTTAATTATTGTTTTCGTTTTAATTAGCACAAACTAAGACAACCTTATCTTTATCTCTTTCTAAAATGCAAAATAATGTCTTCTCAAATAATCAATGTATGATCATGTTCTCATCCATGTAGAACCAACATGCTCATGCAGTGTGTGCAAGGCTTTATAGCAATTCTTAACCTTAGAATATTGACCATAGAACATGTATGCTGAGTGTTAAAAGGAGCCAAAGTTAGACAGTAACTGCATGCATACTATTCATGCCATGAGGGAGTAAAAAATACAGATTTCTATGGGAATTGGTAAATGTTGAATGGCTGAACAGTTGAGTGCATACATTAACTTGTAAAGTGCATGACATGTGTTTAAACAACATTTCTCTTGTCTTTGTTTCCAATTCAGTGCTGCATCATCAGACTGACTTCCCTGTTCTACCAGAGGTGGATGAACAAAGACGTTTGGCTAAACAAAAAGATCACTGCTGTGATCAATGTGGAAAACGATACCCTACAATGTCCAGACTTAAAACACACCAGAGAATTCACACAGGAGAGAAACCCTATGGATGTGATCAGTGTGGACAGCACTTCTCTCGCCTGTCCCACCTTAAATCACACCAGAGAATTCACGCAGGAGAGAAACCATATGGATGTGATCAGTGTGGACATCACTTCTCTCAAATATCACACCTTAAAGAACACAAGAGAATTCACACAGGAGAAAAACCCTATGGATGTGATCAGTGTGGACAACACTTCTCTGTATTGTCCAGCCTTAAAAAACACAAGAGAATTCACACAGGAGAGAAACCATATGGATGTGATCAGTGTGGACAGCACTTCTCTCACCTGTCCCACCTTAAAACACACCAGAGGATTCACACAGGAGAGAAACCCTATGGATGTGATCAGTGTGGACAGCAGTTCTCTCGAATGGAACATCTTAAAACACACCAGAGAGTCCATACCGGAGAGAAACCCTATGGATGTGATCAGTGTGGACAACACTTCTCTCAAAGGTCACACCTTAAATCACACCAGAGAATTCACACAGGAGAGAAACCCTATGGATGCGATCAGTGTGGACAACACTTCTCTGTATTGTCCAGCCTTAAAAAACACCAGAGGATTCACACAGGAGAGAAACCCCATGGATGTGATCAGTGTGGACAACACTTCTCTCACCTGCCCCACCTTAAAACACACCAGAGAATTCACACAGGAGAGAAACCCTATGGATGTGATCAGTGTGGACAACACTTCTCTCAGAAGAGCAGCCTTAAAAGGCACCAGAAAGTTCACACAGGAGAGAAACCCTATGGATGTGATCATTGTGGACAACACTTCTCTGAATTGTCCAACCTTAAAAAGCACCAGAGAATTCACACAGGCGAGAAACCATATGGATGTGATCAATGTGGACAACACTTCTCTCAGATGATCAACCTTAAAACACACCAAAAAGTTCACACCGGAGAGAAACCCTATGGATGTGATCAGTGTGGACAGCATTTCTCTCGAATGGACAGCCTTAGAAGACACCAGAAAATCCACACTAGATAGAAAGCACATGGATCACTGTGAACAACACTTCTCTCATGATCAGCCTTGAAGACGTGTCTGTTTGGTGTGAGAAGAGCTTCTTTAGAACAGGTGGATCAGAAAATACACATACCATAAAGTATAGCATACTTTTTCAAGTAACAATTTATTAAAGAGTCTAAGCTGAACACATTACATATATATGAGCATGCTGATTGTAGATCAAACATTGATTGGGTGACTCATTGTATGTTAGCATATTGAGTGAACTGGCTTTATTAGTATATATATATATTTTTGCACATACATTTGTTCTTACTGTTTCTTAGAGTTTCTCTGACCTAGTCTTTGTTTCACTGCAATTTAAACAGTAATGTTTTGTTTTTGTCCATCAGTTTTGTGTGTTTTTTCATGAATGATAGAGATAGAAAGACGTAGAGATAGATACAGTAGCTGTTAAATTGATGGAGTGAGCAAAACATTGGTAGTGTCTTTTCACTGTTTCCTCTCTGTTTTTATTCACAGTCCACAATAAATTTCATGAATTCTTTAATGTTTTTGTTTATTTTTATTCAGCATATTAATAGCACTTTATATTTTAACAATACTGTTATTTTTCTTGGTGTCTATCTAGACATATTTGTCTAATGTTGCCCACACAGGGTGACGTGACCCGAGCCGGTGGAGTCCTGATCCAGACCTGATCAGATCAACTACATTCCATATACATTCACATGTTGTTTTCTTTTGTTCATATAGAACAGTCCAGTTACATCCAATACCAAAACAAAATATAATAAACTGTGGCTTCTGTCATTCTGTTCCTCAACACGTCACAAATTAAGTCCATTTCAACTCGTTATCACTCTTTGTCACTCCCATCTGCATTACTCCTTTAAATCTGTTTTGGACCAATACTGTAAACTTGCCTTTAAGGTGCATTTTATATTAAAGTGCCCGTAAGCATCATCAAGACCCAATACAAAACAACAAAAAATACTATAACACCTGATGCAACATGACAGGCTGTTGATTGTAAAATAAAACCTTGAGATTAATTTGGTTTCATATTACACTCTATACATTGCATTACAAAACTCTACCCAATTAGAATCACTGTTATTTACACTGTGTTGCAATTAAACGTAGCAAACATGTGTTTAATCATACTTCAGTAGGGATCAATGCAAAATACCAGTGTGTTTCTGTGAAAGGAGTTATCCTGTACTTTGGGAACTGCTGGGGAATGTCTGTCCCATTGTTAATGGCAGGTGAGAATGGGTTAGACCAGGTGTGTAACCCTGCTGGATGGATGGGACAACCAGTTTACATGAGGTCCTTTTAGTATGATAAGTTGAGTGCTTACAGCCGATACTCCTGCAGTATCATGTCCAACATGTACAGTATGTCCTGTCAAAACTATTCATTGGCACCAATTATTGAGTGATTGGTGTCAATCACCTCTGAGTGACACAGCAGCTGATGACACTTAATGATTGAGGTGGAGCACACTGAAAGCAGGAAGTGTTTGTTCACGAGAACAAAGGAATCAGTGTGAACAATAGTGCACACTGCACAAACACCCAAATGATTTTACAATGTTTTGAGGACTGGAACGGTGAAACCATCACAAGCCAACACAGGGAACGCCACTGGTGTGTTTATTTTATGCATGTTTATTATTTAATGCTTAGGCCTGTTTGATGCTTGTAGATCAGTGGTTTTCAATCCTTTTTGAATCATGACAGCGTGATGAACATAATACCTGAGTGAATATAGACAACACTTTAAAATATATTGCCAAACAAACAAAGTAGCAATTGGTCTGAATTCTTTAAATATTTTGACTTTCTTGTAAATTCATGTTTGGCATTGTTGAGTTAAAGTCTAAAAATGGAGCCCTGAAGGACCTCTCTTGGCCTCAGTACTTTGACCACTGTTTAAAAAAACACTGAGTATGTTTAAATTATTTAGTTAAATTCAACAATTCAATACAATATTAACTAGAGACAACTTTGACTGTATCACTTTAAATGCATTTTAGTTATTTTCATGATTGCCGTATGTTGCTGCTAGTGAGTGCTAATGAGTGGGCGGAGGTTTAGCTGCACAGCATGGACACCCAGAGTCTTTACTATTAGAGCAGTAGTTTATTATGGAGCCCATACTGCTACACCAGCACACTGTCTTTACTATTAGAGCAGTAGTTTATTATGGAGCCCATACTGCTACACCAGCACACTGTCTTTACTATTAGAGCAGTAGTTTATTATGGAGCCCATACTGCTACACCAGCACACTGTCTATACTATTAGAGCAGTAGTTTATTATGCAGAAGGAACTGATGTGTAAGTGAACACAATGTCCAGGACCATTTTTCATTACTAAGACACATCAGGAAATGATTAGGTGTCCTACATTATGCAGAGTTCCCAACACCACATCTCATTTACATTATGTGGTTAAAAATGGTGGTGGATGTTGTGGGATGTTTTGAGAGATGTCTGTCCCATTGTTAATGGGCAGGTGATACTGGGTTAGGGTGTGTTTGTGTAACCATATAGCTGAACGGCCAACCAATTTGCACATGCTCCTATGAGTTTGATTAGTACAGTGCATGTAGACTATATCCTATAGTATTGTGTGAATGGAAGGGAGTATTTATATAGTATAGGCCAGGGAATTGTTTGACCAGGACATAATTAAACTAGACCTACAGAACGTGCAGCTGGAATTGAACCTTATATCCAACATGCCAGTGTGTCGTTTATGGATATCCCCACAACACAACACTCTAATAGTCACAATTGTCAGTAATTCAGAAGGCTGTGTCAGATAATATTGTAAGGTAATAGATTGTATCACTTTTCAACATACCTGGTCCTCATTATGTTCATGCTACAATGCCACATTTCTTTCTGCTCTTTAGTCCATACATATCTTAGTACTTTAGTTTCTGACTCACCACAGAATGTTCCTCCTGGGCAGTGGCAAAGAACCAGAGGAGAGTCTGAGGCAGCCTTAAATGGTGCCTGACTGAAATTAGGTGAACATGATTGGTCCCTTTGGTTGGATCAGTCCATCTGTGTGTATGTATTTAGAATATATAGTTAAAACCCACGATTATTAATAAAGCTACTGAGTAGTGGGCCTTTTGTCCAAATGTGGTTTTGCTTTAATGAGTGTTTTAATGATGTCTTTCAGGCATTTTGTAGAAACTGGGGATTGAATTATCAATCAGGTATCAGTTGGTATGGTCCAGTGGGTGGGGCCTGGCTCTATACAACTGTCCAGCAGGTAGTTCTGGAGTGTCAGCCTAGCTGAAAAGACCTCAGACCAACCTGACCAGTATATACTTTGTTTTTGGCTTTGCTGCTGCTTCCTGTTTCACCATCATCACTTCACTTGCAACGGATACAAGGTGAATAAAACAATTGCATAGCATTTGGGACTCTGCCTGGTATTTTATTTTGAATACTCAAACGGGAGTTCTTTTGCTAATTTTGAACCTTTTTTATTTGTTGTATGGCGACCTTGAGTGCCTTGAAAGACACTTTATGAATAAATGTATTATTAGTAGTAGTAAAGTCTGGAACTATTTACTTAAACTAAAAACTAACCTGTGAGGTCATTTTGTTTGAGTAGCCTAATTGAAGCAAAAGGGGAAAGGAAAGTTATTATTTGGATGCATGCTTTGACTCTGAGTGTCCTTTTTTTGCATTCATGCTTTTAGTTATGCCCATACATCAATGTATCATTATGTTTAGTTTACAATGCAATCTCACATTTCTGTATTGTTGCATAGAGCATGACCTGGGGGAGGAGAGAGGGGTGGAGCACATACAGCAGTTTGAGATTGGTTGAGAGGTTGTTCTATTGTTCTCCTCTTTGGCCAATCAATCCCAAGCAGTTAGTGGTGACAACTCAAGCTCTCTAGTATAAGAAGAGAGTGTAGATGGAATTTCTCTACATCATCTCCAGGATATCAATCATTTCTGAACACATCTGACTGTGCTCTCCAGACTTCAGGTGAAGATGAACTCTCTCGACCACACCATGGACTATTCTGCTCAACAGCATGATCATCAAGACCTCTGTAAGTTATTGTTTCTACATTTATATACAGCATGTCAGTGGTAACCAATACATCTCTAAGTTAATTACTGTTTTCGTTTTAATTAGCACAAACTAAGACATCCTTATCTTTATCTCTTTCTAAAATGCAAAATAATGTCTTCTCAAATATTCAAAGGATCATCTTTTCATCCATGTAGAACCAACATGCTCATGCAGTGTGTGCAAGGCTTTATAGCAATTTGCCTATTCTTAACCTTAGAATATTGACCATAGAACATGTATGCTGAGTGTTTAAAGGAGCCAAAGGTAGACAGTAACTGCATGCATACTATTCATGCCATGAGGGAGTGAAAAATACAGATTTCTATGGGAATTGGTAAATGTTGAATGGCTGAACAGTTGAGTGCATACATTAACTTACAAAAAGTGCATGACATGTGTTTAAACAACATTTCTCTTGTCTTTGTTTCCAATTCAGTGCTGCATCATCAGATTCACTTCCCTGTTCTACCAGAGGTGAATGAACAAAGACGTTTGGCTAAACAAAAAGACCACTGTTGTGATCAGTGTGGAAAACGATACCCTACAATGTCCAGACTTAAAACACACCAGAGAATTCACACAGGAGAGAAACCTTATGGATGTGATCAGTGTGGACATCACTTCTCTCAAATATCACACCTTAAATCACACCAGAGAATTCACACAGGAGAGAAACCATATGGATGTGACCAGTGTGGACAACACTTCTCTCGGATGGACAGCCTTAAAAAACACCAGAGAATTCACACTCAAGAGAAACCCTATGGATGTGACCAGTGTGGACAACACTTCTCTCGGATGGACGGCCTTAAATCACACCAGAGAATTCACACAGGAGAGAAACCATATGGATGTGATCAGTGTGGACAGCACTTTTCTCACCTGTCCTACCTTAAAACACACCAGAGAATTCACACAGGAGAGAAACCCTATGGATGTGATCAGTGTGGACAACATTTCTCTGACTTGTCCCAACTTAAATCCCACCAGAGAATTCACACAGGAGAGAAACCCTATGGATGTGATCAGTGTGGAAAACACTTCTCTCACCTGTCCCACCTTAAAAGACACCAGAGAATTCACACAGGAGAGAAACCCTATGGATGTGATCAATGTGAACAACACTTCTCTCACATAGGCAGCCTTAAAGCACACCAGAGAATTCACACAGGAGAGAAACCCTATGGATGTGATCAGTGTGGACAACACTTCTCTCGAATGGACAGCCTTAAAAGACACCAGAAAATCCACACTAGATAGAAAACACATGGGTCACTGTGAACAACACTTCTCTCATGATCAGCCTTGAAGACGTGTCTGTTTAGTGTGACAAGAGTTTCTTTAGAACAGATGTATTAGAAAATAAACATACCATGAAGTGTAGCATGCTTTTTCAAGCAATCATTCACAAGTGTCTAAGCTGTTTTAAACACATTACATACATATGAACATACTGATTCTAGATCAACATCGTGACTCATTCTAAGTAGCTTAACATAGCTAGCTAAGTAGCTTAACATATTGGGTGAACTGTCTTGATTTTAGTAGTACATTTTTATTTGCACATACAATCGTTCCCGCTGTCTGAGCTTCTAAAACACATTCTTTGTTTAACTGCAATTTAATCAGTAGATGAATTAATACATTTCCTGACATCTGTATAATTTGGTTTTGTTTATATTTACCCATAATCCAGAAATAAACAATGCTGTTATTTTTCTTACTGTTTATCTAGACATATTACATTCCATATACATTTACTTTTGTTTTGTTCAACAGTCCAGTTACACCCAATATCAAAACACAATACAATACACAGTGACTTGTGTCATTCTATCCTTCAACACATCACAAATAAACTCCATTTCAACTCTTTAACACTCTTTGGCACTTCAGTCTGTATTACTCTGTTAAATCTGTTTTGTACCATACTGTAAAGTTGCCTTTTAAGGTGCATCTTATATTAAAGTGCTGGAAAACATCAGACCTCTTGAAGGATTTCATTCATTATTTAGTTGTCCACATCCCTCTGCCGGCTAAGCCATTTTTTTATATATGTTTTGGAAAATGAGGTTTCAGAACAAAAAATCCAAATAACTTGACAATGTATGCGAATCATTTGCATCCAAGTTGTTTAGACTGCAAAATGCTAATAGCAACAAAGGTAAACTATTTAGTCAGTCCTGGAACAATAGGAAGAAATGATCAAATTGCACCAAACAACCATTCACACTGTCTGCTGTCCATTCACTCTCAGTCTGACTGGTCAGAATGTGTGAAGCTCATCATCAGAGGACACTGCACCCCCTCTATAGTTCTATACCAGTAGTTTTTCAACCTTTTTGATACTAGGGGCCACTTTTTATTTAGAATTTGAGTAATTCAGAAGGTGTTGCCAGAAATACTGTAAGGTAATCACTGTTCAACATACCTGGTCCTCACTATGTCCATGCTACAATGCCACAATTCTTTCTGCTCTTTACCCCTTACATATTGTTGTATGCTCTATTATAACAAGCAAAACATGAAACAACAAATGCATCAAAAACGAATAGTGAACACAGGGTAATTCTACAACTTGTAAGATTATTATGTTGCCTGGGGCCACCACAACACGCTAGTTCATGATTGCATTGCATACATGAAACACTGGCAAATCTACCTTTATTTGGCTTTAAAGTTGTTACAAAACAAAAAGCTTCCATATAGTAGGTCATCTGTTCATATATTGTGCACATTGGCACTAAGAAGTTCTGACATTCACCACACTCACACCATTAGTTACACCACACTCTACACTCACACCATTACACCACACTTTAGCCAGGTTAGCATGTTGAATTGTTTGGTGGGTGCACATACTGAACATTATATACAATACTCCTGGGCTGTTTTCCCTTTGCCTTAAGTCCAGTAAATTCACACAAAGGTTAAAGTTTGTCTTTATTGTTTAGTGTATTTTCTATTGTGTTTGTATACCATGTGTTTTACTTTTGTTTCTGACTCACCACAGAATGTTCCTCCTGGGCAGTGGCAAAGAACCAGAGGAGAGTCTGAGGCAGCCTTAAATGGTGCCTGACTGAAATTAGGTGAACATGATTGGTCCCTTTGGTTGGATCAGTCCATCTGTGTGTATGTATTTAGAATATATAGTTACAACTCTGATTATTGATAAAGCTTCTGAGTAGTGTGCCTATTGTGCAAATGTGGTTTTGCTTTAATGCGTGTGTTAATGATGTCTTTCAGGCATTTTGGTAGAAACTGGGGAATGAATTATCAATCAGGTATCAGTTGGTATGGTCTAGTGGGTGGGGCCTGGCTCTGTACAACTGTCCAGCAGGTAGTTCTGGAGTGTCAGTCTAGCTGAAAAGACCTCAGACCAACCTGACCAGTATATACTTTGTTTTTGGCTTTGCTGCTGCTTCCTGTTTCACCATCATCACTTCACTTGCAACGGATACAAGGTGAATAAAACAATTGCATAGCATTAGGGACTCTGCCTGGTATTTTATTTTGAATACTCAAACGGGAGTTTTTTTTTTTTTTTTTTTTTTTTTTTTTTTTGCTAATTTTGAACCTTTTTTATTTGTTGTATGGCGACCTTGAGTGCCTTGAAAGGCGATTTATAAATAAAATGTATTCTTAGTAGTAGTAAAGTCTGGAACTATTTTTACAAACTAAATCGGGTGCCTTCATCTTCAATCAGGACAAGAGTGTGACAGTAATCCTGATGTTTTATTATTATTATTGATTAATCAGTGTATTTTAATCAAATTGAGACACAGATACGGTACATCTCCATGTTGTCCCTGTGAGGTCATTTTGTTTGAGTAATTGAAGCAAAAATGGAAAGGAAAGTTATTATTTGGATGCATGCTTAACTCTGAGTGTCCATTCTTTTTCATTCATGCCCATTTATGCTTTTAATTAAGTTCAGATATACTGATAGGATGTAGTTATGTCCATACATCAATGTATCATTAAGTTTAGTTACATCAAATATGAAGCTTATAATGCAATCTCACATTTCTATATTTTTGCATAGAGCATGACCTGGGGGAGGAGAGAGGGGTGGAGCACATGCAGCAGTTTGTTACTTTCTGATTGGTTGAGAGGTTGTTCTATTGTTCTCCTCTTTGGCCAATCAATCCCAAGCAGTTAGTGGTGACAACTCAACCTCTCTAGTATAAGAAGAGATTGTAGATGGAATTTCTCCACATCATCTCCAGGATATCAATCATTTCTGAACACATCTGACTATGCTCTCCAGACTTCAGGTGAAGATGAACTCTCTCAACCACACCATGGACAATTCTGCTCAACAGGATGATCATCAAGACCTCTGTAAGTTACTGACTGTTTCTACATTGATATACAGCATGTCAGTGGGAACCAATACATCTCGAAGTTAATTACTGTGTGTTTTAATTATCACACACCAAGACAAACTCTCTTTCTAAAATACACAACAATATTCTGGAAAATGATAAATTCATCATCTTTTCATCCTGGTAGAACCAGCATGCGTATGTGCAAGGTTTTATATCAATCTGACTATTCTTAACCCTAGAATATCGACCATAGAGCATGTATGATTAATGTTAAAGGGAACCATAGAGATTTCCACGGAAAATGTTGAATGGCTGAACTGTTGAGTTCACACATTGACTTATAAATACCTTATGGCCTTATGGCATGTGCCTAAACAACATTTCTCTTTTCTTTGTTTCCAATTCAGTGCTGCGTCATCAGACTGACTTCACTGTTCGACCAGAGGTGAACGAACAAAGAAGTTTGGCTAAACAAAAAGACCACTGCTGTGATCAGTGTGGAAAACACTTCCCTACAACGTCCAAACTTAAAACACACCAGAGAATTCACACCGGAGAGAAACCCTATGGATGTGATCAGTGTGGAACACACTTCCCTACAACGTCCAGCCTTAATAGACACCAGAGAATTCACACAGGAGAGAAACCCTATGGATGTGACCAGTGTGGACAACACTTCTCTCAAACGTCACACCTTAAAAGACACCAGAGAATTCATACAGGAGAGAAACCCTATGGATGTGATCACTGTGGACAACATTTCTCTGACTTGTCCAACCTTAAACAACACCAGAAAGTTCACACCGGAGAGAAACCCTATGGATGTGACCAGTGTGGACAACACTTCTCTAAGATGAGCAACTTTAAAAAACACCAGAGAATTCACACAGGAGAGAAACCCTATGGATGTGACCAGTGTGGACAACACTTCTCTGTATTGTTCAACCTTAAAAAACACCAGAGAATTCACACAGGAGAGAAACCCTATGGATGTGATCAGTGTGGACAACACTTCTCTGACTTGTCCAGTCTTAAAAAACACCAGAGAATTCACACAGGAGAGAAACCCTATGGATGTGATCAGTGTGGACAACACTTCTCTGACTTGTCCAGCCTTAAAGCACACCAGAGAATTCACACAGGAGAGAAACCCTATGGATGTGATCAGTGTGGACAACACTTCTCTCAGATGGGCCACCTTAAAAGACACCAGAAAATTCACACTGGATAGAAAGCACATGGATCACTGTGAACAACACTTCTCTTGTGCTCACCACTAAACAGACCAAGATGCATCTGTTTAATGTGGCAAGAGCTTCTTTCTGGTGTGTATTTTCATGCACATGTTCTAAAGTGTAGCATGCCAATTCATGTAATTTTCAAGCAACCATTTAAAAGAGTCTGGGTTGTTGTAAACACATTACATATGGGCATGCTAATTCTAGATCAAACATCGATTGGGTGACCAATTGCAAGTAACTTAACATATTGAGTGAACTGTGTTTTATTTTTTAGTATTTTTACATTTTTATTTGCAGATACAATTGTTCTCACTGTCTGAGCTTCTCAAACCTATTCTTTGTAATTCTTTGCAATTTAACCAGTAGATTTTTTGTCCATCAGTTTGTTTGTGTTTTTTTTTTCATAAATGATAGAGATAGAACGATGTTAAATGATGAGACACTGAAACATAGTTAGCATCTTATGTTTTATTCACATTTCACAATACATTTCCAGAATGCTGCGATGTTTTCTGTTCATTTTTAACCAGCATATTAATAATACTTTATTTTTTATTCAGAAATAAACAATAAGGCTATTTTCCCTCAGTTTGTCTAGACATATTACATTCCATATAAATTCATATTTTCTTTTCTTTTGTTCATGAAACAGTCCAGTTAGCTTGCAGCTAATTTTAAAATGCTTGCAGTGTTTGAACTGATTTTCTTTAAAAGGGTGCCCTTGTTGTATTGTAGTGCATTGTGATAAATTAAATCTGCTTAGATTCTAATGAAAAAGATTTGAACTTTTATACTTTGTTGAGTCATCTTCTCTTTATTAGTATGAACTGGATTCTAAACTTCAGAGTACTAACAACACTCACAAATAGCTGTTACACTCATTCCCAACAAGACAGTAACAACGTTTAAAAAAAAAAAAAAAAAAATATATATATATATATATATATATATATATATATATATATATATATATATATATATATATATATATATATATATATATATATATATATATTATTTTTTGTTTACACAGCCACTGTGTAATTTTCTGCACAGTCTATACCTACTGCATGTACTTACTACATAAACATGCTGGCAGGAGGACTTGCTCACTGTATAGTATAACGTAGAACTCCTTAGATGCAGGCTATGCTATTAATTCTGTATATATTCCGAATATATGTACAAATGCCAATGTATAGTAACTTAGAGGAAGTGAGGGGAAACATGCTGTATACTGTATGATGTACAGATCTAACAGACAAATGCTAGATCAATATTTAACCTCTAAAAAAAGCCTACAGAGAACCAATAACTAAATGATAGTGCAACTCAAAGATGACATTAAAACCATTAAAAAGTGTATAAAGCACAACATTGGGCAGACTATGTGTGTTTAATCAGCCTTTAGTAGGGATCAATACAAAATACCAGTGTGTTTCTGTGAAAGGAGTTATCCTGTACTTTGGGAACTGCTGGGGAATGTCTGTCCCATTGTTAATGGCAGGTGAGAATGGGTTAGACCAGGTGTGTAACCCTGCTGGATGGATGGGACAACCAGTTTACATGAGGTCCTTTTAGTATGATAAGTTGAGTGCTTACAGCCGATACTCCTGCAGTATTGTGTGAAACATGTATGGGAATCATTTACATTCAAGTTGTTTAAACTGCAAAATGCTTTGCAACATCTCAAAGGTAACTATTGAGTCAGCCCTGGAACAATAGGAAGAAATGGTCAAATCGCACCAAACAACCATTCACACTGTCTGCTGTCCATTCACTCTCAGTCTGACTGATCCGAATGTGTGAAGCTCATCATCAGAGGACACTGCACCCCCTTTATTGTTATATACCAGTGGTTTTCAACCTTTTTGATACTAGGGACCACTATTTATTCAGCATTTGAGCCACAGACCAACATTTGATGACATTTTAGTCCCACAAACCCCAAAACTAAAGATTTATTTTGCTTTTGTCCACAATACCAGGCTGGACAGTCAAACATACCTGGGCCGATCAAAATGACCATCAATCTTCTACAATCTACATTCTCTGGTTTTGCAGACTTGGGCTAATCCACATGGTGAATATATTCCATCTGGTTAATCAACTTTTCATCTGGTTAGCTAACTAAGCTGGGGACCGCCTGTAACCCTCTCAATGACCACTGGTAGTCCTGGACGGGGCCACTGTTCTATAATGTACACATTTCCCCCTTTTTCCTAAGCATGTATTTATATTTACATGTACTAAATCACCCTGTTTACACAACACTTCTCTCATATGTTTAGCCTTGCAGATGCATTGGTCTGGACTAAGTCAGCAAACACAGACGAAAAGGAGGAAATATGTCAAGCACACTGTGTTTACTTTTAGAGAACTGATATGTAAGTGAAGACAATATCCAGGGTCTTTTTTTTTTTTTACTAAGACACATCAGGAAATGTGTGGCCTACGTTTTGCATATAGTTCCCACTGCCAAATCTAATTTGCATGTAATACAAATGGTTGTGGGATGTTTTGAGAGACCTGTATCACCTGTCCTATTGCTAATAGACAGGTGATACTGGGTTAGGGTGTGTCAGTGTAACCATATTGCTGAATAGATGTGCCAACTGTACATGTTCCTATTGGTATGATAAGTAGAGTGCATATAGAGTAGTCCTATAGTATTGTGTGAATGGCTGGAACGTTTATAGTATTGGGAATCATTTGCGTAATTTTGTTTATTTTTTAGACTGGAAAATACTAGCACCCAAAAGGCCACAATAACAACAAGTAGAGCTATTAGTCACATGGTTAGTCCTCTCTTTGGCCTACTGTTGGCCAATCAATCCCAAGCAGTGGTGACTTCTCAAGTTCTCTAGTGTAAGAAGAGTTTGTAGTTGTCATTTCTCCATTTTCTGTCAGAAATGACAGAATTCCCACCTACACCTCTGTGTTAAAAAAATAAAACATGTCAGCATACAGTATATAGGCTACAGTATACAATTTGCATGAGGTTGCATGAGGTCCTTTTAGTATGATAAGTTGTGTGTGTGCTTACAGCCGATACTCCTGCAGTATCATGTGCAACTTGTATGCGCTAACAATGAATTGTCACCAATTATTGAGTGATTGGTGTCAATACATCTGAGTGACACAGCAGCTGATGACACTTAATGGTTGAGGTGGAGCACACTGAAAGCAGGAAGTGTTTGTTCACTAGAACAAAGGAATCAGTGTGAACACTAGTGCACACTGCACAAACACCCAACATGATTTTACAATGTTTTGAGGACTGGAACGGTGAAACCATCACAAGCCAACACAGGGAACACCACTGGTGTGTTTCTTTTATGCATGCTTATTATTTAATGCTTAGGCCTATTTGATGCTTGTAGATCAGTGGTTTTCAATCATTTTTTAATCACGGCAGCGTGTAGTGTATTGTTATCAAAGTGAGGCAAAGAGATATCCCATGATGTCTCTGTGAGGTCATTTTCTTTGGGTAATAGAAGCAAAACCTTATTATTTATAATTATTATTTTGATGCATGTTTGACTCTGACAGTGTCCATTCTTTTGGATTCAAGTCAATTCATGTCAAACAGGAGATAACCAGGTGCTCAGATGGAGGTGGTCATCAGTGAAAAATGTATATAAAAAGAAGACAATGATCCGGGCACACGGGAAGTAAAAATCAAGTACTTTATTAAATTAAAACGGCAACATAGCCAACAATGTTCAATGCCAATATTCCCTGCTATACATTACTGGTATTGAACATGTCAGATCTTCCCCTAGGGGGGGCGATCGTCTTCAGAAATTGAACCAGAGGGAAACGTTTTGGATTCACTGTTTAGATGCACTTTCCTATCCTGGTCTTAATGAGGATATAGACTTTATGTGTTTTCTTTAGTCTGATTTTGTTTGGATACTTTACTGTTGTTTATTAACGGTTTCCTAATATTGGTGCTTTTGTTGCTCCTTTAGTTGCGATTCGTTTGTTTTGGCCCAGCTTTTGTTTTTCTTTACTTCTACGTATGTGATTTCTGTTTCCAATGAGTCCAACAATTAGCACTTTGCCTATTATTACTATTACTACATAATTACCGTTGTCACTTTGTCATTGGTTGATTGCGTAATGGCTTGCATGCAAAGCTGGTCTCACACTATATAATGAGTCTGAATGATGTTTCTTCCTCATGCCCCGATGAAGCCCTATGTTGCCGTTTTAATTTAATAAAGTACTTGATTTTTACTTCCCGTGTGCCCGGATCATCGTCTTCTTTTTATATCAAGTCAATTCATGCTTTTAATTTACTCAACTTCAGATATACTAATGGATGGATGTAGTTATGTCCATACATCAATGTATCATTAAGTTTAGTTACATCAAATATGAAGCTTAAAATGCAATCTCACATCTCTATATTTTTGCATAGAGCATGACCTGGGGGAGGAGAGAGGGGTGGAGCACATGCAGCAGTTTGTTACTCTGATTGGTTGAGAGGTTGTTCTATTGTTCTCCTCTTTGGCCAATCAATCCCAAGCAGTTAGTGGTGACAACTCAAGCTCTCTAGTATAAGAAGAGATTGTAGATGGAATTTCTCCACATCATCTCCAGGATATCAATCATTTCTGAACACATCTGACTGTGCTCTCCAGACTTCAGGTGAAGATGAACTCTCTCAACCACACCATGGACAATTCTGCTCAACAGGATGATCATCAGGAGCTCTGTAAGTTACTGACTGTTTCTACATTGATATACAGCATGTCAGTGGCAACCAATACATCTCTAAGTTAATTACGGTTTTCGTTATAATTAGCGCTAACTAAGACGACCTGTTATTTATCTCTAAAATACTCTACAATGTTCTTATAAATAATCAATAAATTATCATCCATGTAGAACCAGCATGCTTATGCAGTATGTGCAAGGTTTTATAACAATTTCACTATTCTTAACTCTAGAATATTGACCATAGAACATGTATAATGAACGTTAAAGGGAGTCTGCATGCATACTATGTTTGCACGAGGGAGTGTCGCTACAGATTTCTATGGGAATGTTACATGGCTGGTGAACTGTTGAGAGTGCATATGTTGGCTTACAAATAGTGCAAGACATGCATCTAAACAACATTATTCTTGTCTCTTTGTTTCCAATTCAGTGCTGCATCATCAGACTGACTTCCCTGTTCTACCAGAGGTGCATGAACAAAGAAGCTTGGCTAAACAAAAAGACCATTGCTGTGATCACTGTGAAAAACGCTTCCCTTCAATGTCCAAACTTAAAACACACCAGAGAATTCATACCGGGGAGAGACCCTATGGATGTGATCAGTGTGGACAACACTTCTCTTACTTGTCCAGCCTTAAAAAACACAAGAGAATTCACACTGGAGAGAGACCGTATGGATGTGATCAATGTGGACAACACTTCTCTGAATTGTCCAGCCTTAAAAAACACCAAAGAATTCACACAGGAGAGAAGCCCTATGGATGTGAACAGTGTGGACAACACTTCTCTCGAATGTCTACCCTGAAAGATCACAAGAAAGTTCACAATGGAGAGAAACCATATGGATGTGATCACTGTGGACAACATTTCTCTACCCTGTCCAGCCTTAAAACTCACCAGAGTGTCCATACCAGGGAGAAACCCTATGGATGTGATCAGTGTGGGCATCATTTCACTGTATTGTGCAGCCTTAAAAAACACCAGAAAATTCACACAGGAGAGAAACCCTATGGATGTGATCAGTGTGGACAACACTTCTCTCAGATGTCCAGCCTTAAAACTCACCAGAGTGTCCATACCAGGGAGAAACCCTATGGATGTGATCAGTGTGGGCATCATTTCACTGTATTGTCCAGCCTTAAAATACACCAGAGAATTCACACAGGAGAGAAACCCTATGGATGTGATCAGTGTGGAAAACATTTCTCTGAGATGGACAAACTTAAAGTACACCAGCGAATTCATACAGGAGAGAAACCCTATGGATGTGATCAGTGTGGACAACACTTCTCTCAAAAGTGTCACCTGGAAAATCACAAAAGAGTTCACACAGGAGAGAAACCATATGGATGCGAACAGTGTGGAAAACAATTCTCTCAACATGCGACCCTTAAGGCACACCAGATAATTCACACTGGAGAGAAACCATATGGATGTGACCAGTGTGGGCAACACTTCTCTCGAATGGACAGCCTTAAAAGTCACAAGAAAGTTCACACAGGAGAGAAACCCTATGGATGTGATTATTGTGGACAACACTTCTCTCAGATGAGCCACCTTAAAAAGCACCAGAAAATCCACACTAGATAGAAAGCGCATGGATCACTGTGAACAACACTTCTCTCATGCTCTGCCTTGAAGACGTGTCTGTTTAGTGTGAGAAGAGCTTCTTTAGAACATGTGCATCAGAAAATACACACCATAAAGTGCAGCATACTTTTTCAAGCAATAATTTATTACATAATGTGACACATTATTTATTATAATGTGTTACATTATGTAATGTGTCTAAGATGTTTTAAACACATTACATATATATGAGCATGATGATTGCAAGTAGCTTAACATATTGAGGGAACTGTCTTTTACTGATTTTAGTAGTACATTTTTATTTACAGATACAATTGTTCTCACTGTCTGAGCTTCTCGAACGTGTTGTTTGTTTCACTGCAATTTAAACAGTAGATTTTCTGTTGTGTCCATCAGTTTTGTGTGTTTTTTTCATGAATGATAGAGATAGAAAGACATAGAGATAGATGTTAAATTGATGGAGTGCGCAAAACATTGGTAGTGTCTTTTCACTGTGTCATCTCTGTATGTTTTTATTCACAGTTCACAATAAATTTCATGAATTCTCTGATGTTGTTTTTGTTTATCTTTATTGGGCACGTTAGTAATACTTTATATTTTAACAACATTGCTATTTTTTATTACTGTCTATCTAGACATGTTACATTCCATATACATTCACATTTTCTTCTTTTTGTTCATAGAACCTGTTAAGGGTCCGTTTAGTTTAAGTTTACTCTCTGAAGAGTTACAGATCTATACGGGTCCATTTGCTTGCCAACTGTCCATCATTTAGCTGTGGACCAGCTGGAATCCTGTCAGGGGCCACTGGTTGAAAACCTCTGCTCTATTCTGTACATATTTTCCTAAGCATGGATGTAAATTTGAACACTTGAAATGATTGCCTGTGCAATGTGGTTGCATTTGAGGCTGAATCTCCTACTGGGTCTTAAAAGGATTGTCATGTATGCTGTGTTTTAAAAAAAAAAGAAAAGGGGGAAATAAGTCAAGCACACTGTCTTTACTTTTAGAGCAGTATTTTATCATGCAGAATGAACTGATGTGTAAGTGAAGACAATATCCAGGGTCATTTTTTAGTAAGACACATCAGGAAATGTGTGGCCTACGTTTTGCATATAGTTCCCACTGCCAAATCTAATTTGCATGTAATACAAATGGTTGTGGGATGTTTTGAGAGACCTGTATCACCTGTCCTATTGCTAATAGACAGGTGATACTGGGTTAGGGTGTGTCAGTGTAACCATATTGCTGAATAGATGTGCCAACTGTACATGTTCCTATTGGTATGATAAGTAGAGTGCATATAGAGTAGTCCTATAGTATTGTGTGAATGGCTGGAACGTTTATAGTATTGGGAATCATTTGCGTTTATTTTTTATTTTTTAGACTGGAAAATACTACAACACCCAAAAGGCAACAATAACAACAAGTAGAGCTATTAGTCATGGTTAGTCCTCTCTTTGGCCTACTGTTGGCCAATCAATCCCAAGCAGTGGTGACTTCTCAAGTTCTCTAGTGTAAGAAGAGTTTGTAGTTGTCATTTCTCCATTTTCTGTCAGAAATGACAGAATTCCCACCTACACCTCTGTGTTAAAAAATAAAACATGTCAGCATACAGTATATAGGCTACAGTATACAGTTTGCATGAGGTCCTTTTAGTATGATAAGTTGTGTGTGTGCTTACAGCCGGTACTCCTGCAGTATCATGTGCAACTTGTATGCGCTAACAATGAATTGTCACCAATTATTGAGTGATTGGTGTCAATACCTCTGAGTGACACAGCAGCTGATGACACTTAATGGTTGAGGTGGAGCACACTGAAAGCAAGGAGAATTTAAAAAGGAGTTGTCGCGAAGGCACCCACGGGGGAGTCCACATTGGTTCATGGGAGGAAACAGACATGCGCAGTACATTCCAGGAAGTTTGACGCTTGCAAACCATGCATGCCATTGGTCTCTTGGATGGTTTGACTTCCTGGTCTGTACCTATGATAAAGAGAGAGGATAAAGCACGGGGGTGTGTCGCAGGCTGGTTCCGGAGGTTTGCACATGCGCAGTGTAAACAGGAACTGCTATAATGGAATGTTTCAGCAGAGGCGCTAGAGTTACTGACCCTGAACTGAAATAATAAAAAAAAATAAAAAAAAAAAATATATATATATATATATATATATATATATATATATATATATATATATATATATATATATATATATATATATATATATATTTATATATATATATATATATTTTTATATATATATATATATATATATATATATATTTATATTTATATATATATATATATATATATATATATATATTTATATTTATATATATATATATATATATATATATATATATATATATATATATATATATATATATATATATATAAAAAGAGAATACTATAATGCTTCTGTCTTTAGTTTAAACATTATGTCAATTTAACTACTGTGTGGAGGGAAAAAGCTGTTTATAACAGACTGAAAGACAAGGGAAAATGCCCTACATGGAAATGTTTTGTATATTTTTCTTTTGTAGATTTTCCATATTGTTGATACTTGCTTTGATTGCAGTAGCCTACATGTGTTCAACTTGTATTTGTGTATTTTTATGAAATGACAAAGAAACGTGCATACTGTTTATTCAAGTGCTGTGGATGATATAAAATGTTTGAAAAGGGAAGAGTGATGCTGTTTAATTCACAACTACCCTGGATCTCATTATTTACATCACAAGTCATGGGATTTCTATCTAGCGCCTCTGCTGGTACATTCCACCATAGCAGTTCCTGTTTACACTGAGCATGTGCAAACCTCCGGAACCAGCCTGCGACACACCCCCGTGCTTTATCCTCTCTCTTTATCATAGATCTGTACTGCGCATGTCTGTTTCCTCCCATGAACCAATGAGGACTCCCCCATAGGTGCCTTGGCGTCATCTCCTGGATCAATCCTCCTTGGTACATTCCAGGAAGTTTGACGCTTGCAAACCATGCATTCCATTGGTCTCGTGGATCATCTCCTGGATCAATCCTCCTTGACTGGAAGCAGGAAGTGTTTGTTCACTAGAACAAAGGAATCAGTGTGAACACTAGTGCACACTGCACAAACACCCAACATGATTTTACAATGTTTTGAGGACTGGAACGGTGAAACCATCACAAGCCAACACAGGGAACACCACTGGTGTGTTTATTTTATGCATGTTTATTATTTAATGCTTAGGCCTGTTTGATGCTTGTAGATCAGTGGTTTTCAATCCTTTTTGAATCATGACAGTGTGGTGAACATTATACCTGATTGAATATAGACAACACTTTAAAATATATTGCCAAACAAACAAAGTAGCAATTGGTCTGAATTCTTTAAATATTTTGACTTTCTTGTAAATTCATGTTTGGCATTGTTGTGGCTCAGGAGTTAAAGTCTAAAAATGGAGTCCTGAAGGACCACTCTTGGCCTCGGTACTTTGACCACTGTATAAAAAACACTGAGTATGTTTAAATTATTTAGTTAAATTTAACAATTCAATAAAATATTAACTAGAGACAACTTTGACTGTATCACTTTAAATGCATTTTAGTTATTTTCATGATTACCGTATGTTGCTGCTAGTGAGTGCTAATGAGTGGGCGGAGGTTTAGCTGCACAGCATGGACACCCAGAGCCCATACTGCTACACCAGCACACTGTCTTTACTATTAGAGCAGTAGTTTATTATGGAGCCCATACTGCTACACCAGCACACTGTCTATACTATTAGAGCAGTAGTTTATTATGGAGCCCATACTGCTACACCAGCACACTGTCTTTACTATTAGAGCAGTAGTTTATTATGGAGCCCATACTGCTACACCAGCACACTGTCTTTACTATTAGAGCAGTAGTTTATTATGGAGCCCATACTGCTACACCAGCACACTGTCTTTACTATTAGAGCAGTAGTTTATTATGGAGCCCATACTGCTACACCAGCACACTGTCTTTACTATTAGAGCAGTAGTTTATTAAGCAGAAGGAACTGATGTGTAAGTGAACACAATGTCCAGGACCATTTTTCATTACTAAGACACACCAGGAAATGATTAGGTGTCCTACATTATGCATAGTTCCCACCACCACATCTCATTTACATTATGTGGTTAAAAATGGTGGTGGATGTTGTGGGATGTTTTGAGAGATGTCTGTCCCATTGTTAATGGGCAGGTGATACTGGGTTAGGGTGTGTTTGTGTAACCATATAGCTGAATGGCCAACCAATTTGCACATGCTCCTATGAGTGTGATTAGTACAGTGCATGTAGACTATATCCTATAGTATTGTGTGAATGCAATGGAGTATTTATATAGTATAGGGAATTGTTTGACCAGGACATAATTAAACTAGACCTACAGAACGTGCAGCTGGAATTGAACCTTATATCCAACATACCAGTGTGTCGTTTATGGATATCCTCACAACACAACACTCTAATAGTCACAATTGTCAGTAATTCAGAAGGCTGTGCCAGATAATATTGTAAGGTAATAGATTGTATCACTTTTCAACATACCTGGTCCTCATTATGTTCATGCTACAATGCCACATTTCTTTCTGCTCTTTAGTCCATACATATCTTAGTACACTATTATAAGAAATAGTGAACACAGGGTATTTCTACAACTTGAAAGATTATGTTGTCTGGGACCACCACAACATGCTAGTTCATGATTGCATTCCATACATGAAACATTGGCAAGTATACCTCTATTTGGCTTTAAAGTTGTTCCAAAACAAAAGGCTTCCATATAGTTCCTCTGCCCATATATTGTGAACATTGCCATTTTTATTTATATTACATTAATAACTCCTGTAGTGTAGTATTATCAAATTGAGACATCCCATGCTGTCTCTGTGAAGTCATTTTCTTTGGGTAATAGAAGCAAAAAGTTATTATTTATAATTATTTTGATGCATGTTTTGACTCTGACAGTGTCCATTCTTTTGGATTCAAGCCCATTCATGCTTTTAATTTACTCAACTTCAGATATACTAACTCGATGTAGTTATGTTCATACACTAATATATCATTAAGTTTAGTTACATCAAATATGAAGCTTACAATGCAATCTCACATCACTATATTTTTGCATAGAGCATGACCTGGGGGAGGAGAGAGGGGTGGAGCACATACAGCAGTTTGTTACTTTCTGATTGGTTGAGAGGTTGTTCTATTGTTCTCCTCTTTGGCCAATCAATCCCAAGCAGTTAGTGGTGACAACTCAAGCTCTCTAGTATAAGAAGAGATTGTTGTTGCAAATTCTCTGAACACATCTGACTGTGCTCTCCAGACTTCAGGTGAAGATGAACTCTCTCAACCACACCATGGACAATTCTGCTCAACAGGATGATCATCAAGACCTCTGTAAGTTACTGTGTTTGTGTTTCTACATTGATACAATGTAGTGTTTCTACATTGATACACAGCATGTCAGTGGCAACCAATACATCTCTAAGTTAATTAATTGCAAACTAGGACAACCTGTTCTTTAACTCTTTCTAAAATGCAAAATAATGTCTTTACAAATAATCAATAAATTGCCCCGTTCTACATCCATGTAGAACCACCATGCTCATGCAGTATGTGCAAGGTGGTATAGCAATTTGCCTATTTTTAACCCTAGAATATTGACATACATATTGAAACACAGATTTCTATGGGAATTGGTAAATGTTAAATGGCTGAATAGTTGAGTGCATGTATTCACTTATAGTGTATGACATGTGTTTATTTTCTTGTCTTTGTTTCCAATTCAGTGCTGCATCATCAGACTGACTTCCCTGTTCTACCAGAGGTGAATGAACAAAGACGTTTGGCTAAACAAAAAGACCACTGCTGTGATCAGTGTGGAAAACGCTTCCCTACAATGTCCACACTAAAAACACACCAGAGAATTCACACAGGAGAGAAACCCTATGGATGTGATCAGTGTGGACAACACTTCTCTCTATTGTCCAGCCTTAAAAAACACCAGAGAATTCACACAGGAGAGAAACCCTATGGATGTGACCAGTGTGGACAACACTTCTCTGTATTGTCCAGCCTTAAACAACACCAGAGGATTCACACAGGAGAGAAACCCTATGGATGTGACCAGTGTGGACAACACTTCTCTCTATTGTCCAGCCTTAAACAACACCAGAGGATTCACACAGGAGAGAAACCCTATGGATGTGACCAGTGTGGACAGCACTTCTCTCAAAGGTCACACCTTAAGGCACACCAGAGAATTCACACAGGAGAGAAACCCTATGGATGTGACCAGTGTGGACAACACTTCTCTGTATTGTCCAGCCTTAAAAAACACCAGAGGATTCACACAGGAGAGAAACCCTATGGATGTGACCAGTGTGGAAAACACTTCTCTGGAATGGGCAGCCTTAATAGTCACAAGAAAGTCCACAATGGAGAGAAGCCATATGGATGTGATCAGTGTGGACAACACTTCTCTCGAATGGACAGCCTTAAAACACACAAGAGAGTTCATACCGGAGAGAAACCCTATGGGTGTGATCAGTGTGGACAACACTTCTCTCAAATAGGCAACCTTAAAGCACACCAGAAAATTCACACGGGAGAGAAACCTTATGGATGTGATCAGTGTGGACAGCACTTCTCTCAAATGAGCAACCTTAAAAGACACCAGAAAATTCACACTGGATAGAAAGCACATGGATCACTGTGAACAACACTTCTCTTGTGCTCAACACTAAACAGACCAAGATGCATCTGTTTAATGTGGCAAGAGCTTCTATATGGTGTGTATTTTCATGCACATGTTCTAAAGTGTAGCATGTCAAATCATGTAATTTCCAAGCAACCATTTAATAAAGAGTCCGGGCTGTTGTAAACAAATTACATATGGGCATGCTAATTCTAGATCAAACATCGATTGGGTGACCAATTGCAAGTAACTTAACTTATTGAGTGAACTGTGTTTTATTGATTTTAGTAGTACATTTTTATTTGCAGATACAATTGTTCTCACTGTCTGAGCTTCTCAAACCTAGTCTTTGTAATTCTTTGCAATTTAACCAGTAGAGGTGAAGTTCCCATTCAAAGAGTCTAAGCTGTTTTAAACACATTACAATTACCGTATGTGGGCATGCTGATTCTAGATCGGACATCGATTGGGTGACTCATTGCAAGTAGCTTAACATATTGAGTGAACTGTCTACTGATTTTACTACTACTGATTTACTACATTTTTATTTGTAGATACAACTGCTCTCACTCTCTGAGCTTCTCAAACCTGTTCTTTGTTCCACTGCAATTTAACCACAAGATTTTTTGTTTTTCTCCATATGTTTTTTTTTTTCATGAATGATAGAGATAGAAAGATGTAGAGATAGATGTTAAATTGATGGAGTGAGCAAAACATTGGTAGTGTCTTTTCACTGTGTCATCTTTTATTCACAGTTCACAATAAATTTCATGAATTATCTGGTGTTGTTTTTTCTTTATTTTTATTAAGCATATTTATAATACTTTATATATTTTGTGATATTTACAATACATTTGTAACAAATGGATGAAGGCATTTAGAGTCAAGAAAACGTTAAACATATTTCCAATGAACCAGAAATCAAATAGCCTATAGGCACTATAGAGAACTATTTTCACTGCGGTAATGTGAGTGACTAATCTGACTACTTTGACTTCGACTTTGCCTATAACACTGCAGACTGTTATGTCACAATTCAAATAATAACAATAAAATAATTGTACTACTTTTCTAATTTGGTTAGTTATTTTTAGAACACTACATCTCCTAGCAAGTGATTTGCTATTTTTTGGGGTAATGTGTGTGATCAGTGTCAGCCTTGAAGATACATTTGTTTAGTCTGTTTAGGGTCAGCAAACACAGGCAAATAATGAGAAAAAGGTGCCAGCACACTGTCTTTACTTTTAGAGCAGTAGTTTATTATGCAGAATGTGAAAGTGAACACAATGTCCAGGACCATTTTTATTACTAAGACACATCAGGAAATTATTATGTGTAGTTCCCAACACTACATCTCCTTTGCATCAAGTGATTGAAAAAAGGTTGTGAAAGTTCTGGGATGTTTATTGTTAATGGACACGTGATACTAGGTTAGGGTGTGTCTGTGTAACTATATTGCTGAATGGCCAACCGATTTGCACATGCTCCTATTAGTATGATAAGTAGAGTGCATGTAGGGAAAAAGACTTTAATATCAAACATTCTTTTATATTTGTGCTAATGTTGCAATTGAAAATAGCAAACATGTTGGTCCTATGACATTCACCAGTGCTAATCCATTAATTCTGCATATATTTTAAATGTATGCTCAAATGCCAATGTATTGAAACTTGAAACAGGAAGTGATGGAAAACATGCTGTATACTGTATGTTGTAAAGTAAAAAATGCCCACAGAGAACCAATAACCTTTTTTTAAAATCAAATTTAAAGAACTGCAACTCAAAACCATTCAAAAATGTATAAAGCACAACATTGAGCAGACTGTGTGTGTTTTATCAGCCTTTAGTAGGGATCAATGCAAACTATCACTGTGTTTCTGTGAAAGGAGTTATCCTGTACTTTGGGAACTGCTGGGGAATGTCTGTCCCATTGTTAATGGCAGGTGAGAATGGGTTAGACCAGGTGTGTAACCCTGCTGGATGGATGGGACAACCAGTTTGCATGAGGTCCTTTTAGTATGATAAGTTGAGTGTTTACAGCCGATACTCCTGCAGTATTGTGTGAAACATGTATGGGAATCATTTACATTCAAGTTGTTTAGACTGCAAAATGCTAATAGCAAGAAAGGTAAACTATTGAGCCAGTCCTAGAACAATAGGAAGAAATGATCAAATTGCACCAAACAACCATTCACACTGTCTGCTGTCCATTCACTCTCAGTCTGACTGATCAGAATGTGTGAACCCAGTGAACATGGGGACGTTGATATTTCGTTGAAATGACGTCATTCATCGACGTCGAAAAACGGTCCCTGGACGGTGCAAAATGTAGGTCGAAATGACGTCTTTTCCGGGCGTTATCCTGACGTCGGAATACGACGTCCACAGGACCTCCACATGTGGTCGTTTCTACGTTAATTCTACCTTAATGTGACGTCAACATCTAGTCACTTTGATGTCTTTTCGACCTCTTCGTGTGGACGCGATCACATATGGACGTCCACAGGACCTCCATATGTGGTCATTTCTACGTTAATTCTACCTTCAAGTGACGTCAACATCTAGTCACGTTGACGTCTTTTCTACCTCTTCTCGTGTGGGGTGTACACACACACACACACACACACACACACACACACACACACACACACGCACGCACACACACACACACACACACACACACACGCACGCACGCACGCACACACACTCACTCACTCACTCACTCACTCACTCACTCACTCACTCACTCACTCACTCACTCACTCTCTCACACACACACACACACACACACACACACACACACACACACACACACACACACACACACACACACACACACACACACACACACACACACACACACGTTTAAGCAGTAAACAAAGAACATTTTATTCATAACCAGCTAGTTTTAACAGTAGCCTGGGAAAATGAAGGTGGAAAAGTGCATTACCCATGCTCAGAACGATTGCAGACAGGTTGCAGTAAAGGAGTTGACACATTGCTGCAAACCACTAGATGTCCTCGAGGACATCTAGGTTGAATCGCAGCAATGTGTGCATCAGTAATTAATGTGTCCTCTCTAGCCAAGGTCAAGGTATATAGGACAATAGCGTGTTATAGCTAGTGCATCAGTAAATAACTTACTTAATGATGGCTTGTGCAGAAAACACACAACGGAATCACAGCAATGTGTCAACTCCTTAACCCATTTAGGCCTGACCTAAGGTATTTGAAAAACTTTAATATCTATATATCAGCATAAAAATAAATTGAATATTTGAACACTGTATACTGTACAGGATCCAAATATGGATTCCCGTCCTTAATGGGTAAGTGTCTTTGAGCAAGGCATGTAGAAGAGCAGCTCACTGTTAAACCAGACTGCTGCCACCTGTTTTTTTTGTTTTGTTTTACAGAAATTACGGTACATTGCATACAACGGTACAAGCGTCAACTGATTGTGTTGTTTGTTTTGGCATTTAGCACCACAGTTCTAAATACTGATGCTGGTCATATGAAGACTCCCAAGGGTTTACACTGAATTATCCATTCATATTCTTCCCTATGTTGTTTAGCCTAAGAGGCTAAACATAAAGGCCATTTGTGGAAAAATGTTTTAGTGTTATTACAATTTTAGGCATCGTATCCATGGTTATCCAATACTGTGAGATTAAGCAGTAAGTTAACTAAACAAAAAAAAATCTAATAATTTCAGTGGAGTAAAGTACAATATTTCCCTCAGAGATGTAGTGGAGTAAAGGTAAAATTATTGAAAATTCTCAAATACTTTCCACCACTGATATTATAATACAAACCATTAGAACAATAAAGCATATTGTATGATATAAGAAACCAGTCAAACTAAAGCTACAAAACCACTTAGAGCTCAGCCAAACACTCACTAATCCACTGTGCTACGAACAAACCCAAAAAGCATAACTGACATTCGTCTCAAACTGTAAGAAAACTTCAACGCACTTCAAAATAATGGGTGAATAAATGATGGAAACTTTTGCCAGATCAAACGAAGGGCCCAGGTCTCTCTCTCTCTGTCTGTTAATTGTGGACTAATCAAATGGAATTCTCTTTTTAATGAACATCCTATGCAAAATGTTTAATTCTTTTGTAATTGTGAAGTGCTGGAAAATAAACTGAACTGAATGTTAGAGACAGAATTTATTGAAGGGCATATTGTGGGTGTTATGGGTCGTCTTCTGTGGCTGGTCCTTTTCCCCCCTTCCTCTGTGGAGCGTGTTTCAGGTGGTCTGCAACATGCTGCTTAATCTCGTCTTCTTTTGCTGTTGGCACCGACTGCAGGACTGCGGCTACAGAATAAGAAATCACATGTGAAAAGTCATGATGACTTTACCACTGCTAGTGGTAATGTCATTTCTACACCTAACCAGCACAATATATAAAATGTATCTCCAACTACAGGTAGACAGTTGGCATTAATATTTGGCAACAATGGAGTTAATGTTTTGTCGATGAAACAGGTTAAGGGTGCTGACTGAATGAACTTCAACGGTAGTAACCTAGGAAAACAAGCAATCAGGGAGAACTAGCGACTGAGCCAATGGGTCATACTAAGTCCAAACAAATGGACCTAGTAACTGCAGTCTTGTCAAGTGATAATACAGAAATTGGCTGAAATATTGGCCCGCTTACCTTTAGTTGCTTGAAACAATGCAGTCTCTGCAAAAGGCCGCTTTGTTCCCCCTGTCCCTCTCAAGCTGAACTTGGTCATTAACCAATTACTCATGAGCCTGGGAGGGGGGGGGGTAAACATGACATAAAACCTTAACTTTTATAGAGGTACTTCAGGCCGGGGCCACTTTATCTTAACACATAAATCATACAAAGGCTACTGTATCAAATGCTGAAACACTACCTGCTCAGAATCTTTTGGACACACTCCTTCGTGGTTTTCCCCCCAATTCGAGTGAGTCGCAGCACCTGATGGAATAATTGAGTTCATGTAAAATTCAACATACCAAACAAGACCATATAAAACAGTGTGCAGGTGCATATTATACTAATTCATATGTTGTAAATACGTGAAGGCTATACCTACCAGGGTTTTGAAGACAGCTTCATCACGAAGTTGTAGTTCCTCTCTGTCAAACTCCTCCAGACTGTTCATGGCTTCAACAGGATGGGAGTATGTGCTGGACGTCTCAGGTTGTACTCTAGAAATTGCTCGCACGTCCTGCCGGATTTCTGCCCATATGGCGAATGCCTTCTTTTGGAATACTAAAAAAGGCAATACACACAAATAAATATTCTTTAACATTAATAGATAGTGAAAATAAAGGGAAACGGCAGATAAGTGGTTTCCAAATTATACAGGTAAATGTCACCGAGTAGTTCTTGATCAGTGACCCGTCCCCTTTGAAATATCTCAGAACTCACCTGCGGTTGACATGGGGAACTGGCCCCTTGGTGAATCCACTGCTGATAAGAAAGGAATTTTGTGTTAAAACTAACCAAGACACAGATGACCATGCATTAGCTGAGAAATACAAAGTCTGGCATACAGTAATCAATACTACTTGTCTTATGAAGGCATTGTTTACTTGAACTCACCCTGCCTGCTGGGTGAGTTGGCTGCCTCACGTCTGGACCTCCGAGTGTGGGACGTTCTGTAAGCACTAGACTGGACACTAGTGTATGTGGAATGCACAGAGCTGGGACTGTGCCTGACGTCACTCTCTCTGCGCCTGGATCTAGACCTATAAGATTAGGTTTAAATTATTGGACGGAATATAAAACACCAGAGACATTGACAATCAATATAGTTCTATTCCGCAGCTGACTTAATTTGCTTAGGCCAAGCTCAAAACTGTGGGAAATCACTAGGCCAATGATAGAACTAGAAGTCTGATACCGTGCCCTTCACTGTACCTGAAGCGACGGGAGTTTGGCCTGGATGAGTTGGAAGGCTCTCGACTGTGGCGTGATCGTCGTGAGACTGAAAAATAAATAAAAATAATGACCCTTCTGTGTCTGTGATGCAAAATATTTCATGTCAAGGATTCCAAAAATTAAGTATTTGGCCACTGTCCTCCATCTGACAGTAGTGAGGTTAAGCAGATGGCAACATACCGGTCAAATCCGGAAGCGGTCCGGATTTGTCAGACATCTTAAACATTTTGAAGGCAGGTCAAAATGGGTTAAGAGTCTGTAAATTGTAAATTGTGTGCACTCACCAGGAGTGTTACTGCGACTGGCCCTGTGCTGCGATTCCATGCGGTGTGATCCTGCGCTCCTCTGTGATCTAAAGCTGCCCGTGTGATTTGATGACTCTGAATCAGTCTCTTCGTGGATCCTTCGGTGGTCTGAGCCAGAGAAACAAAAAACCTTAATCTTTTTTAACCATGGTGACTGTGTGTGTGCATATGTAAAAAAATGTCAGGATTTAGAAGACATCTTTAAAAATTTGAAGGCAGGTCAAAATGGGTTAAGAGAATCTGCTAAATTGTAAATTGTGTGCACTCACCAGGAGTGGTACTACGACTGGCCCTGTGCTGCGATTCCATGCGGTGTGATCCTGTGCTCCTCTGTGACCTAAAGCTGCCCTTGTGATTTGATGACCCTGAACCAGTCCCTTCGTGGATCCTTTGGTGGTGTGAGCCTGAGAAACAAAAACAAAAACAAAAAAAATCGTATTTGTTTTTTTAACCATGGTGACAATGTGTGTGTGTGCGTGCGTGCATGTGTAAATAAGTGTCAGGATTTAGAAGACATCTTTAAAAACTTGAAGGCAGGTCAAAATGGGTTAAGAGAATCTGCTAAATTGTAAATTGCGTGCACTCACCAGGAGTGGTACTACGACTGGCCCTGTGCTGCGATTCCATGCGGTGTGATCCTGCACTCCTCTGTGATCCAATGCTGCCCATGTGATTTGATGACCCTGAACCAGTCCCTTCGTGGATGCGTGGAGAAATAAAACAATCTTAATCTTGTTTTTTTTTTAACCATGATGACTATGTGTGGGTGTCTATATAAGAGAAAAAAAATGCATGTACTCACTAGGTGTTGATGTTCTCCTGGGCGTCCCGGGTGTTGATCGGACTGACTTCCTTGAGCCTGAGAAAACAAAACAAATGTCAGATTCAAAATATGCAGACTATGGACTATACAGATAACATCTGAGGCTCATCTGAGGGCAATTTTTTGGTTCTACACCAAAATCGACACCTTTAGCTGATGTAGGATCAATTGGTCAGGAGTTGACTTTGGTGTATATTCAAATCTGGGGTGGAAGGGGAATATATAGTATATACTTCCCTGCTTTCCACCCCAGATTTGAATAGACTTGAATATATAGGCTCTATGCGCGTCATTTACTATGCAAGTGTATATTATACACTTACATAGTAAATGAGGCGCAGAGAGACAGAGATGCAGAGAGAGAGATGTATATATACTAACTTGAAGCTTCACTGCAGTGCGGTCGCTGGTCTGAACGGCCAGTCCTTCCATCTGGATCAGAGCCCCGGTCATTCAGCAGGGATTGGGAGTCTAAAAGGACACAAACAGGCTGATCAAGATGTTTAACATGTACAAATCTGTTGTATGGAGAACCAGGATGACTAGAACTGATGATGGAAGGCTGATCTGTGGACGACCAAGAAGGAGAGATGCAGAGAGAGAGAGAGAGAGAGAGAGAGAGATACTGACTTGATGCTTCACTGCAGTTCGGTCGCTGGTCTGAACGGGCAGTCGTTCCCCGGTCTGAACGGCCAGTCCTCCCATCTGGATCAGAGCCCCGGTCATTCAGCAGGGATTGGGAGTCTAAAAGGACACAAACAGTCTTATTAAGATGCTTAACATGTATAAATCTGTTGTATGGAGAACCAGGATGACTGGAACCGATGATGGAAGGCTGATCTGTGGACGACCAAGAGAGACAGAGATGCATATATACTTACCTGAAGCTTCACTGTGGTGCGACTCCCGATCTGAGCGGGCAGACCCTGCAGCTCGTTCTGAGTCCAGTTCCTGGTCATTCAGCTGGGATTGGGAGTCTAAAATGGAAAAGAACAGGCTGATTAACACGTCCAAAGTGTATAAATCTGTCCTATGGTCCTGTATGGACTTCAACCAGGTGCAACGGGAGATACACTGGGGAGACATGACTAGCTGCACCAATATACTTTTTGACCAGTGCCAACTGGTTCTATATTTGACGGCTGCCTGGCTGCATGTATGGTTGCCTGGATGCGAGTATGTGTGTGACACACCCAGCAATACTCACTAGCAATGTGTTGAAGAACTTTCGGTGGCGGTGGAGGAAACGAGGGCAGCTTAACTATACAGATGCAACACAAAGAAAAACAAATAAATAAAATACTTTATTTCTTCCTCCATAGCACTTTAAATTGGATATAGAAAGTTACCTGAATTCCTCACAGTATCCTCCTCATCAGATTCTGTTACAAAACATGAATGATCTACATGTGAGGCCCATGTGTTAACACATTTCATCTTACCATAAATGCAGGTTCCCAACAAATGTCTAATGTGAAACAAGAGAAACATACCAAACGTTGATACAAAATCGTCGTTTCTCTTCTTAGTAGTTTTACGCCTCCTTCCTGTAGAGGCCTCTTCCACATCCTCCTCATCCGGTTCTGCGTTGGTGGTGTAGTTGTATTCTTTACACTCACGTATGTTATCTAAAAGTTAGACAATTCAACTGAAAACATTGATTCTTCTAACATTTTGACTTGATTCTTGACACACAAAGAAAAACTTGCCTGATGTTTTCTTTATTTTTTTCAACTTGAACTTCAGCCAGCCCTCCTCTGGTGTCATTTTTGCCTTAATGGCCTTATCAACCTGGCCCCTTCCCATCCTCTTTGGCCATCTAACGAGGTTGTTTTCTTCGTCGATCCAACAATGAGGAACTGTGTCTTCATACTCCGTTCCATCCTCCTCCACCCACACAGCCCTGCTATACATGACCTGAAAAGGATGGTACACAAAGAAAGTTTGTGTTAGTTAGACTTAGACACACACACGTCCTGTTAGAACAGGCTAGAACTACAGATCTGGTTAATGGTTATAAGTGACTATCAAGAAATCAGAAATGAATGCATTAGTGCAGCGGCCCCCAAACTTTTTTGGCTGTGCACCCCGTTACCTCCCAACCTAGTTCACGCAGCCCCTCACACATAATGTGTACCGGTAATAGGAAATATTATTTCAAAATATCCAATTATGGCATATATGCAGCTTCTGCCTATACTTGCCATACAAGGCCTTATACTGTATATTCATGTATTTAAAACATCATAGCACCAACATTGACATTTTCATGTTGTGCACCCCCTGGAAGGCTCTCGCGCACCACAAGGGGTGCGGTGTACACACCACAGTTTGAGAACCTCTGCATTAGTGTGTAACCCAACTAGGAAAGAAGATGCAACAACAGATAAAGCAGGCGGTGAGGGAGATGGAGCACATTGGGAGACTTAAATAGGAAAGACAACGGCTAAAGCAGGCATTAGTGCAACAACGGATAGAGCAGGCATTAGTGCAACAACGGATAGAGCAGGCAATAGTGCAACAATGGATAAAGCCGGCGTGAGGGAGCGGTAGAAGGACATGGGAGCACATTGGGAGACATGCAAGTGATCAATGCTCTAGGAAGGTGAAATTTTTAACCTTTAATATTCCAAACCATGGCGAAGCGGTAGGAGGACATAGCCAGTTTCCCGCGGGAGACAAGCCACTTTGCGGGACAGATCCGTTTCACGCAGCAGGCGATGTTCCCTCCTGCCTTCCCCATCTCTAGTGCACACTATATTTAGGTACCGTTTGGAGCAACATGGTTGTTGAAACAATGGTGTTGTGTCGCGCTGATCCAAAATCTCACAGTTCAAAGTCCCATCTGCATTCTTCTGTCTTACAAAAGCGAATCTTTCGTCTTTCAAAAGAAAACAACAGTCCCTTTCTTTAACAGAAATAATTACTTTAGGAGGCAGTTTGGCAGTGTTCAGTTGTGAATGTTCAATTTCTGCCAAACGCCTAGTGACCTGCTCCAAAGGGCTTGTCCCATTCCTAACGTGTTTCTTGATTTTTTGCAGGTAGTTCTCAAAAGGAAAACAGGAAATGTCGTTCAATGAAGACTTGAAGTGGCTGACATCTTCATGCAGATGAATTAGTCCATGTACATTATATACAGAAAAGGTGTTGCCATAAAGCTGAGGACAGCACTGGACAAAGTGTTTAATTAGATCTTGAGCATATGGTAGATACGCATTCCTAGTCCTGTCATCTGCCTCGAGCATTATTGACATGGCTACTGTTAAAGACAGGAAGTGTTTGTATCTTTCAGAGCACAGCACATTTTGTAATACTACAGGTCCTGTGTACAGTAAAAATTGCCGTAGTTCAGTGGCCTTCCACCTATCCAGCTCATGTATACTCCGCGGTTGACGTGCAAACTCACTAGGCAACATGCCTCTCAGTGCAACTAGTTGTTGAGATATTTGTTCTTTTTGCCTTGCAGATAGACGGTAAATACGTGGACCCTTGGTACCCACCAAGTAAATCAACAGACGTCTAACCACGCCCAAACAGACCAGGTGCATGTAATCTAAAACAAACGATGTAACACAAGGAAGTCCTGCATCAATTAGGGGGCTAGCAGTAGTTTGATGGTTTATGTACTCCACCCTAGAAAAGGCTTCGTCTGTTCGAGAAGCGCAGTCATCCTGTGTGAAAACCATTCTGTTATCATAATGAACACCTCTGATGACACATCTTTCACAAGCTTCATAAGAATTGTGACCTTTGATACATTTTAGAAATGATCTTGCTGGCGCATCACAGACCAGAGCTTGAAGGTTGACATTATACGTTCGGCCTTCGAACACTATACCAGTTTCTTTGAGCTGTTTGTATTCAGTCAAAAAATCTTTAAGATACTCGTCAAGATCAGTAGGCTTAGTTTGTCCACTATACATAGCGACAATAAACGGGTCAAAGTGGCCAAACTTTGCCAGAATTGGCCAGAACTGCATAGCATTACTTTTAAAAAGAGGGATGCCATCAATGTTAACTGTTAAATTTACACAATTGCTCTCTGTCTGGTTAAGGAAACGGCAGATCCCCTTCTCCAACCCGTAGTACCTGTACTGCCCCCCGCATTTTTCTTCAGAGGAATTACGGTGTGGTGTTGCTAAAAGTGTCCTTGCATCAGCAGGCAATAGATGACCTTGCTTTCTCAATACAGACAACAGCGCAGTCAGTGCTCTGTGTGTCACTTTGTGATCTATGGCCCATTTTCTCAAGTCATCATCAAATGTAACAGCCACTTCAACATCATCATGTGTTTGTTCGTTTTCTGAGTCAGTAAACCAATACTCTCTGTCGGAGTCTTGCAAGTCAAAGCTATCCAAGATCCCAGGATTACTGTCACTGTTTGGACTATTTGGAGTCCCAGGCATATCTTCACTATCAGGAGGATTTTCAAGCCCTGGAAGGACGCCACTCTCTGATTCACGGAGATACTCCTCCAACGCTCGCTGGCGTTTTCGCCATTGTCTCATATAAGCAGCCATCTGAAAACACAGACGGGAGTCTTACATAGGCTATAATTTTAGTTTAACAGTATATTTGAAGGGGCAGGACAATCTGGTGTGCTACGTCTTGTACCTTGTTTGGTGGCCTTGACAGTCTCGGACAGGGCAGCGTACAGGAAAGGACTGGAAAGAAACCAAAAGAGAGGCCTGGACAGGAAACCAGCAAATGCCTATTTGAGAGAGCAATTAACTTGATTAGACACACAATCAAGATGTTACTCCCATTAAACAGTATTTCCCATGTCAAGGACCCACATAAGAGAACATTTTTTTACAACTCTAAAGACTCTAGCAGTTACACACTGGGGTTAAGGACCCCCAGTTTGTGTATATATATAGACCCTCATTTAATGACATATCTGTAAAATCAATTTAATTTGACTCTGAATGTGTACAAATGGACCTGTCCATTTGTACACTCTGGGTTACAGATAAGGGTCCATTTGGTACAAACTATCATTTAGCTGGAGGCCCGGTGGAACTCAAACTCAATGACCCCTGGTACCCGGAACTTGAGAAGCACTGATCTACAAGCACATTGCATAAGAGCTTGTCGATTGGCCATTCTAATGATTGGTCAAACAACTATGGCTTTCTAACAACCAAAACAATCACTGCACACACTCATTTCAAATGGCCGGATCCCTCCCTGTTTTTTATGAACTCCACACAGCAGCAACTACCACTGAAAGAAAAATATCTAATAAATAGATTAGAATGAATTCATCCATTGCAAAAATGTCAACTGGGCACTGAAAAGATACGTTCCATGCATAATTTATAGACGTATATCTTTCATAACATGAAACATTGCCTCTTTTTTTGGGGATGGCCAAAAAAGAGGCAAAAAGACTGGCAAAGTACTGCAGCGTCTCTGCTATAATTGGCAGCCGTCAAATATGGCGGAGAAGCTGCTACCTATACCCATAGACTGTACTGCGCAACATGCTTGTGTATCACAAAAGCTCATGCCATGATTCTGCAGATGTAACTCGAATGCACCTATAATATTTGTGTCTCTGTATGCATTTCCTTTGTGTGGACATAAATAAATGGTTAAAATGTGTGTGCGCGTGTGTGTGTGTGTGCGTGCGTGCGCGCATTTCAATGTTAACTGATGCTAACGACAGCTAGCAATATTATCATCAAGTTCTCAAACTTACGAACTGTTATAGACATAATTATGCTTAACGGCACGGTTGATGTTGCAGTCGCGAATGAATTGGACTAGCTGTGATATAGTCTTAATGTACAATATTGTTATACTAAAGGTAAAGTTTGATTCAGAAGCTAATGCTAGCACTAGCATAGCCACTGGCTCGGCGCCAAAAACAGCTCTCCCGCCCGGACTTTCGTATGGCAGCTTTTCCAAAACACGCACACATTTATACATTTACATTTATAAATTACATAAAGCTCTCCTTACCTTTCGACTCTGAATGCGTATTTTTAGCTGAACTTCTGTAGATTTGTTTACGATCCGACTCGGCCACATTAACGTGTCAGCGTGTAGAGAGAGAGATGATATCCCATAGCCTAAAGGACGGTTGGTCAAGGTTCAAGCTACGTGACGTATGTTCTATATGGAACATGATTGGACGACTCGTCACCACAGTCCCCGTGACAGTGGTTCCAGCCAATCAGAAGGATGATGATGGTAGTGTGTGTGTGTGTGTGTGTGTGTGTGTGTGTGTGTGTGTGTGTGTGTGTGTGTGTGTGTGTGTGTGTGTGTGTGTGTGTGTGTGTGTGTGTGTGTGTGTGTGTGTGTGTGTGTGTGTGTGTGTGTGTGTGTTGTTAATGATTAGAATAATAATAAACGTTTAGTATTATTATACTTATAATAACTGAACATTATTAATAATAGTAATATTAATAACTAATATTATTACCCTTATAATAAAAAATATCATCATCATCATCATCATCACAATCATCATAATGAGTACTTATAATAACAAAAATACAAATAGGTATTAATAACTGATATTATTATTATATGGGCTACGTCCATACGACGTCAATAGGACGTCGAAAAAATGACCAAGCCAGAAGTCAAAATATTGACAGGATTTCAACGTCAATGCAACGTCGAGAAAAATGACCAAACCAGAAGTCAAAATATTGACAGGATTTCAACGTCAATGCAACGTCGAGAAAAATGACCAAACCAGAAGTCAAAATATTGACAGGATTTCAACGTCAATGCAACGTCGAGAAAAATGACCAAACCAGAAGTCAAAATATTGACAGGATTTCAACGTCAATGCAACGTCGAGAAAAATGACCAAACCAGAAGTCAAAATATTGACGGAATTTCAACGTCAATGCAACGTCGAGAAAATGACCAAACCAGAGGTCAAAATATTGACGAGATTTCAACGTAATTAGGACGTCGAATTCAGGTCGATGACGGACGGACGGGAAATTGACCTGATTTTGACCGTCGAATGTTCACTGGGAAGCTCATCATCAGAGGACACTGCATCCCCTTTATTGTTCTATACCAGTGGTTTTCACCTTTTTTTAATAGCAGGGACCACTTTTTATTCAGAATTTGAGTAATTCATGAGGTGTTGCCAGATAATATTCTAAGGTAATATATTGTATCACTGTTAAACATACCTGGTGCTCACTATGTTCATGCTACAATGCCACATTTCTTTCTGCTCTTTAGCCTGTACATATCGTTGTACGCTCTATTATAAAGAGCAAAACATGAAGTTGAAACAACAAATACATCAAAAACGAATAGTGAACACAGAATATTTCTACAACTTGTAAGATTATGTTCTCTGGTACCAACACAACATGCTAGTTCATGATTGCATTACATACACAAAACACTGGCAAATCTACCTTTATTTGGCTTTAAAGTTGTTACAAAACAAAAAGCTTCCATATAGTAGGTCATCTGTTCATATATTGTGCACATTGGCACTAAGAAGTTCTGACATTCACCACACTCCACACTCACACCATTAGTTACACCACACTCTACACTCACACCATTACACCACACTTTAGCCAGGTTAGCATGTTGAATTGTTTGGTGGGTGCACAGCACATACTGAACATTATATACAATACTCCTGGGCTGTTTTTCCCTTTGACTTAAGTCCAGTAAATTCACACAAAGGTTAAAGTTTGTCTTTATTGTTTAGTGTATTTTCTATTGTGTTTGTAGACCATGTGTTTTACTTTAGTTTCTGACTCACCACAGAATGTTCCTCCTGGGCAGTGGCAAAGAACCAGAGGAGAGTCTGAGGCAGCCTTAAATGGTGCCTGACTGAAATTAGGTGAACATGATTGGTCCCTTTGGTTGGATCAGTCCATCTGTGTGTATGTATTTAGAATATATAGTTAAAACTCATGATTATTGATAAAGCTACTGAGTAGTGTGCCTATTGTCCAAATGTGGTTTTGCTTTAATGAGTGTTTTAATGATGTCTTTCAGGCATTTTGGTAGAAACTGGGGAATGAATTATCAATCAGGTATCAGTTGGTATGGTCCAGTGGGTGGGGCCTGGCTCTGTACAACTGTCCAGCAGGTAGTTCTGGAGTGTCAGCCTAGCTGAAAAGACCTCCGTCCAACTTGACCAGTATATACTTTGTTTTTGGCTTTGCTGCTGCTTCCTGTTTCACCATCATCACTTCACCTCCAACGGATACAAGGTGAATAAAACAATTGCATAGCATTAGGGACCCTGCCTGGTATTTTATTTTGAATACTCAAACGTGAGTTTGTTTGCTAATTTTGAACCTTTTTTATTTGTTGTATGGCGACCTTGAGTGCCTTGAAAGACACTTTATGAATAAATTTATTAGTAGTAGTAAAGTCTGGAACTATTTACTTAAACTAAAAACTAAACTGTGAGGTCATTTTGTTTGAGTAATTGAAGCAAAAGGGGAAAAGGAAAGTTATTATTTGGACGCATGCTTTTACTCTGAGTGTCCATTTTTTTTTGCATTCATGCCCATTCATGCTTTTAATTTACTCAGATATGCTGATAGGATGTAGTTATGTCCATACATCAATGTATCATTATGTTTAGTTTACAGTGTTTACAATGCAATCTCACATTTCTATATTGTTGCATAGAGCATGACCTGGGGGAGGAGAGAGGGGTGGAGCACATGCAGCAGTTTGTTACTTTCTGATTGGTTGAGAGGTTGTTCTATTGTTCTCCTCTTTGGCCAATCAATCTCAAGCAGTTAGTGGTGACAACTCAAGCTCTCAGTATAAGAAGAGATTGTAGTTGCAAATTCTCTACATCATCTCCAGGATATCAATCATTTCTGAACACATCTGACTGTGCTCTCCAGACTTCAGGTGAAGATGAACTCTCTCAACCACACCATGGACAATTCTGCTCAGGATGATCATCAAGACCTCTGTAAGTTACTATTTCTATATTGATAAACAGCATGTCAGTGGCAACCAATACATCTCTAAGTTAATTAGTGTTTTTTGTACAGTGTTTTAGAACAAACTAAGGCAACCTGTTTATCTCTTTCTAAACAACAACAACGTTCTTGCAAATAATCAATTAATGATCATGTTTTCATCCATGTAGAACCATCATGCTCATGCATTATGCAAGGTTTTATAGCAATTTGACTTCTTAACCCTAGAATATTGACATAGAGCATCTATGGTGGACCAGCTCAGTGGTCTTGTGGTTAGAGTGTCCGCCCTGAGACTGGGAGGTCGGGGTTCGATTCCCGGCCGGGTCATACCAAAGACTCTAAAAAATGGGACCCAATGCCTCCCTGTTTGGCACTCAGCATCAAGGGATGGATTGGGGGTAAGTCCCTGCGATATACTAGCGTCATGTCCAGGGGGTGTACTTGTACATCAAGCTGCCTCACGCTACAGAAACGGGAGATAGGCTCCTGACCTATATGGACCTCAATGGCTCAGCTGGGCCTCCTGACATCATGGCCTGGCAAGGCTACTTACTACTTACTATCTATGGTGAACATTAAAGGTAGGGAGTAACTGTATGCATACTATTCATGCCATGAGGGAGTGCTGATGCAGATTTCTATGGGAAATAGTTAATGGCTGGTGAACTGTTAAGTGCACAGTGTATGACATGTGTCTAAACAACATTTCTCTTGTCTTTGTTTCCAATTCAGTGCTGCATCATCAGACTGACTTCCCTGTTCTACCAGAGGTGAATAAACAAAGAAGTTTGGCTAAACAAAAAGATCACTGCTGTGATCAGTGTGGAAAACGGTTCCCTACAATGTCCAAACTTAAAACACACCAGAGAATTCATACTGGAGAGAAACCCTATGGATGTGATCAGTGTGGACAACACTTCTCGCTATTGTCCAGCCTTAAAAAACACCAGAGAATTCACACAGGAGAGAAACCCTATGGATGCGATCAGTGTGGACAACACTTCTCTGTATTGTCCAGCCTTAAAAAACACAAGAGAATTCACACAGGAGAGAAACCCTATGGATGTGACCAGTGTGGACAACACTTCTCTCGAATGGAACTCCTTAAACAACACCAGAGAATTCACACAGGAGAGAAACCTTATGGGTGTTATCAGTGTGGACAACACTTCTCTCAAAGGTCACACCTTAAATCACACCAGAGAATTCACACAGGAGAGAAACCATATGGATGTGATCAGTGTGGACAGCACTTCTCTCACCTGGCCCACCTTAAAACACACCAGAGAATTCACACAGGAGAGAAACCCTATGGATGTGATCAGTGTGGGCAGCATTTCTCTGACTTGTCCAGCATCAAAAAACACAAGTTAATTCATACAGGAGAGAAACCCTATGGATGTGATCAGTGTGGACAACACTTCTCTCAAATAGGCAGCCTTAAAGCACACCAGAGAATTCACACAGGAGAGAAACCCTATGGATGTGATCAGTGTGGACAACACTTCTCTCACCTGTCCCACCTTAAATCACACCAGAGAATTCACACAGGAGAGAAACCCTATGGATGTGATCAGTGTGGACAGCACTTCTCTCAGATGAGCAACCTTAAAAGACACCAGAAAATTCACACTGGATAGAAAGCACATGGATCACTGTGAACAACATTTCTCTCGTGCTCAACACTAAACAGACCAAGATACGTCTGTTTAATGTGGCAAAAGCTTCTTTATGGTGTGTATTTTCTGATGCACATGTTCTAAAGTGTAGCATGCCAATTCATGTAATTTTCAAGCAACCATTTAAAAGAGTCTGGGCTGTTGTAAACACATTACATATGGGCATGCTAATTCTAGATCAAACACCGACTCATTGCAGGTAGCTTAACATTGAGTGAACTGTGAACTTTGTTTATAAATTATATACATAGAAAGATGTTAAATAAAGGAGCCATTGAAACATATGTAGTGCCTTTTCACTGTGTCCTCTCTGTATGTTTTTATTCACAGTTAACAATACATTTCCCGACAGCTGTAATGTTGTTTTTGTTTATATTTACCCAGCATAACAACAACAACAACACTTTCATTCAGAAATAAACAATACTGTTATTGTCTGTCTAGATATATTACATTCCACATACATTCACATGTTTTTTTGTTCATATAACAGTCCAGTTACATCCAATATCAAAACACAACAGAATACAATACACAGTGACTTATGCCAGTCTAATCTTCAACATATCACAAATAAACTCAACTCTATCACTCGTTGCATACTTTTTCGAGCAGCCATTTATTAAAGAGTCTACGCTGTTTAAAACGAATTACATGTATATGAGCATGCTGATTTGTAGATCAAACATCGATTGGGTGACTCATTGCAAGTAGCTTAACATATTGAGTGAACTGTCTTTTACTGGCTTTAGCAGTACATTTTATTTGCACATACATTCGTTCTTATTGTTAGTTTTTCTAACCTATTCTTTCACTGCAATTTAAGCAGTAGATGTTTTGTTTTTGTCCATCAGTTTTGTGTGTTTTTTCATGAATGATAGAGATAGAAAGATGTAGAGATAGATACAGTAGATGTTAAATTGAGGGAGTGAGCAAAACATTGGTAGTGTCTTTTCACTGTTTCCTCTCCGTATGTTTTTATTCACAGTCCACAATAAATTTCATGAATTCTTTAATGTTGCTTTTGTTTATTTTTATTCAGCATATTAATAGCACTTTATATTTTAACAATACTGTTATTTTTCTTGGTGTCTATCTAGACATATTTGTCTAATGTTGCCCTCACAGGGTGACGTGACCCGAGCCGGTGGAGTCCTGATCCAGACCTGATCAGATCAAGTACATTCCATATACATTCACATGTTGTTTTCTTTTGTTCATATAGAACAGTCCAGTTACATCCAATACCAAAACAAAATATAATAAATTGTGGCTTCTGTCATTCTGTTCCTCAACACGTCACAAATTAAGTCCATTTCAACTCGTTATCACTCTTTGTCACTCCCATCTGCATTACTCCTTTAAAACTGTTTTGGACCAATACTGTAAACTTGCCTTTAAGGTGCATTTTATATTAAAGTGCCCGAAAGCATCATCAAGACCCAATACAAAACAACAAAAACTACTATAACACCTGATGCAACATGACAGGCGCCATGTTTTATTATTAGATTTAACTGTTGATTGTAAAATAAAACCTTGAGGTTCATTTGGTTTCATATTACACTCTATACATTGCATTACAAAACTCTACCCAATTAGAATCACTGTTATTTACACTGTGTTGCAATTAAAAGTAGCAAACATGTGTTTAATCATACTTCAGTAGGGATCAATGCAAAATACCAGTGTGTTTCTGTGAAAGGAGTTATCCTGTACTTTGGGAACTGCTGGGGAATGTCTGTCCCATTGTTAATGGCAGGTGAGAATGGGTTAGACCAGGTGTGTAACCCTGCTGGATGGATGGGACAACCAGTTTGCATGAGGTCCTTTTAGTATGATAAGTTGAGTGCTTACAGCCGATACTCCTGCAGTATCATGTCCAACATGTACAGTATGTCCTGTCAAAACTATTCATTGGCACCAATTATTGAGTGATTGGTGTCAATCACCTCTGAGTGACACAGCAGCTGATGACACTTAATGATTGAGGTGGAGCACACTGAAAGCAGGAAGTGTTTGTTCACTAGAACAAAGGAATCAGTGTGAACACTAGTGCACACTGCACAAACACCCAACATGATTTTACAATGTTTTGAGGACTGGAACGGTGAAACCATCACAAGCCAACACAGGGAACACCACTGGTGTGTTTATTTTATGCATGTTTATTATTTAATGCTTAGGCCTGTTTGATGCTTGTAGATCAGTTTCAATCCTTTTTGAATCATGACAGTGTGGTGAACATTATACCTGATTGAATATAGACAACAATTTAAAATATATTGCCAGACAAACAAAGTAGCAACTGGTCTGAATTCTTTAAATATTTCGACTTTCTTGTAAATTCATGTTTGGCATTTTGAGTTAAAGTCTAAAAATGGAGCCCTGAAGGACCTCTCTTGGCCTCGGTACTTTGACCACTGTTTAAAAAACACTGTAATCAAATGTAATCAAATGGTGGATAAATGTTGGTCCCTGGAGTCAAAAAAGGTTGAAAACCCCTACCATACAGTATGGCAGGGGTTTTCATCCTTTTTGACACCAAATACCTAAAATCAAAGAATTCTTTTGATTTCGTCCACAAATCCAGGCTGTATTTTGCCAACACAGTGTGAACCTCTTCATTAAGTTGTGCTAATTCAGATGATGAATATTTTAACTCTTGGGAGTGTAAAAATGAAAGGGTCCATTTGGTTTCATTTTTCACCAAATGGACCAGCAAGGTTCCATTTGGTTTCATTTTTACACTCAAGAGTTACATCTGGTTATCAACCTTCCATCATTTAGCCTGGGAATCACCTGGAACCATCTCAAGAACCACTGGTGGTCCCCGGACCACCTGTTGAAAACCCCTGGTATATAATATAGTAGTGTTCATGGAATGAAGACCTAGAACAAATTATTCATGCTTCCAACTCTTCTTTTCTCTCTGGACTCTACTCTCTACACACCAACCTCAGCTCCTCAGTTCACAAACTGCATTTATAGTACAAGTGCATTTAGAACACAGAGCTAGGATTCTCACTAACATTTATGGTACAAGTGCATTTAGAACACAGAGCTAGGATTCTCACTAACATTTATAGTACAAGTGCATTTAGAACACAGAGCTAGGATTCTCACGGATATTTATAGTACAAGTGCATTTAGAACACAGAGCTAGGATTCTCACTAACATTTATAGTACAAGTGCATTTAGAACACAGAGCTAGCTTCTCACTAACATTTATAGTACAAATACATTTAGAACACAGAGCTAGGATTCTCACGAACATTTATAGTACAAGTACATTTAGAACACACAGCTAGGATTCTCCCGAACGTTTATAGTACAAGTGCATTTAGAACACAGAGCTATGATTCTCACTAACATGTATAGTGCAGATGACACCAATGTATCCTCAAAACACAACAGCACTCTAATAGTCACTATTGTTAGTAATTAATGGATAGGACAACCAGTTTGCATGAGGTCCTTTTAGTATGATAAGTTGAGTGCTTACAGCCGATACTCCTGCAGTATCATGTCCAACATGTACAGTATGTCCTGTCAAAACTATTAATTGGCACCAATTATTGAGTGATTGGTGTCAATCACCTCTGAGTGACACAGCAGCTGATGACACTTAATGATTGAGGTGGAGCACACTGAAAGCAGGAAGTGTTTGTTCACTAGAACAAAGGAATCAGTGTGAACACTAGTGCACACTGCACAAACACCCAACATGATTTTACAATGTTTTGAGGACTGGAACGGTGAAACCATCACAAGCCAACACAGGGAACACCACTGGTGTGTTTATTTTATGCATGTTTATTATTTAATGCTTAGGCCTGTTTGATGCTTGTAGATCAGTGTTTTTCAATCCTTTTTGAATCATGACAGTGTGATGAACATTATACCTGATTGAATATAGACAAAACTTTAAACATATTGCCAAACAACAAAGTAGCAACTGGTCTGAATTCTTTAAATATTTTGACTTGTAAATTCATGTTTGGCATTGTTGTGGCTCAGGAGTTAAAGTCTAAAAATGGAGTCCTGAAGGACCACTCTTGGCCTCGGTACTTTGACCACTGTTTAAAAAACACTGAGTATGTTTAAATTAAATTGAACAATTCAATAAAATATTAACTAGAGACAACTTTGACTGTATCACTTTAAATGCATTTTAGTTATTTTCATGATTACCGTATGTTGCTGCTAGTGAGTGCTAATGAGTGGGCGGAGGCTTAGCTGCACAGCATGGACACCCAGAGCCCATACTGCTACACCAGCACACTGTCTATACTATTAGAGCAGTAGTTTATTATGGAGCCCATACTGCTACACCAGCACACTGTCTATACTATTAGAGCAGTAGTTTATTATGGAGCCCATACTGCTACACCAGCACACTGTCTTTACTATTAGAGCAGTAGTTTATTATGGAGCCCATACTGCTACACCAGCACACTGTCTTTACTATTAGAGCAGTAGTTTATTAGAAGGAACTGATGTGTAAGTGAACACAATGTCCAGGACCATTTTTCATTACTAAGACCCATCAGGAAATTATTAGGTGTCCTACATTATGCATAGTTCCCACCACCACATCTCATTTACATTATGTGGTTAAAAATGGTGGTGGATGTTGTGGGATGTTTTGAGAGATGTCTGTCCCATTGTTAATGGACAGGTGATACTGGGTTAGGGTGTGTTTGTGTAACCATATAGCTGAACGGCCAACCAATTTGCACATGCTCCGATGAGTGTGATTAGTACAGTGCATGTAGACTATATCCTATAGTATTGTGTGAATGCAATGGAGTATTTATATAGTATAGGGAATTGTTTGACCAGGACATAATTAAACTAGATCTGCAGAACGTGCAGCTGGAATTGAACCTTATATCCAACATACCAGTGTGTCGTTTATGGATATCCTCACAACACAACACTCTAATAGTCACAATTGTCAGTAATTCAGAAGGCTGTGTCAGATAATATTGTAAGGTAATAGATTGTATCACTTTTCAACATACCTGGTCCTCATTATGTTCATGCTACAATGCCACATTTCTTTCTGCTCTTTACTCCATACATATTTTAGTACACTATTATAAGAAGCAAAACATGATGCTAAAACAATAAATACATTAAAAACAAATAGTGAACACAGGATATTTCTACAACTTGAAAGATTATGTTGTCTGGGACCACCACAACATGCTAGTTCATGATTGCATTCCATACATGAAACATTGGCAAGTATACCTCTATTTGGCTTTAAAGTTGTTCCAACACAAAAGGCTTCCATATAGTTCCTCTGCCCATATATTGTGAACATTGCCATTTTTATTTATATTACATTAATAACTCCTGTAGTGTAGTATTATCAAATTGAGACATCCCATGCTGTCTCTGTGAAGTCATTTTCTTTGGGTAATAGAAGCAAAAAGTTATTATTTATAATTATTTTGATGCATGTTTTGACTCTGACAGTGTCCATTCTTTTGGATTCAAGCCCATTCATGCTTTTAATTTACTCAACTTCAGATATACTAACTCGATGTAGTTATGTTCATACACTAATATATCATTAAGTTTAGTTACATCAAATATGAAGCTTACAATGCAATCTCACATTTCTATATTTTTGCATAGAGCATGACCTGGGGGAGGAGAGAGGGGTGGAGCACATGCAGCAGTTTGTTACTTTCTGATTGGTTGAGAGGTTGTTCTATTGTTCTCCTCTTTGGCCAATCAATCCCAAGCAGTTAGTGGTGACAACTCAAGCTCTCTAGTATAAGAAGAGATTGTAGATGGAATTTCTCCACATCATCTCCAGGATATCAATCATTTCTGAACACATCTGACTGTGCTCTCCAGACTTCAGGTGAAGATGAACTCTCTCAACCACACCATGGACAATTCTGCTCAGGATGATCATCAAGACCTCTGTAAGTTACTATTTCTATATTGATAAACAGCATGTCAGTGGCAACCAATACATCTCTAAGTTAATTAGTGTTTTTTGTACAGTGTTTTAGAACAAACTAAGGCAACCTGTTTATCTCTTTCTAAACAACAACAACGTTCTTGCAAATAATCAATTAATGATCATGTTTTCATCCATGTAGAACCATCATGCGCATGCATTATGTGCAAGATTTTATAACAAGTTGACTTCTTAACCCTAGAATATTGACCATATAGCATCTACATCATAGAGGTAGACAGTAACTGTATGCATACTATTCATGCCATGAGGGAGTGCTGATGCAGATTTCTTTGGGAAATAGTTAATGGCTGGTAAACTGTTGAGTGCACATGTTGACTAGTGAATGTCATGTGTTTCTCTTGTCTTTGTTCCCAATTCAGTGCTGCATCATCAGACTGACTTCCCTGTTCTACCAGAGGTGAATGAACAAAGAAGTTTGGCTAAACAAAAAGACTACTGCTGTGATCAATGTGGGCAACACTTCTCTCGAATGGACTACCTTAGAAAACACCAGAGAATTCACACAGGTGAGAAACCTTATGGATGTGATCAGTGTGGAAAACAGTTCTCTCAAGTGTCACACCTTAAGGCACACAGGAGAATTCACACAGGAGAGAAACCATATGAGTGTGATCAGTGTGGACAGCACTTCTCTCTATTGGCACACCTCAAAAGACACCAGAGAGTTCATACAGGAGAGAAACCCTATGGGTGTGATCAGTGTGGACAACAGTTCTCTCGAATGGAACACCTTAAGGCACACCAGAGAATTCACACAGGAGAGAAGCCCTATGGATGTGACCAGTGTGGACAACTGTTCTCTCGAATGTCTACCCTGGAAGATCACAAGAAAGTTCACAATGGAGAGAAACCCTATGCATGTGACCACTGTGGACAACACTTCTCTCAAATGGGACACCTTAAATCACACAAGAGAATTCACACAGGAGAGAAACCCTATGGATGTGACCATTGTGGACAACACTTCTCTCAGACGAGCAGCCTTAAAAAACACCAGAAAATTCACACTAGATAGAAAGCATGTGAACAACACCTCTGTCATGCTCTGTCATTCCTTAGAGATGTTGTGTGGACATGTTCCCCCCATTCGGTGTTTCATAGAAATGGAGGTCTGAAAAAACATGGTGATACACAACCTGATGACATCATCAAGTGGGAAGTTCCCCTTCAAAGAGTCTAAGCACATTACATATACTTTATATGAGCATGCTGATTCTAGATCGGACATCAATTGGGTGACTCATTGCAAGTAGCTTAACATATTGAGTGAACTGTCTACTGATTTTACTACTACTGATTTACTACTGATTTTAGTAGTACATTTTTATCTGTAGATACAACTGCTCTCACTGTCTGAGCTTCTCAAACCTGTTCTTTGTTTCACTGCAATTTAGCCACAAGAGTTTTTGTTTTCTCCATATGTTTTGCGTTTTTTTCCCTCTCTTTTTTATGATCGATAGAGATAGAAAGATGTAGTGATGGATGTTAAATTGATGGAGTGAGCAAAACATTGGTAGTGTCTTTTCACTGTGTAGTATGTTTTTATTCACAATAAATTTCATGAATTATCTGATGTTGGTTTTGTTTATTTTTATTAAGCATAATATTAATACTTTATATTTTTTGTGATATTTACAATGCATTTGTAACAAATGGATGAAGTCATTTAGAGTCAAAAAAACGTTTAACACATTTCCAATAAACCGGAAATCAAATAGCCTATAGGCATTGCCAAGCGCAGCGCACGCTGCAGCTCACCGCTCCAAGAGATGGGTCAAAAGCGGAGAACTATTTTCACTGTGGTAATGTGAGTGACTAATCGAACTACTTTGACTTCGGCTTTGCCTATAACACTGCAGACTGTTGTCACAATGCAAATGATAACAATGAAATAATTGTACTACTTTTCTAATTTGGTTATTTTTAGAAGTGTTTTGATATTTTTTTTAGTTATTTTTAGAAGTGTCAGCCTTGAAGATACATTTGTTTAGTCTGTTTAGGGTCAGCAAACACAGGCAAATAATGAGAAAAAGGTGCCAGCACACTGTCTTTACTTTTAGAACAGTAGTTTATTATGCAGAATTTACTGATGTGAAAGTGAACACAATGTCCAGGACCATTTTTATTACTAAGACACATCAGGAAATTATTATGTGTCCAACATTATGCACAGTTCCCAACACCACATCTCATTTGCATCAAGTGATAAAGAAATGGTTTGTTAATGTTCTGGGATGTTTTGAGAGATGTCTGTTCCATTGTTAATGGACACGTGATACTAGGTTAGGGTGTGTCTGTGTAACCATATTGCTGAATGGCCAACCGATTTGCACATGCTCCTATTAGTATGATAAGTAGAGTGCATGTAGGGAAAAAAGACTTTAATATCAAACATTCTTTTATATTTGTGCTAATGTTGCAATTAAAAATAGCAAACATGTTGGTCCTATGACATTCACCAGTGCTATGCCATTAATTCTGCATATTTTTTAAATGTATGCTCAAATGCCAATGTATTGGCTTAAAGATACATCGCATGGATGCAACTGGGACGTATCCTCAGTGATGTATCCCAAGGTCATCGGGGTTTCGGGTCTCGCAACATCATACCCCTCACTCAGGCGACCCAGCCGGGGTTGATCAAGTCCCGACTTACGTCCCAGTAGCTACTCTCGGTCAGTCCACTAGGGAAAGACCCAAGGCCACACAGTCCACTGCTCCAGAACTATTCTGCCGGTACTGAGAGGCACTATACTCTGGCACATGGAGGGACTAGGCTCTGTGGGTTGACTCCTGTCCAGACCCCTCCTACGTCTCACCAGGTCTGCTCCTGCTCTCACCAGGTTGGCACAGGACCTGTGCGTTGCACCAGACTCCCAGCACCAGACATTTCATTCAGGAGCAGTGAATCATAATGGCCCTCCTAACGGCCTCACCAAGGTTTTTGGGCTTCCTCCTCACGGAGGACACAGGCTGGGGCGCTAACCCATACTGCTCACCCGGGTGCCGTCTACATTCCGGCTGTCACCCGTCTCTCCGGTGGTCACCAAGTCTGAAACTTGAAACTTAGAAACTTACAGGAAGTGATGGGAAACATGCTGTATACTGTATGTTGTAAAGTAAAAGTAAATGCCCACGGAGAACCAATAACCTTTTTAAAATCAAATTTAAAGAACTGCAACTCAAAACCATTCAAAAATGTATAAAGCACAACATTGGGCTATATGTGTTTTATCAGCCTTTAGTAGGGATCAATGCAAAATAGCACTGTGTTTCTGTGAAAGGAGTTATCCTGTACTTTGGGAACTGCTGGGGAATGTCTGTCCCATTGTAAATGGCAGGTGAGAATGGGTTAGACCAGGTGTGTAACCCTGCTGGATGGATGGGACAACCAGTTTGCATGAGGTCCTTTTAGTATGATAAGTTTAGTGCTTACAGCCGATACTCCTGCAGTATCATGTCCAACATGTACAGTACGTGCTGTCAAAACTATTAATTGGCACCAATTATTGAGTGATTGGTGTCACTCAATAATTCACCTTAAGGTTCATTTGGTTTCATTTTACACTCTTAAGATATAAATTGCATTACAAGAACTCTACCCAATTAGATAAAGTTTATAATCACTGTTAGTTTCATTTTTTTTCCTCTCCTTTTTTTAAATAGGGTACTTTATTATTTGGCAATTTGTAGTTTGAAAAATAAGTCTGACTGTGTCATTAGCCACTTTAAGTCAAATCTATTAGGACTTAAGGAAACAAATTGTTTTATATTTGTGCTAATGATGCAAATAAAAGTAGCAAATATTGTGGTTCTATGACCTTCGCCAGTGCTGTGCTATTAATTATGCACATATTATTTTTAAATATAACATATACATGTACAAATACAAACTTAGTAACTTACAGGACGTGATGGGAAACATGTTGTATACTGTAAGTTACTGGGTTAGGGTGTGTCTGTGTAACTATATTGCTGAATGGCCAACTGATTTGAACGGACAACTAATTTGCACATGCTCCTATTAGTATGAAAAGTGCATGTAGAGTAGTCCTATAGTATTGTATGAATGGAATATTTATATAGTATAGGGAATCGTTCGACCAGGACATAATTAAACTAGATGTACAGAACGTGTTAAAAAAAAAACATGCACACAACATCTTACATTCCAGATATCTTCACAACACAACACTCTAATAGTCACAATTGTCAGATAATATTGTAAGGTAATAGATTGCATCACTTTTTAACATACCTGGCCCTCACTATGTTCATGCTACAATGCCACATTTCTTTCTGCTCCTTATATATCATTGTACGCAATATTATAACAAGCAAAACATGACATGTAAACAATACATCAAAGCCAAACATTGAACACAGGATGTTTCTACAACTTGTAGAGTTATGTTGTCTGGGGCCAACACAACATGCTAGTTCATGGTCGAATTACATACATCAAACATGCAAATGTACCTTTATTTGGCTTTAAAGTTGTTGAAGCCAAATACAGTGTGCACATTTTATCTTCATGTTGTCATTACACTAATAACTCATGCAGTGTATTTTCAAACTGAGACACAGAGACATCTCTGTGAGGTCATTTTGTATGAGTAATTGAAGAAAACGTTTTTTTCCTTTATATATATATATATATATATATATATATATATATATATATATATATATATATATATATATATATATATATATATATATATATATATATATATATATATATAGAGAGAGAGAGAGAGAGATAATTATTATTATTTTAATGCATACTTAGACAGTGTCCATTCTTTTGGATTCATGTCCAATCATGCTTTGAGTTTACTCAAGTTCAGATATACTAATACTTACTACTTACAATGCAATCTCATATTTCTATCTTGTTGCATAGAGCATGACCTGGGGGAGGAGAGAGGGGTGGAGCACATTCACAACCTCTGAACCAATCTTTCTGATTGGTTGAGAGGTTGTTCTATTGTTCTCCTCTTTGGCCAATCAATCCAAAGCAGTTAGTGGTGACAACTCAACCTCTCTAGTATAAGAAGAGATTGTAGATGGAATTTCTCCACATCATCTACAGGATATCGTTCTACGGCAAGGACGGACTGCATCCCAACCTGCTTGGTAGCAGAGTACTAACGGCCAATATTACCCTCGGTCTCCGATATATTCCTCTGGATCCATTTACGATGCCCATAGTCTCGGCTGCGCGCAGCCAGTCCAATGTTGTGTCCGTCACGGAATGATGTCCCCCTGGTCCCAGCCCACCGCACAATAGTTCCGCCCCAGCTACGGGCCCTTCATTCCACCACTCTGGGCTCGGACCATCTCATAGATGTTCCCAAACCCACAATATGTCCATCAATCACCCCCCCCAGACTCATTCACCCTCTCAACCCATTTCTACTCCTCTCACTGCCCCTACTGAAACACCAGGAGCTACAGGTTTTTTCACAATATATGAAATGGACAATATCTTCTCCTCTAGAGGGCTTCATATTGCACATCTGAATATTAATAGCTTAAAATGTCCCTCCAAAATATCTGAAATTAGAAACATGTTTGGTAATGGGAAAGTTGACATTCTCTCGTTTTCTGAGACAAAGCTGGACAACTCTGTACATGATTCTGAAATTGAAATACATGGGTACTCCATTATTAGGAAAGATCGAGATCGTTCGGGGGGAGGGGTGTGCATTTATATAAGATCTAATATTAACTATGAGGTACTATCAGAAACAGGTCATAACACAGAATCAGTCTGGGTTAAAATATTTTTTCCCAAATCCAAACCCATAATTATAGGTGGAGTTTACAGACCACCTGACCAAAACAATTTCTATGATTTAATTGAACAAGAACTCAAATTAATAGGAAACTTAGAGGTAATTATTATTGGGGATTGCAATACCAATATTCAACGTAAAGATAATACCATTTTCAGACATTTTGCTAAATTCTGCAACTTACATAGTCTCACCCAGTTAATAAATCACATTACAAGACCAGCCTCTCAGTCCACCATTGACCTCATCTTATCATCAGACCCAGCCAGAATCAGAAGAAGTGGAGTAATAGAGTGTAGTTTAAGCGACCACCATATTATTTTTTGTACTCGTAAAATTCACAAACTTGCAGTTCAAGGTCACACCACAGTCAAAGTCAGATCCATGAAACACTACTCCAGTGAAGCTCTCACGGAAGCTCTTGATAAATCGGATTGGACAACTATTTTAGATTGCACTACTGTCGAACAAACATGGAACAGTTTCAAACACACATTTTTGGAAGTCCTAGACAATGTTGCCCCGCAAAAAACGGTAAGAGTCAGAGCAAGAACACAGCCATGGATGAGGGGAGATATATTGGATGCCATCAAACTAAGAAACACAAGATACTCAGAATACAATAAAAACAGAAATGATCAGACACACGCATTATACAAAAAGCAACGCAATATAGCAAAAAGTCTAATTTCAAAAGCAAAAAGAAACTTCATAAATGAGAATATTGAATCAAACAAAAAACAACCGGAAAAACTATGGGACACCTTAAAAAAATTAGGTTGCAGCAATACAATCCAAACCAAACCCTCAAACTTCTCAGTCATTTCAAATGGCTCCATAATCACTGATAAATTGACAGTGGCAAATAGTTTCAACAACTTTTTTACAAACATTGCCACTGATCTGGTTAAACAACTACCCCCGCACTCGGGTATTTATGGGATTGATCATATCAATGCCCACTATGCCAAACTAGGGGTCGAAAGAAACTCATTCTCCCTCCAACCCGTAAGAAGTGAGGAAGTATCTAAAAAACTTATTGCCCTACATCCAAAAAAGGCCACTGGTCATGACAATATCCCTAATAGATTCCTCAGGGACGCTGCGGTCACCATTGCTCCAATTATAGCCCACCTTACAAATCTATCCATCAACCAATGTCATGTTCCCCCTGAACTCAAGATGGCAAGAGTAATCCCCCTGCATAAAAAAGGAAGTAAAATGGAACTAGGCAACTACCGCCCTGTCTCCATCCTAAACTCCACATCCAAGATTATAGAGCGATTAATATTCGAACAGATTAATAACTATTTAGTTGAACACAAACTCCTGTTTGAATTCCAGTCTGGATTCCGAACTTCCCACTCCACAGACACATGCCTGCTGTACTTGACTGACTACATCAAGCGTGAGGTAGATTTGGGCAAGTACTGCGGTATGGTCATGTTGGACCTACAAAAAGCTTTTGACACTGTAAATCACTCGATTCTTCTTGACAAGTTAGGCGCTATAGGATTTGATAGGACATCTGTGTGCTGGATAAAATCCTATCTCGAGGGTAGAAAACAAGTGGTGGACATAAATGGAACCATATCCTCCCCCCTCCCAGTGAACTGTGGGGTTCCTCAAGGAAGCATCCTAGGGCCACTTCTCTTCCTTTTATACATAAACGACATGGATGCAGCCTGTGACTGTAAACTGTTTTTATTTGCTGATGACTCAGCACTCCTAATCTCAGGAAAAGACAAATCACAGGTCGAGGAGGCTCTGAGCTCTGAACTCTCAAAAATTAAAATTTGGCTTACAGATAACAAACTCTCTTTACACTTAGGTAAAACTGAATCCATTCTCTTTGGTTCTAACCACTCTCTCAATAAATTACATATAAATGATTTCAAGGTCAAAATTGACGACACCATAATCACTAGCAAAAAAGAAGTTACATATCTAGGTTGTATTCTGGACAACAAACTGACAGGTGAAGGCATGGCAACAAGAGCGATCCAGAGGGCTAATCAGAGAACAAGATTCTTGGGCAGAATATCCACCTTTGTGAACAAAAAGGCTCTCAGAACATTAGCTGGAGCACTTATTCAACCCTTATTTGACTATGCCTCCACCTCTTGGTTCTCCAGCACCTCACAATCACATAAAAATAAGCTCCAAACCTCACAAAATAAACTTATCAGACTCTTGCTTGGCCTAGGACCAATGACCCACCTCACTCCAACCCATTTCGATAGCATCGGGTGGCTCAGTGTGGAAAATAGAGTAAAACAACTGAAAATGGCACTAACATTTAAAATAATTAATGCAGAACCACACTCAGTACCCACTTACCTGTCAGACTACCTCAAAAAGGTGAGCAACTCCCACAGCCATAACACCAGAGGAAGCAAAAACAATGATCTAGTGCCACCTACCTTCAAAACAAATATGGGAAAGTTCTCATTTCAAAACACCGCCACACAAGTGTGGAATGCATTGCCCGCTTCATTAAAAACAAGTAGTTCCCTGGTCACCTTTAAAAAAGGACTGAAGATCCACTTATCATCTGATCATAGGGACTGATGGTGACTGCATCACCATTTTTTTTTACATCTTTATATCTTTTATTTTGATACAGGAACTGTATATTGTACAATGTAAACATTTTTACTGTTATTATTAAATATGAATAATGTTGGGGACCCGAATGGAAACAAGGCCGTAAGGTCTTTCTTCGGTGATTTCCTTTTGGTATCTTTGTGGAATTGTACTGCTGTACTATTTTTACATTGCTTGACTAATAAAAGTATCAATCAATCAATCAATCAAATATCAATCATTTCTGATCACATCTGACTGTGCTCTCCAGACTTCAGGTGAAGATGAACTCTCTCAACCACACCATGGACAATTCTGCTCAACAGGATGATCATCAAGACCTCTGTAAGTTGTTGGTTCTACATTTATATACAGCATGTCAGTGGTAACCAATACATCTCTAAGTTAATTACTGTTTTCGTTTTAATCAGCACAAACTAAGACAACCTGAACTTTATCTCTTTCTAAAATGCAAAATAATGTCTTTTCAAATAATCAATAAAGGATCATATTTTCATCCATGTAGAACCAACATGCTCATGCAGTGTGTGCAAGGCTTTATAGCAATTTGCCTATTCTTAACCTTAGAATATTGACCATAGAACATGTATGCTGAGTGTAGACAGGAGCCTAAGGTAGACAGTAACTGCATGCATACTATTCATGCCATGAGGGAGTGAAAAATACAGATTTCTATGGGAATTGGTAAATGTTGAATGGCTGAACAGTTGAGTGCATACATTAACTTAAAAAAAGTGCATGACATGTGTTTAAACAACATTTCTCTTGTCTTTGTTTCCAATTCAGTGCTGCATCATCAGACTGACTTCCCTGTTCTACCAGAGGTGAATGAACAAAGAAGTTTGGCTAAACAAAAAGATCACTGCTGTGATCAGTGTGGAAAACGCTTCCCTAAAATGTCCACACTAAAAACACACCAGAGAATTCACACAGGCGAGAAACCTTATTGGTGTGATCAGTGTGGAAAACAGTTCTCTCAAAGGTCAAACCTTAAGGCACACCAGAGAATTCACACAGGAGAGAAACCTTTTGGGTGTGATCAGTGTGGAAAACACTTCTCTGCATTGTCCAGCCTTCAAATACACCAGAGAATTCACACTCAAGAAAAACCTTATGGATGTGATCACTGTGGACAATATTTCTCTGTATTGCCCACCCTTAAATCACACCAGAGAATTCACACAGGAGAGAAACCATATGGATGTGACCAGTGTGGACAACACTTCTCTCAGATGAGCCACCTTAAACACACCAAAAAGTTCACACAGGAGAGAAACCCTATGGATGTGACCAGTGTGGACAACACTTCTCTCGGATGAGCAGCCTTAACAAACACCAGAGAATCCACACAGGAGAGAAACCCTATGGATGTGATCATTGTGGACAACACTTCTCTCAGATGAGCAGCCTTAAAAGACACCAGAGAATTCACACAGGAGAGAAACCCTATGGATGTGATCATTGTGGACAACACTTCTCTCAGATGAGCAGCCTTAGAAGACACCAGAAAATTCACACTAGATAAAAAGCTTGAAGACGCGTCTGTTTAGTGTGACAAGAACTTCTGTAGAACATGTGCATCAGAAAATACAGACCATAAAGTGTAAGATACCAATCCATATATTTTTTCAAGCAACCATTTATTATAGAGTCTAAGCTGTTACCCTAACCCACATATGAACATGCTGATTCTAGATCAAACATCGATTGGGTGACTCATTGCAAGTAGCTTAACATATTGAGTGAACTTTCTTTTACTGATTTTAGTAGTACATATTTATTCCTCAAACCTATTATTTGTTTCACTGTGATTAACCAGTAGCTTTTTTGTTTATGTCCATCGGTTCTTTTGAGTGTTTTCTCATGAATGATAGAGATAGAAAGATGTCAAAATGATGGAGACAGTGACACATATGTAGCGTCTTTTCACTGTGTCCTCTCTGTATGTTTTTATTCACAGTTCACAATAAAATTCCTGACTGCTGGAATGTTGTTGTTTATCAGCAACAAACAATACTGTTATTTTTATTTTGTTCATAGAACTGTCCAGTTACATCCAATATCAAAATACAATACACAGTGACTTCTGTCATTCTGTCATTCACAAATAAACTCTTTTTTTAACTCTATCGGGGACAGGAGATCTCGGGCCGCCGCGAACTCGGACCGGACCACTCTATCACTCTCTCACTCCCATCTGCATTACTCCTTTACATCCGTTTTGGATCAATACTGTAAACTTCCTTAAGGTGCAATTTATATTAAAGTGCCCAAAAGGATCATCAGGACTCGATACAAAACAGTTACAAGTACTAATTCACCATGTTTACATTGTAGGTATACAAACATTTTCCAAAAACATTGTTCACTTCATGGTGGTTCATAAATATATGCAAAAGAATAAACAGTCAGCCATCTTATCTCAGACAGACACTAAACTACTATAAACACCTGATGGAACATGACAGGCGCCACATTTTATCATTAGATTTTTACACTGTTACCGCTCTCTTTTTAAATAGTGTACTTTATTATTTGGCATTTCACTTTTGGTACAGCAGTGATTCAACTGTCTCAAAAGGTGGGGGCGTGGCACATGGTTTATGGCTGAGCCACTGCTGAAACGAAATTGAAAGTGAAAGTGTGATTGTTAACTCACTACTGACATGGTGGGGAGGCAATATATAGCAGAAAATTGCATTTTGGAGCGATGTATATAGGTGAACTTGCATTTGACCCATTAGCCCCATTATAAGCTTATTTTGGGAGAGGGGAAACAGGCATTAAGGAGTGTTTTTACAAAATAACACCTGGACCACTTTTTTCTAACAAATTAAGTGCAAATAAAGATAAAAAAAAGTTTTGGTGTGCAATTCTCCTTTAAGTATCAATACAAAATACCAGTGTCTTTCTGTGAAAGGAGTTATCCTGTACTTTGGGAACTGCTGGGGAATGTCTGTCCCATTGTTAATGGCAGGTGAGAATGGGTTAGACCAGGTGTGTAACCCTGCTGGATGGATGGGACAACCAGTTTACATGAGGTCCTTTTAGTATGATAAGTTGAGTGTTTACAGCCGATACTCCTGCAGTATTGTGTGTAACATGTATAGGAATCATTTGCATTTAAGTTGTTTAGCCTACAAAATGCTTAGCAACATCTCAAAGGTAAACTATTGAGTCAGTCCTGGAACAATAGGAAGAAATGATCAAATTGCACCAAACAACCATTCACACTGTCTGCTGTCCATTCACTCTCAGTCTGACTGATCAGAATGTGTGAAGCTCATCATCAGAGGACACTGCATCCCCTTTATTGTTATATACCAGTGGTTTTCAACCTTTTTGATACCAGGGACCACTATTTATTCTTTCACAAAACAAAGGGTTTTCAAGTTTGTGTCCACAATTTAGTAGAGATGAATGGCAAAATGTTGGTCAAAATAACAATAGCCAACTGAGAAGAAGGTGGGTTGTTTTGCTGCTTAAGCATATTTAACCAGTGAAAACGATACAAAGGTGTTCTTATGCACTTCTTTATGTTACTGTTCAATTGCAAAGCATACGTTTAAGTCAATGCATGCCCCCCAAAAAATTATATAATATATTTGAGGGAGATTTTCTGAAAGGTCTGCAAAAGCCGTGCTACACCAACATGTGAAAAAGTCAATGAAGAAGGTCCAGGTTTTAAAACACTGCCTTTATTTTTCTCAAAGTCAAAGAGTACATCAGTACAAAAACAATTGGCACAATTGGCCAAGAAAAATAGGTCTACACCAAATAAATCTCAAGGGTCAATGTGTTTTAACCGTATCTGCAGTAGCATCATGCTTTTCTGATTATTAATGTTGACTTTTATATAACTCCCCCAAAGTTATTGCCATCTTTTCGTGTTGCAGTTTTCCCAGTCAAAATGATTTCAAAGCAAATGATTCCCAATACTATATAAACGTCCCATCCATTCACACAATACTATACTACTCTATATGCACTCTACTTATCATGCCAATAGGAACATGTGCAAATCAGTTGGCACATCCATACAGCAATATGAAAAACATACAGAGAGGGCACAGGCACAATGTCTCCATCATTTTAACATCTTTCTATTCCTATCATTCATGGAAAAAACACACAAACAAACCGATGAACAAAGAAAAAAATCCTGGTTAAAATGCAGTGAAAAATGTAATGTAATGTAATGTAATGTAATGTAATGTAATGTAATGTAATGTAATGTAATGTAATGTACTTCTAAATCCAGTAATAGCTCACTCATTGTTAAGCTACTTAATGTAATGTTATGTAATGCTTTTTGCTTTTTTTGCTTTTTGTTTCCAACTCTTGGCTGTGGACCACCTGGAGCCTTTAAAGACCACTCTTGGTCTTGGTCATTTCTTTACAATAAATGACAACAATAAATGACAACGGTCAACAAGAATGTAACACAAAAAAAAAAAAACATCTGTAAGTCTATACAAGTCTATACCCTGTATGCACTTGAACTTACATCTACATGCCAAGTCACTCAGAGCCCATTTAATGTGGCCTGTAACTATTAGCAAACAATGTAGAATAAAAATATTTTCCATTATTATTATTATTATTATTATTATTATTATTATTATTATTATTATTATTATTATTATTATTATTATTATACTGTATATTGTGCACATTGTCATTGTGGAAGTTCACCCTGGCCTAAAGGAGTTCTGACATTCACCACACTCACACCATTAGTTACACCACACTCTACACTCACACCATTACACCACACTTTAGCCAGGTTAGCATGTTGAATTGTTTGGTGGGTGCACAGCACATACTGAACATTATATACAATACTCCTGGGCTGTTTTTCCCTTTGCCTTAAGTCCAGTAAATTCACACAAAGGTTAAAGTTTGTCTTTATTGTTTAGTGCATATTCTATTGTGTTTGTAGACCATGTGTTTTACTTTTGTTTCTGACTCACCACAGAATGTTCCTCCTGGGCAGTGGCAAAGAACCAGAGGAGAGTCTGAGGCAGCCTTAAATGGTGCCTGACTGAAATTAGGTGAACATGATTGGTCCCTTTGGTTGGATCAGTCCATCTGTGTGTATGTATTTAGAATATATAGTTACAACTCTGATTATTGATAAAGCTTCTGAGTAGTGGGCCTATTGTGCAAATGTGGTTTTGCTTTAATGAGTGTGTTAATGATGTCTTTCAGGCATTTTGGTAGAAACTGGGGAATGAATTATCAATCAGGTATCAGTTGGTATGGTCCAGTGGGTGGGGCCTGGCTCTATACAACTGTCCAGCAGGTAGTTCTGGAGTGTCAGCCTAGCTGAAAAGACCTCAGACCAGTATATACTTTGTTTTTGGCTTTGCTGCTGCTTCCTGTTTCACCATCATCACTTCACCTCCAACGGATACAAGGTGAATAAAACAATTGCATAGCATTAGGGACTCTGCCTGGTATTTTATTTTGAATACTCAAACGTGAGTTCTTTTGCTAATTTTGAACCTTTTTTATTTGTTGTATGGCGACCTTGAGTGCCTTGAAAGACACTTTATGAATAAATGTATTAAAGTCTGGAACTATTTACTTAAACTAAAAACTAACCTGTGAGGTCATTTTGTTTGAGTAATTGAAGCAAAAGGGGAAAGGAAAGTTATTATTTGGATGCATGCTTTGACTCTGAGTGTCCATTTTTTGCATTCATGCCCATTCATGCTTTTAATTTACTCAAGTTCAGATATGCTGATAGGATGTAGTTATGTCCATACATCAATGTATCATTATGTTTAGTTTACAGTGTTTACAATGCAATCTCACATTTCTGTATTGTTGCATAGACTAGAGCATGACCTGGGGGGGGGGCACATGCAGCAGTTTGTTACTTTCTGATTGGTTGAGAGGTTGTTCTATTGTTCTCCTCTTTGGCCAATCAATCCCAAGCAGTTAGTGGTGACAACTCAAGCTCTCAGTATAAGAAGAGATTGTAGATGGAATTTCTCCACATCATCTCCAGGATATCAATCATTTCTGAACACATCTGACTGTGCTCTCCAGACTTCAGGTGAAGATGAACTCTCTCGACCACACCATGGACAATTCTGCTCAACAGGATGATCATCAAGACCTCTGTAAGTTATTGTTTCTACATTTATATACAGCATGTCAGTGGTGTCTTAGTTTGTGCTAATTAAAACGAAAACAGTAATTAACTTAGAGGTGTATTCTCTAAGTTAATTACTGTTTTCGTTTTAATTAGCAAAAACTAAGACAACCTGAACTTTCTCTTTCTAAAATACAAAATAATGTCTTCTCAAATAATCAATAAAGGATCATATTTTAATCCATGTAGAACCAACATGCTCATGCAGTGTGAGCAAGGCTTTATAGCAATTTGCCTATTCTTAACCTTAGAATAATTATGTATGCTGAGTGTTAAAAGGAGCCAAAGGTAAAGTAACTGCATGCATACTATTCATGCCATGAGGGAGTGGAAAATACAGATTTCTATGGGAATTGGTAAATGTTGAATGGCTGAACAGTTGAGTGCATACATTAACTTACAAAAAGTGCATGACATGTGTTTAAACAACATTTCTCTTGTCTTTGTTTCCAATTCAGTGCTGCATCATCAGATTCACTTCCCTGTTCTACCAGAGGTGGGTGAACAAAGACGCTTGGCTAAACAAAAAGATCACTGCTGTGATCAGTGTGGAAAACGCTTCCCTACAATGTCCAGACGTAAAACACACCAGCGAATCCACACAGGTGAGAAACCCTATGGATGTGATCAGTGTGGACATCACTTCTCTCAAATATCAAACCTTAAAAATCACAAGAGAATTCACACAGGAGAAAAACCCTATGGATGCGATCAGTGTGGACAACACTTCTCTGTATTGTCCAGCCTTAAAAACCACAAGAGAATTCACACAGGAGAGAAACCCTATGGATGTGATCAGTGTGGACAACACTTCTCTCGAATGGAACTCCTTAAACAACACCAGAGAATTCACACAGGAGAGAAACCTTATGGATGTTATCAGTGTGGACAACACTTCTCTCAAAGGTCACACCTTAAATCACACCAGAGAATTCACACAGGAGAGAAACCATATGGATGTGATCAGTGTGGACATCACTTCTCTCACCTGTCCCACCTTAAAACGCACAAGAGAATTCACACAGGAGAGAAACCCTATGGATGTGATCAGTGTGGGCAGCATTTCTCTGACTTGTCCAGCATCAAAAAACACAAGTTAATTCATACAGGAGAGAAACCCTATGGATGTGATCAGTGTGGACAACACTTCTCTGACTTGACCAGCCTTAAACAACACCAGAGAATTCACACAGGAGAGAAACCCTATGGATGTGATCAGTGTGGACAACACTTCTCTCAAATGGGCAACCTTAAAAGACACCAGAAAATTCACACTGGATAGAAAGCACATGGATCACTGTGAACAACACTTCTCTCGTGCTCAACACTAAACAGACCAAGATGCGTCTGTTTAGTGTGGCAAGAGCTTCTTTATGGTGTGTATTTTCATGCACATGTTCTAAAGTGTAGCATGCCAAATCATGTAATTTCCAAGCAACCATTTAATAAAGAGTCCGGGCTGTTGTAAACAAATTACATATGGGCATGCTAATTCTAGATCAAACATCGATTGGGTGACCAATTGCAAGTAACTTAACATATTGAGTGAACTGTGTTTTATTGATTTTAGTAGTACATTTTTATTTGCAGATACAATTGTTCTCACTGTCTGGGCTTCTCAAACCTATTCTTTGTAATTCTTTGCAATTTAACCGGTAGAGGTGAAGTTCCCATTCAAAGAGTCTAAGCTGTTTTAAACACATTAGAATTACCGCATGTGGGCATGCTGATTCTAGATCGGACATCGATTGGGTGACTCATTGCAAGTAGCTTAACATATTGAGTGAACTGTCTACTGATTTTACTACTACTGATTTACTACATTTTTATTTGTAGATACAACTGCTCTCACTCTGAGCTTCTCAAACCTGTTCTTTGTTCCACTGCAATTTAACCACAAGATTTTTTGTTTTTCTCCATATGTTTTTTTTTTCATGAATTATAGAGATAGAAAGATGTAGAGATAGATGTTAAATTGATGGAGTGAGCAAAACATTGGTAGTGTCTTTTCACTGTGTCATCTTTTATTCACAGTTCACAATAAATTTCATGAATTATCTGGTGTTGTTTTTTCTTTATTTTTATTAAGCATATTTATAATGCTTTATATATTTTGTGATATTTACAATACATTTGTAACAAATGGATGAAGGCATTTAGAGTCAAGAAAACGTTAAACATATTTCCAATGAACCAGAAATCAAATAGCCTATAGGCACTATAGAGAACTATTTTCACTGCGGTAATGTGAGTGACTGATCTGACTACTTTGACTTCGACTTTGCCTATAACACTGCCATGAGGGAGTGAAAAATACAGATTTCTATGGGAATTGGTAAATTTTGAATGGCTGGTGAACAGTTGAGAGTATATATTAACTTATAAATAGTGTATGACATGTGTTTAAACAACATTTCTCTTGTCTTTGTTTCCAATTCAGTGCTGCATCATCAGACTGACTTCCCTGTTCTACCAGAGGTGAATGAACAAAGAAGTTTGGCTAAACAAAAAGACCACAGCTGTGATCAGTGTGGAAAACGCTTCCCTACAATGTCCAGACTTAAAACACACCAGAGAATCCACACAGGAGAGAAACCCTATGGATGTGATCAGTGTGGACATCACTTCTCTCAAATATCAAACCTTAAAAATCACAAGAGAATTCACACAGGAGAAAAACCCTATGGATGCGATCAGTGTGGACAACACTTCTCTGTATTGTCCAGCCTTAAAAACCACAAGAGAATTCACACAGGAGAGAAACCCTATGGATGTGATCAGTGTGGACAACACTTCTCTCACCTGCCCCACCTTAAAAGACACCAGAGAATTCACACAGGAGAGAAACCCTATGGATGTGACCAGTGTGGACAACACTTCTCTCGAATGGAACTCCTTAAACAACACCAGAGAATTCACACAGGAGAGAAACCATATGGGTGTTATCAGTGTGGACAACACTTCTCTTAAAGGTCAGAGCTTAAATCACACCAGAGAATTCATACAGGAGAGAAACCATATGGATGTGACCAGTGTGGACAACACTTCTCTCGGATGGACACCCTTAAAAAACACCAGAGAATTCACACTCAAGATAAACCCTATGGATGTGACCAGTGTGGACAACACTTCTCTCGGATGGACGGCCTTAAATCACACCAGAGAATTCACACAGGAGAGAAACCATATGGATGTGATCAGTGTGGACAGCACTTTTCTCACCTGTCCTACCTTAAAACACACCAGAGAATTCACACAGGAGAGAAACCCTATGGATGTGATCAGTGTGGACAACATTTCTCTGACTTGTCCCACCTTAAATCCCACCAGAGAATTCACACAGGAGAGAAACCCTATGGATGTGATCAGTGTGGAAAACACTTCTCTCACCTGCCCCACCTTAAAAGACACCAGAGAATTCACACAGGAGAGAAACCCTATGGATGTGATCAGTGTGGACAACACTTCTCTCACATAGGCAGCCTTAAAGCACACCAGAGAATTCACACAGGAGAGAAACCCTATGGATGTGATCAGTGTGGACAACACTTCTCTCGAATGGACAGCCTTAAAAGACACCAGAAAATCCACACTAGATAGAAAACACATGGATCACTGTGAACAACACTTCTCTCATGATCAGCCTTGAAGACGTGTCTGTTTAGTGTGACAAGAGTTTCTTTAGAACAGATGTATTAGAAAATAAACATACCATGAAGTGATGCTTTTTCAAGCAATCATTCACAAGTGTCTAAGCTGTTTTAAACACATTACATACATATGAACATACTGATTCTAGATCAACATCGTGACTCATTCTAAGTAGCTTAACATAGCTAGCTAAGTAGCTTAACATATTGGGTGAACTGTCTTGATTTTAGTAGTACATTTTTATTTGCACATACAATCGTTCCCACTGTCTGAGCTTCTAAAACACATTCTTTGTTTAACTGCAATTTAATCAGTAGATGAATTAATACATTTCCTGACATCTGTATAATTTGGTTTTGTTTATATTTACCCATAATCCAGAAATAAACAATGCTGTTATTTTTCTTACTGTCTATCTAGACATATTACATTCCATATACATTTACTTTTGTTTTGTTCAACAGTCCAGTTACACCCAATATCAAAACACAATACAATACACAGTGACTTGTGTCATTCTATCCTTCAACACATCACAAATAAACTCCATTTCAACTCTTTAACACTCTTTGGCACTTCAGTCTGTATTACTCTGTTAAATCTGTTTTGTACCATACTGTAAAGTTGCCTTTTAAGGTGCATCTTATATTAAAGTGCTGGAAAACATCAGACCTCTTGAAGGATTTCATTCATTATTTAGTTGTCCACATCCCTCTGCCGGCTAAGCCATTTTTTTTATATATGTTTGGGAAAATGAGGTTTCACAACAAAAAATCCAAATAACTTGACAATGTATGCAAATCATTTGCATCCAAGTTGTTTAGACTGCAAAATGCTAATAGCAAGAAAGGTAAACTATTGAGCCAGTCCTAGAACAATAGGAAGAAATGATCAAATTGCACCAAACAACCATTCACACCGTCTGCTGTCCATTCACTCTCAGTCTGACTGGTCAGAATGTGTGAAGCTCATCATCAGAGGACACTGCATCCCCTTATTGTTCTATACCAGTGGTTTTCACCTTTTTTAATACCAGGGACCACTTTTTATTCAGAATTTGAGTAATTCATAAGGTGTTGCCAGATAATATTCTAAGGTAATAGATTGTATCACTTTTAAACATACCTGGTCCTCACTATGTGCATGCTACAATGCCACATTTCTTTCTGCTCTTTAGCCTGTACATATCGTTGTACGCTCTATTATAAAGAGCAAAACATGAAGTTGAAACAACAAATACATCAAAAACGAATAGTGAACACAGAATATTTCTACAACTTGTAAGATTATGTTCTCTGGTACCAACACAACATGCTAGTTCATGATTGCATTACATACACAAAACACTGGCAAATCTACCTTTATTTGGCTTTAAAGTTGTTACAAAACAAAAAGCTTCCATATAGTAGGTCATCTGTTCATATATTGTGCACATTGTCATTGTAGCAGTAAACCCTGGCACTAAGAAGTTCTGACATTCACCACAGTCCACACTCACACCATTAGTTACACCACACTCTACACCCACACCATTATACCACACTTTAGCCAGGTTAGCATGTTGAATTGTTTGGTGGGTGCACATACTGAACATTATATACAATACTCCTGGGCTGTTTTCCCTTTGACTTAAGTCCAGTAAATTCACACAAAGGTTAAAGTTTGTCTTTATTGTTTAGTGTATATTTTCTATTGTGTTTGTAGACCATGTGTTTTACTTTAGTTTCTGACTCACCACAGAATGTTCCTCCTGGGCAGTGGCAAAGAACCAGAGGAGAGTCTGAGGCAGCCTTAAATGGTGCCTGACTGAAATTAGGTGAACATGATTGGTCCCTTTGGTTGGATCAGTCCATCTGTGTGTATGTATTTAGAATATATAGTTAAAACTCATGATTATTGATAAAGCTTCTGAGTAGTGGGCCTTTTGTCCAAATGTGGTTTTGCTTTAATGAGTGGCTTAATGATGTCTTTCAGGCATTTTGGTAGAAACTGGGGATTGAATTATCAATCAGGTATCAGTTGGTATGGTCCAGTGGGTGGGGCCTGGCTCTATACAACTGTCCAGCAGGTAGTTCTGGAGTGTCAGCCGAGCTGAAAAGACCTCAGACCAACCTGACCAGTATATACTTTTTTTTTTTTTTTTGCTTTGCTGCTGATTCCTGTTTCACCATCATCACTTCACCTCCAACGGATACAAGGTGAATAAAACAATTGCATAGCATTAGGGACTCTGCCTGGTATTTTATTTTGAATACTCAAACGGGAGTTATTTTGCTAATTTTGAACCTTTTTTATTTGTTGTATGAATAAATGTATTATTAGTAGTGGTAAAGTCTGGAACTATTTACTTAAACTAAAAACTAACCTGTGAGGTCATTTTGTTTGAGTAATTGAAGCAAAAGGGGAAAGGAAAGTTATTATTTGGATGCATGCTTTGACTCTGAGTGTCCATTTTTTTTTTTTGCATTCATGCCCATTCATGCTTTTAATTTACTCAAGTTCAGATACTGATAGGATGTAGTTATGTCCATACATCAATGTATCATTATGTTTAGTTTACAGTGTTTACAATGCAATCTCACATTTCTATATTGTTGCATAGACTAGAGCACCTGGGGGGTGGGGGGGGCACATGCAGCAGTTTGTTACTTTCTGATTGGTTGAGAGGTTGTTCTATTGTTCTCCTCTTTGGCCAATCAATCCCAAGCAGTTAGTGGTGACAACTCAACCTCTCTAGTATAAGAAGAGATTGTAGTTGCAATTTCTCCACATCATCTCCAGGATATCAATCATTTCTGAACACATCTGACTGTGCTCTCCAGACTTCAGGTGAAGATGAACTCTCTCGACCACACCATGGCCAATTCTGCTCAACAGGATGATCATCAAGACCTCTGTAAGTTATTGGTTCTACATTTATATACAGCATGTCAGTGGTAACCAATACATCTCTAAGTTAATTACTGTTTTCGTTTTAATCAGCACAAACTAAGACAACCTGAACTTTCTCTTTCTAAAATGCAAAATAATGTCTTCTCAAATAATCAATAAAGGATCATATTTTCATCCATGTAGAACCAACATGCTCATGCAGTGTGTGCAAGGCTTTATAGCAATTTGCCTATTCTTAACCTTAGAATGTTGACCATAGAACATGTATGCTGAGTGTTAAAAGGAGCCAAAGGTAGACAGTAACTGCATGCATACTATTCATGCCACGAGGGAGTGAAAAATACAGATTTCTATGGGAATTGGTAAATTTTGAATGGCTGGTGAACAGTTGAGTGCATACATTAACTTACAAAAAGTGCATGACATGTGTTTAAACAACATTTCTCTTGTCTTTGTTTCCAATTCAGTGCTGCATCATCAGACTGACTTCCCTGTTCTACCAGAGGTGAATGAACAAAGAAGTTTGGCTAAACAAAAAGACCACTGCTGTGATCAATGTGGAAAACGATACCCTACAATGTCCAGACTTAAAACACACCAGAGAGTTCATACAGGAGAGAAACCATATGGATGTGATCAGTGTGGACAACACTTCTCTCAAATATCACACCTTAAAGAACACAAGAGAATTCACACAGGAGAAAAACCTATGGATGTGATCAGTGTGGACAACACTTCTCTGTATTGTCCAGCCTTAAAAAACACAAGACAATTCACACAGGAGAGAAATCCCATGGATGTGACCAGTGTGGACAACACTTCTCTCGAATGGAACTCCTTAAACAACACCAGAGAATTCACACAGGAGAGAAACCTTATGGATGTGATCAGTGTGGACAACACTTCTCTCAAAGGTCACACCTTAAATCACACCAGAGAATTCACACAGGAGAGAAACCATATGGATGTGATCAGTGTGGACAGCACTTCTCTCACCTGTCCCACCTTAAAACACACCAGAGAATTCACACAGGAGAGAAACCCTATGGATGTGATCAGTGTGGACAGCACTTCTCTGTATTGTCCAGCCTTAAAAAACACCAGAGGATTCACACAGGAGAGAAACCCTATGGATGTGATCAGTGTGGGCAATACTTCTCTCAGATGGGCAACCTTAAAACACACCAAAAAGTTCACACAGGAGAGAAACCCTATGGATGTGATCAATGTGGACAACACTTCTCTCAGATGAGCAACCTTAAAACACACCAAAAAGTTCACACAGGAGAGAAACCCTATGGATGTGACCATTGTGGACAACATTTCTCTCAGATGAGCACCCTTAAAAGACACCAGAAAATCCACACTAGATAGAAAGCACATGGATCACTGTGAACAACACTTCTCTCATGCTCAGCCTTGAAGATGTGTCTATTTATGGGAGAAGAGCTTCTTTAGAACAGGTGCAACAGAAAATACACATCCATAAAGTGTAGCATACTTTTTTGAGCAACCATTTATTAAATAGTCTACGCTGTTTTAAACAAATTACATGTATATGAGCATGCTGATTCTAGATCAAACATCGATTGGGTGACTCATTGCAAGTAGCTTAACATATTGAGTGAACTGGCTTTAGCAGTACATTTTATTTGCACATACATTCGTTCTTATTGTTAGTTTTTCTAACCTATTCTTTCACTGCAATTTAAGCAGTAGATGTTTTGTTTTTGTCCATCAGTTTTGTGTGTTTTTTCATGAATGATAGAAAGATGTAGAGATAGATACAGTAGATGTTAAATTGAGGGAGTGAGCAAAACATTGGTAGTGTCTTTTCACTGTTTCCTCTCTGTTTTTATTCACAGTCCACAATAAATTTCATGAATTCTTTAATGTTTTTGTTTATTTTTATTCAGCATATTTTCTAGACATATTTGTCTAATGTTGCCCTCACAGGGTGACGTGACCCGAGCCGGTGGAGTCCTGATCCAGACCTGATCAGATCAAGTACATTCCATATACATTCACATGTTGTTTTCTTTTGTTCATATAGAACAGTCCAGTTACATCCAATACCAAAACAAAATATAATAAACTGTGGCTTCTGTCATTCTGTTCCTCAACACGTCACAAATTAAGTCCATTTCAACTCGTTATCACTCTTTGTCACTCCCATCTGCATTACTCCTTTAAATCTGTTTTGGACCAATACTGTAAACTTGCCTTTAAGGTGCATTTTATATTAAAGTGCCCGAAAGCATCATCAAGACCCAATACAAAACAACAAAAAAAACTTTTTTAAAGTACTAAATCACCCCTTTTACTTTGTAGGTATAAAAACATTCCCCCAAAACATTGTTCACTTTATGGTGGTTCATAAATGTACACAAAAGAATAAACAGAGTCAGCCATCTTATCTCAGACAGACATAAACTACTATAACACCTGATGGAACATGACAGGCACCATATTTTATTATTAGATTTAACTGTTGATTGTAAAATAAAACCTTGAGGTTCATTTGGTTTCATATTACACTCTATACATTGCATTACAAAACTCTACCCAATTAGAATCACTGTTATTTACACTGTTACCTCTCCCTTTTTAATAGGGTACTTTATTATTTTACATTTTGTAGTTTGAAAAATAAATATGACTGAGTGTTATTACCCAGTTTGCATCAAATCTATAATAAGACAAGAACAAACAATAAACAAAACAAACAAAAAACAAGAACTTTATTTTATATTTGTGCTTTGTTGCAATTAAAAGTAGCAAACATTTTGGCCCTATTACTATGTGTGTTTAATCATACTTTAGTAGGGATCAATGCAAAATACCAGTGTGTTTCTGTGAAAGGAGTTATCCTGTACTTTGGGAACTGCTGGGGAATGTCTGTCCCATTGTTAATGGCAGGTGAGAATGGGTTAGACCAGGTGTGTAACCCTGCTGGATGGATGGGACAACCAGTTTACATGAGGTCCTTTTAGTATGATAAGTTGAGTGCTTACAGCCGATACTCCTGCAGTATCATGTCCAACATGTATGTGCTGTCAAAACTATTAATTTGCACCAATTATTGAGTGTTTGGTGTCAATCACCTCTGAGTGACACAGCAGCTGATGACACTTAATGATTGAGGTGGAGCACACTGAAAGCAGGAAGTGTTTGTTCACTAGAACAAAGGAATCAGTGTGAACACTAGTGCACACTGCACAAACACCCAACATGATTTTACAATGTTTTGAGGACTGGAACGGTGAAACCATCACAAGCCAACACAGGGAACACCACTGGTGTGTTTATTTTATGCATGTTTATTATTTAATGCTTAGGCCTATTTGATTCTTGTAGATCAGTGGTTTTCAATCCTTTTTGAATCACGGCAGCGTGGTGAACATTATACCTGATTGAATATAGACAACACTTTAAACATATTGCCAAACAAACAAAGTAGCAATTGCTCTGAATTCTTTAAATATTTTGACTTTCTTGTAAATGTATATCATGCCATGAGGGAGTGAAAAATACAGATTTCTATGGGAATTGGTAAATGTTGAATGGCTGGTGAACAGTTGAGAGTGTATATTAACTCATAAATAGTGTATGACATGTGTTTAAACAACATTTCTCTTGTCTTTGTTTCCAATTCAGTGCTGCATCATCAGACTGACTTCCCTGTTCTACCAGAGGTGAATGAACAAAGAAGTTTGGCTAAACAAAAAGACCACAGCTGTGATCAGTGTGGAAAACGCTTCCCTACAATGTCCAGACTTAAAACACACCAGAGAATCCACACAGGAGAGAAACCTTATGGATGTGATCAGTGTGGACATCACTTCTCTCAAATATCAAACCTTAAAAATCACAAGAGAATTCACACAGGAGAAAAACCCTATGGATGCGATCAGTGTGGACAACACTTCTCTGTATTGTCCAGCCTTAAAAACCACAAGAGAATTCACACAGGAGAGAAACCCTATGGATGTGATCAGTGTGGACAACACTTCTCTCACCTGCCCCACCTTAAAACACACCAGAGAATTCACACAGGAGAGAAACCCTATGGATGTGATCAGTGTGGACAACACTTCTCTCGAATGGAACTCCTTAAACAACACCAGAGAATTCACACAGGAGAGAAACCTTATGGGTGTTATCAGTGTGGACAACACTTCTCTCAAAGGTCAGAGCTTAAATCACACCAGAGAATTCATACAGGAGAGAAACCATATGGATGTGACCAGTGTGGACAACACTTCTCTCGGATGGACACCCTTAAAAAACACCAGAGAATTCACACTCAAGATAAACCCTATGGATGTGACCAGTGTGGACAACACTTCTCTCGGATGGACGGCCTTAAATCACACCAGAGAATTCACACAGGAGAGAAACCATATGGATGTGATCAGTGTGGACAGCACTTTTCTCACCTGTCCTACCTTAAAACACACCAGAGAATTCACACAGGAGAGAAACCCTATGGATGTGATCAGTGTGGACAACATTTCTCTGACTTGTCCCAACTTAAATCCCACCAGAGAATTCACACAGGAGAGAAACCCTATGGATGTGATCAGTGTGGAAAACACTTCTCTCACCTGCCCCACCTTAAAAGACACCAGAGAATTCACACAGGAGAGAAACCCTATGGATGTGATCAGTGTGGACAACACTTCTCTCACATAGGCAGCCTTAAAGCACACCAGAGAATTCACACAGGAGAGAAACCCTATGGATGTGATCAGTGTGGACAACACTTCTCTCGAATGGACAGCCTTAAAAGACACCAGAAAATCCACACTAGATAGAAAACACATGGATCACTGTGAACAACACTTCTCTCATGATCAGCCTTGAAGACGTGTCTGTTTAGTGTGACAAGAGTTTCTTTAGAACAGATGTATTAGAAAATAAACATACCATGAAGTGATGCTTTTTCAAGCAATCATTCACAAGTGTCTAAGCTGTTTTAAACACATTACATACATATGAACATACTGATTCTAGATCAACATCGTGACTCATTCTAAGTAGCTTAACATAGCTAGCTAAGTAGCTTAACATATTGGGTGAACTGTCTTGATTTTAGTAGTACATTTTTATTTGCACATACAATCGTTCCCACTGTCTGAGCTTCTAAAACACATTCTTTGTTTAACTGCAATTTAATCAGTAGATGAATTAATACATTTCCTGACATCTGTATAATTTGGTTTTGTTTATATTTACCCATAATCCAGAAATAAACAATGCTGTTATTTTTCTTACTGTCTATCTAGACATATTACATTCCATATACATTTACTTTTGTTTTGTTCAACAGTCCAGTTACACCCAATATCAAAACACAATACAATACACAGTGACTTGTGTCATTCTATCCTTCAACACATCACAAATAAACTCCATTTCAACTCTTTAACACTCTTTGGCACTTCAGTCTGTATTACTCTGTTAAATCTGTTTTGTACCATACTGTAAAGTTGCCTTTTAAGGTGCATCTTATATTAAAGTGCTGGAAAACATCAGACCTCTTGAAGGATTTCATTCATTATTTAGTTGTCCACATCCCTCTGCCGGCTAAGCCATTTTTTTTATATATGTTTGGGAAAATGAGGTTTCACAACAAAAAATCCAAATAACTTGACAATGTATGCAAATCATTTGCATCCAAGTTGTTTAGACTGCAAAATGCTAATAGCAAGAAAGGTAAACTATTGAGCCAGTCCTAGAACAATAGGAAGAAATGATCAAATTGCACCAAACAACCATTCACACTGTCTGCTGTCCATTCACTCTCAGTCTGACTGGTCAGAATGTGTGAAGCTCATCATCAGAGGACACTGCATCCCCTTTATTGTTCTATACCAGTGGTTTTCACCTTTTTTAATACCAGGGACCACTTTTTATTCAGAATTTGAGTAATTCATAAGGTGTTGCCAGATAATATTCTAAGGTAATAGATTGTATCACTTTTAAACATACCTGGTCCTCACTATGTGCATGCTACAATGCCACATTTCTTTCTGCTCTTTAGCCTGTACATATCGTTGTACGCTCTATTATAAAGAGCAAAACATGAAGTTGAAACAACAAATACATCAAAAACGAATAGTGAACACAGAATATTTCTACAACTTGTAAGATTATGTTCTCTGGTACCAACACAACATGCTAGTTCATGATTGCATTACATACACAAAACACTGGCAAATCTACCTTTATTTGGCTTTAAAGTTGTTACAAAACAAAAAGCTTCCATATAGTAGGTCATCTGTTCATATATTGTGCACATTGTCATTGTAGCAGTAAACCCTGGCACTAAGGAGTTCTGACATTCACCACAGTCCACACTCACACCATTAGTTACACCACACTCTACACCCACACCATTATACCACACTTTAGCCAGGTTAGCATGTTGAATTGTTTGGTGGGTGCACATACTGAACATTATATACAATACTCCTGGGCTGTTTTCCCTTTGACTTAAGTCCAGTAAATTCACACAAAGGTTAAAGTTTGTCTTTATTGTTTAGTGTATATTTTCTATTGTGTTTGTAGACCATGTGTTTTACTTTAGTTTCTGACTCACCACAGAATGTTCCTCCTGGGCAGTGGCAAAGAACCAGAGGAGAGTCTGAGGCAGCCTTAAATGGTGCCTGACTGAAATTAGGTGAACATGATTGGTCCCTTTGGTTGGATCAGTCCATCTGTGTGTATGTATTTAGAATATATAGTTAAAACTCATGATTATTGATAAAGCTTCTGAGTAGTGGGCCTTTTGTCCAAATGTGGTTTTGCTTTAATGAGTGGCTTAATGATGTCTTTCAGGCATTTTGGTAGAAACTGGGGATTGAATTATCAATCAGGTATCAGTTGGTATGGTCCAGTGGGTGGGGCCTGGCTCTATACAACTGTCCAGCAGGTAGTTCTGGAGTGTCAGCCTAGCTGAAAAGACCTCAGACCAACCTGACCAGTATATACTTTTTTTTTTTTTTTGCTTTGCTGCTGCTTCCTGTTTCACCATCATCACTTCACCTCCAACGGATACAAGGTGAATAAAACAATTGCATAGCATTAGGGACTCTGCCTGGTATTTTATTTTGAATACTCAAACGGGAGTTATTTTGCTAATTTTGAACCTTTTTTATTTGTTGTATGAATAAATGTATTATTAGTAGTGGTAAAGTCTGGAACTATTTACTTAAACTAAAAACTAACCTGTGAGGTCATTTTGTTTGAGTAATTGAAGCAAAAGGGGAAAGGAAAGTTATTATTTGGATGCATGCTTTGGCTCTGAGTGTCCATTTTTTTGCATTCATGCTTTTAATTTACTCAAGTTCAGATATGCTGATAGGATGTAGTTATGTCCATACATCAATGTATCATTATGTTTAGTTTACAGTGTTTACAATGCAATCTCACATTTCTATATTGTTGCATAGACTAGAGCACCTGGGGGGGGGGGGGGGGCACATGCAGCAGTTTGTTACTTTCTGATTGGTTGAGAGGTTGTTCTATTGTTCTCCTCTTTGGCCAATCAATCCCAAGCAGTTAGTGGTGACAACTCAACCTCTCTAGTATAAGAAGAGATTGTAGTTGCAATTTCTCCACATCATCTCCAGGATATCAATCATTTCTGAACACATCTGACTGTGCTCTCCAGACTTCAGGTGAAGATGAACTCTCTCGACCACACCATGGACAATTCTGCTCAACAGGATGATCATCAAGACCTCTGTAAGTTATTGGTTCTACATTTATATACAGCATGTCAGTGGTAACCAATACATCTCTAAGTTAATTACTGTTTTCGTTTTAATCAGCACAAACTAAGACAACCTGAACTTTCTCTTTCTAAAATGCAAAATAATGTCTTCTCAAATAATCAATAAAGGATCATATTTTCATCCATGTAGAACCAACATGCTCATGCAGTGTGTGCAAGGCTTTATAGCAATTTGCCTATTCTTAACCTTAGAATGTTGACCATAGAACATGTATGCTGAGTGTTAAAAGGAGCCAAAGGTAGACAGTAACTGCATGCATACTATTCATGCCATGAGGGAGTGAAAAATACAGATTTCTATGGGAATTGGTAAATGTTGAATGGCTGAACAGTTGAGTGCATACATTAACTTACAAAAAGTGCATGACATGTGTTTAAACAACATTTCTCTTGTCTTTGTTTCTAATTCAGTGCTGCGTCATCAGACTGACTTCCCTGTTCGACCAGAGGTGAACGAACAAAGAAGATTGGCAAAACAAAAAGACCACTGCTGTGATCAGTGTGGAAAACACTTCCCTACAACGTCCAGCCTTAATAGACACCAGAGAATTCACACTGGCGAGAGACCCTATGGATGTGACCAGTGTGGACAACACTTCTCTCGAACGTCACACCTTAAAAGACACCAGATAATTCATACAGGAGAGAAACCATATGGATGTGTTCACTGTGGACAACATTTCTCTGACTTGTCCAACCTTAAAAAACACCAGAGAGTTCACACCGGAGAGAAACCCTATGGATGTGATCAGTGTGGACAACACTTCTCTCAGATGAGCAACTTTAAAAAACACCAGAGAATTCATACAGGAGAGAAACCCTATGGATGTGATCAGTGTGGACAACACTTTTCTGTATTGTCCAACCTTAAAAAACACCAGAGAATTCACACAGGAGAGAAACCATATGGATGTGATCAGTGTGGGCAACACTTCTCTGACTTGTCCAGTCTTAAAAAACACCAGAGAATTCACACAGGAGAGAAACCTTATGGAAAAGACCTCCGTCCAACTTGACCAGTATATACTTTGTTTTTGGCTTTGCTGCTGCTTCCTGTTTCACCATCATCACTTCACCTCCAACGGATACAAGGTGAATAAAACAAATGCAAAGCATTAGGGACTCTGCCTGGTATTTTATTTTGAATACTCAAACGGGAGTTATTTTGCTAATTTTGAACCTTTTTTATTTGTTAAATGGCGACCTTGAGTGCCTTGAAAGACACTTTATGAATAAATGTATTATTAGTAGTAGTAAAGTCTGGAACTATTTACTTAAACTAAAAACTAACCTGTGAGGTCATTTTGTTTGAGTAATTGAAGCAAAAGGGGAAAGGAAAGTTATTATTTGGATGCATGCTTTGACTCTGAGTGTCCATTTTTTTGCATTCATGCCCATTCATGCTTTTAATTTACTCAAGTTCAGATATGCTGATAGGATGTAGTTATGTCCATACATCAATGTGTCATTATGTTTAGTTTACAGTGTTTACAATGCAAGCTCACACTTCTGTATTGTTGCATAGAATAGAGCATGACCTGGGGGGGGGGGGGGGGGGGCAGCAGTTTGTTACTTTCTGATTGGTTGAGAGGTTGTTCTATTGTTCTCCTCTTTGGCCAATCAATCCAAAGCAGTTAGTGGTGACAACTCAACCTCTCTAGTATAAGAAGAGATTGTAGATGGAATTTCTCCACATCATCTCCAGGATATCAATCATTTCTGAACACATCTTACTGTGCTCTCCAGACTTCAGGTGAAGATGAACTCTCTCAACCACACCATGGACAATTCTGATCAACAGGATGATCATCAAGACCTCTGTAAGTTAATTACTGTTTTCCTTTTAATTAGCACAAACTAAGACAACCTTATCTTTATCTCTTTCTAAAATGCAAAATAATGTCTTCTCAAATAATCAATAAAGGATCATATTTTCATCCATGTAGAACCAACATGGTTAGTGATTTATCGTAGAGCTCTGGGGTATGAACGGCGGAGCGGGGTTGGGAAGGAGCGCTTGTTTTATCCGCCGGCTACTACTAGTAGGGCGGGGCGAAGCATAGTTTTACTGAGGTTATGTTTAGGGTTAGTAACCACATAAAGCATCGTCTAACTCTAACCCCAACCTAACCCTAAACACAACCCCAATAAAACTAGGCTATGCCTAAACCTAATCCTAACCCTAAACTTAACCTCAGTAAACCTATGCCTAAACCTAACCTAACCCTAACCATAACCTCAGTAAAACTTCCTTCGCCCCGCCCTACTAGTAGTAGCCGGCGGATAAAACAAGCGCTCCTTCCCAACCCCGCTCCGCCGTTCATACCCCAGAGCTCTACGATAAATCACTAACCAACCAACATGCTCATGCAGTGTGTGCAAGGCTAGCAATTTGGTTATTCTTAACCTTAGAATATTGACCATAGAACATGTATGCTGAGTGTAGACAGGAGCAACTGCATGCATACTATTTATGCCATGAGGGAGTGAAAAATACAGATTTCTATGGGAATTTGGTAAATTTTGAATGGCTGGTGAACAGTTGAGAGTATATATTAACTTATAAATAGTGTATGACATGTGTTTAAACAACATTTCTCTTGTCTTTGTTTCCAATTCAGTGCTGCATCATCAGACTGACTTCCCTGTTCTACCAGAGGTGGGTGAACAGAGAAGTTTGGCTAAACAAAAAGACCACTGCTGTGATCAGTGTGGAAAATGCTTCCCTACAACGTCCAGCCTTAACAGACACCAGAGAATTCACACAGGAGAGAAACCCTATGGATGTGACCAGTGTGGACAACACTTCATTGACTTGTCCAGACTTAAAACACACCAGAGAATCCACACAGGAGAGAAACCTTATGGATGTGATCAGTGTGGACATCACTTCTCTCAAATATCAAACCTTAAAAATCACAAGAGAATTCACACAGGAGAAAAACCCTATGGATGTGATCAGTGTGGACAACACTTCTCTGTATTGTCCAGCCTTAAAAACCACAAGAGAGTTCACACAGGAGAGAAACCCTATGGATGTGATCAGTGTGGACAACACTTCTCTCAAAGGTCAGAGCTTAAATCACACCAGAGAATTCATACAGGAGAGAAACCATATGGATGTGACCAGTGTGGACAACACTTCTCTCGGATGGACACCCTTAAAAAACACCAGAGAATTCACACTCAAGAGAAACCCTATGGATGTGAGCAGTGTGGACAACACTTCTCTCGGATGGACGGCCTTAAATCACACCAGAGAATTCACACAGGAGAGAAACCATATGGATGTGATCAGTGTGGACAGCACTTTTCTCACCTGTCCTACCTTAAAACACACCAGAGAATTCACACAGGAGAGAAACCCTATGGATGTGATCAGTGTGGACAACATTTCTCTGACTTGTCCTACCTTAAATCCCACCAGAGAATTCACACAGGAGAGAAACCCCATGGATGTGATCAGTAGGGCTGTATACCGAAGCTCGGGATTCGAACCATTCGCTCGCTAAGGTCGCCACGCGAACGAATATTAATGATCCCGAACCATTCGCATTTATTTATTTATTTAACTTTCCCCCCCATCTAGTAGATGTGCGACATCAAGGGGTCAGAAACTCGCTGTGAAACGCGCTGTTACTGCAGTTGGAAATGCATTGTTTTCACTGAAGATGTCCCATTCTCAATAGAAGTCTATGTAGGCGATCCGCCATTAGACTGGCTCTAGGAAGTGAACGGAGTTTGCGCAACTCCGTCTGTACTCTATAGAGCTGCACGCTGACTGGTTGGTTTTACGTTTATGGTATGGTATTTACCTAGCCAACAGCAGGCTGGCCAGCAGCAGCAGGCAGTTTAGACAGTAGACACGTAGTCGTTCCCAGCAAACAAATAATTAAACAAGCCTTTGGAAATGTTGGTTTTATGGTTAGCTGTCCAGCAGCAGGCAGTTTAGATTATATATATACAATAGACACGTAGTCGTTCCCAGCAAACAAATAATTAAAGGAGCCGACGGACAGCATGTTTTGGCAAGCAAAACAGTGTGTTACCCGTGGCTGTGTCGGTCTCATCAGAAAGGAGAGAAAGGAGAGCAGCGTCATGACTGGTGTATTCACTGATGTCAATCACATCTCAGGGCAGTAGAAAACTTATCTACCGATGGCAACATCCACGATTTTAAAGTTAATAGACGCGCGCCGCGCGGGGGGGGGGGGGGGGGGGGGGGGTTGGTCGCAGCATGCTGTTTTTTTTAGCGAACGTTCGAGGCTCGGCCTGAAATTGCTGTCCGAGGCTCGAATGGCAATTTTATCACGACTATACAGCTATAGTGATCAGTGTGGACAACACTTCTCTCAAATAGGCAGCCTTAAAGCACACCAGAGAATTCACACAGGAGAGAAACCCTATGGATGTGATCAGTGTGGACAACACTTCTCTCGAATGGACAGCCTTAAAAGACACCAGAAAATCCACACTAGATAGAAAACACATGGGTCACTGTGAACAACACTTCTCTCATGATCAGCCTTGAAGACGTGTCTGTTTAATGTGACAAGAGTTTCTTTAGAACAGATGTATTAGAAAATAAACATACCATGAAGTGATGCTTTTTCAAGCAATCATTCACAAGTGTCTAAGCTGTTTTAAACACATTACATACATATGAACATTTACCATACTGATTCTAGATCAACATCGTGACTCATTCTAAGTAGCTTAACATAGCTATAGCTAAGTAGCTTAACATATTGGGTGAACTGTCTTGATTTTAGTAGTACATTTTTATTTGCACATACAATCGTTCCACTGTCTGAGCTTCTAAAACACATTCTTGTTTAACTGCAATTTAATCAGTAGATGAATTAATACATTTCCAGAAATAAACAATGCTGTTATTTTTCTTACTGTCTATCTAGACATGTCATTCCACATACGTTTACTTTTGTTTTGTTCAACAGTCCAGTTACACCCAATATCAAAACACAATACAATACACAGTGACTTGTGTCATTCTATCCTTCAACACATCACAAATAAACTCCATTTCAACTCTTTAACAGTCTTTGGCACTTCAGTCTGTATTACTCTGTTAAATCTGTTTTGTACCATACTGTAAAGTTGCCTTTTAAGGTGCATCTTATATTAAAGTGCTGGAAAACATCAGACCTCTTGAAGGATTTCATTCATTATTTAGTTGTCCACATCCCTCTGCCGGCTAAGCCATTTTTTTTATATATGTTTTGGAAAATGAGGTTTCAGAACAAAAAATCCAAATAACTTGACAATGTATGCGAATCATTTGCATCCAAGTTGTTTAGACTGCAAAATGCTAATAGCAACAAAGGTAAACTATTTAGTCAGTCCTGGAACAATAGGAAGAAATGATCAAATTGCACCAAACAACCATTCACACTGTCTGCTGTCCATTCACTCTCAGTCTGACTGATCAGAATGTGTGAAGCTCATCATCAGAGGACACTGCATCCCCTTTATTGTTCTATACCAGTGGTTTTCAGCTTTTATAATACCAGGGACCACTTTTTATTCAGAATTTGAGTAATTCATAAGGTGTTGCCAGATAATATTCTAAGGTAATATATTGTATCACTGTTAAACATACCTGGTCCTCACTATGTGCATGCTACAATGCCACATTTCTTTCTGCTCTTTAGCCTGTACATATCGTTGTACGCTCTATTATAAAGAGCAAAACATGAAGTTGAAACAACAAATACATCAAAAACGAATAGTGAACACAGAATATTTCTACAACTTGTAAGATTATGTTCTCTGGTACCAACACAACATGCTAGTTCATGATTGCATTACATACACAAAACACTGGCAAATCTACCTTTATTTGGCTTTAAAGTTGTTACAAAACAAAAAGCTTCCATATAGTAGGTCATCTGTTCATATATTGTGCACATTGGCACTAAGAAGTTCTGACATTCACCACACTCCACACTCACACCATTAGTTACACCACACTCTACACTCACACCATTACACCACACTTTAGCCAGGTTAGCATGTTGAATTGTTTGGTGGGTGCACAGCACATACTGAACATTATATACAATGCTCCTGGGCTGTTTTCCCCTTTGCCTTAAGTCCAGTAAATTCACACAAAGGTTAAAGTTTGTCTTTATTGTTTAGTGTATTTTCTATTGTGTTTGTAGACCATGTGTTTTACTTTAGTTTCTGACTCACCACAGAATGTTCCTCCTGGGCAGTGGCAAAGAACCAGAGGAGAGTCTGAGGCAGCCTTAAATGGTGCCTGACTGAAATTAGGTGAACATGATTGGTCCCTTTGGTTGGATCAGTCCATCTGTGTGTATGTATTTAGAATATATAGTTAAAACTCACGATTATTAATAAAGCTACTGAGTAGTGGGCCTTTTGTCCAAATGTGGTTTGCATTAATGAGTGGGTCAATCGTGTCAGGCATTTTGGTAGAAACTGGGGAATGAATTCAATCAATCAGGTATCAGTTGGTATGGTCCAGTGGGTGGGGCCTGGCTCTATACAACTGTCCAGCAGGTAGTTCTGGAGTGTCAGCCTAGCTGAAAAGACCTCAGACCAACCTGACCAGTATATACTTTGTTTTTGGCTTTGCTGCTGCTTCGTGTTTCACCATCATCACTTCACCTCCAACGGATACAAGGTGAATAAAACAATTGCATAGCATTAGGGACTCTGCCTGGTATTTTATTTTGAATATTCAAACGTGAGTTCTTTTGCTAATTTTGAACCTTTTTTATTTGTTGTATGGCGACCTTGAGTGCCTTGAAAGACACTTTATGAATAAATGTATTATTAGTAGTAGTAAAGTCCTGAACTATTTACTTAAACTAAAAACTAACCTGTGAGGTCATTTTGTTTGAGTAATTGAAGCAAAAGGGGAAAGGAAAGTTATTATTTGGATGCATGCTTTGACTCTGAGTGTCCATTTTTTTTGCATTCATGTCCATTCATGCTTTTAATTTACTCAAGTTCAGATATGCTGATAGGATGTAGTTATGTCCCATACATCAATGTGTCATTATGTTTAGTTTACAGTGTTTAGTTTACAGTGTTTACAATGCAATCTCACATTTCTGTATTGTTGCATAGAGCATGACCGGGGGGGGGGGGGGGGGGTGGAGCACATGCAGCAGTTTGTTACTTTCTGATTGGTTGAGAGGTTGTTCTATTGTTCTCCTCTTTGGCCAATCAATCCCAAGCAGTTAGTGGTGACAACTCAAGCTCTCTAGTATAAGAAGAGATTGTAGTTGCAATTTCTCCACATCATCTCCGGGATATCAATCATTTCTGAACACATCTGACTGTGCTCTCCAGACTTCAGGTGAAGATGAACTCTCTCAACCACACCATGGACAATTCTGCTCAACAGGATCATCATCAAGACCTCTGTAAGTTACTTACTTCTACTACTTACTTCTACATATACAGACTGTCAGTGGCAACCAATACATCTCTAACTTATTTACAGTGTTTTAGTTTTAATTAACACAAACTAAAACAACCTGTTATTTATGTCTAAAATGCATTACAGTGTTCTTGTTCTTAATTAATAAATTATCATCCATGTAGAACCAGCATGCTTATGCAGTATGTGAAAGGTTTTATAACAATTTCACTATTCTTAGCTCTAGAATATTGACCATAGAACATGTATGATGAACGTTAAAGAGAGTTAAAGGGAGTCTGCATGCATACTATTTTTGCATGAGGGAGTGTCGCTACAGATTTCTATGGGAAATGTTGGCTGGTGAACTGTTGAGTGCATATGTTGGCTTATAACTAGTGCAAGACATGTATCTAAACAACATTACTCTTGTCTCTTTGTTTCCAATTCAGTGCTGCATGATCAGGCTGACTTCACTGTTCTACCAGAGGTGAATAAACAAAAAGACCACAGCTGTGATCAGTGTGGAAAACGCTTCACTGCAATGTCCTCACTTAAAACACACAAGAGAATTCATACCGGAGAGAAACCATATGGATGTGATCAGTGTGGACAACACTTCTCTCAGATGAGCAGCCTTAAAAAACACCAGAAAGTCCATACCGGAGAGAAACCCTATGGATGTGATCAGTGTGGAAAACGCTTTACTGCAATGTCCAACCTTAACACACACCAGAGAATTCATACCGGAGAGAAGCCCTATGGATGTGAACAGTGTGGACAACACTTTTCTCTAATGTCTACCCTGAAAGATCACAAGAAAGTTCACAATGGAGAGAAACCCTATGGATGTGATCAGTGTGGAAAACGCTTCACTGCAATGTCCAACCTTAAAACACACCAGAGAATTCATACCGGAGAGAAGCCCTATGGATGTGAACAGTGTGGACAACACTTTTCTCGAATGTCACACCTTACATCACACAAGAGAATTCACACAGGAGAGAAACCTTATGGGTGTGAACACTGTGGACAACACTTCTCTGTATTGGCCACCCTTAAATCACACCAGAGAGTGCACACAGGAGAGAGACCCTATGGATGTGATCAGTGTGGACAACACTTCTCTCAAATGAGCAACCTTAAAAGACACCAGAAAATTCACACTGGATAGAAAGCACATGGATCACTGTGAACAACACTTCTCTTGTGCTCAACACTAAACAGACCAAGATGCATCTGTTTAATGTGGCAAGAGCTTCTTTATGGTGTGTATTTTCATGCACATGTTCTAAAGTGTAGCATGCCAAATCATGTAATTTCCAAGCAACCATTTAATAAAGAGTCCGGGCTGTTGTAAACAAATTACATATGGGCATGCTAATTCTAGATCAAACATCGATTGGGTGACCAATTGCAAGTAACTTGACATATTGATAGGGCATCAGTGATTTCATAAATGATAGAGATAGAACGATGTTAAATGATAGAGACACTGAAACATAGGTAGCATCTTATGTTTTATTCACATTTCACAACACTGAGAGTGTACATATGGAACCAAATGTACCCACTAGGGTCCGTTTGGTTTACATTTGTACAATCCCAGGAAAACATTGAAAACGGGTGAAGTTCCCCTTCAAAGAGTCTAAGCTGTTTTAAACACATTACAATTACCGTATGTGAGCATGCTGATTCTAGATCGGACATCGATTGGGTGACTCATTGCAAGTAGCTTAACATATTGAGTGAACTGTCTACTGATTTTACTACTACTGATTTACTACATTTTTATTTGTAGATACAACTGCTCTCACTCTCTGAGCTTCTCAAACCTGTTCTTTGTTCCACTGCAATTTAACCACAAGATTTTGTTTTTCTCCATATGTTTTTTTTTTTTCATGAATTATAGAGATAGAAAGATGTAGAGATGTTAAATTGATGGAGTGAGCAAAACATTGGTAGTGTCTTTTCACTGTGTCATCTTTTATTCACAGTTCACAATAAATTTCATGAATTATCTGGTGTTGGTTTTTCTTTTTATTAAGCATATTTATAATACTTTTTTTATTTTGTGATATTTAGAATACATTTGTAACAAATGGATGAAGGCATTTAGAGTCAAGAAAACGTTAAACATATTTCCAATGAACCGCGGTAATGTGAGTGACTAATCTGACTACTTTGACTTCGACTTTGCCTTTAACACTGCAGACTGTTATGTCACAATCCAAATAATAACAAAAAGGTCATTGTCATTACTTTTAGAACAGTAGTTTATTATGCAGAATTTACTGATGTGAAAGTGAACACAATGTCCAGGACCATTTTTATTACTAAGACACACCAGGAAATTATTATGTGTAGTTCCCAACACTACATCTCCTTTGCATCAAGTGATTGAAAAAAGGTTGTGAAAGTTATGGGATGTTTTGAGAGATTTCTGTCCCATTGTTAATGGACACGTGATACTAGGTTAGGGTGTGTTTGTGTAACCATATTGCTGAATGGCCAACCGATTATTAGTATGATAAGTAGAGTGCATGTAGGGAAAAAAAGACTTAATATCAAACATTCTTTTATATTTGTGCTAATGTTGCAATTAAAAATAGCAAACATGTTGGTCCTATGACATTCACCAGTGCTATTCCATTAATTCTGCATATATTTTAAATGTATGCTCAAATGCCAATGTATTGAAACTTGAAACAGGAAGTGATGGAAAACATGCTGTATACTGTATGTTGTAAAGTAAAAAATGCCCACAGAGAACCAATAACCTTTTTTTAAAATCAAATTTAAAGAACTGCAACTCAAAACCATTCAAAAATGTATAAAGCACAACATTGAGCAGACTATGTGTGTTTTATCAGCCTTTAGTAGGGATCAATACAAAATACCAGTGTGTTTCTGTGAAAGGAGTTATCCTGTACTTTGGGAACTGCTGGGGAATGTCTGTCCCATTGTTAATGGCAGGTGAGAATGGGTTAGACCAGGTGTGTAACCCTGCTGGATGGATGGGACAACCAGTTTACATGAGGTCCTTTTAGTATGATAAGTTGAGTGCTTACAGCCGATACTCCTGCAGTATTGTGTGAAACATGTATGGGAATCATTTACATTCAAGTTGTTTAGACTGCAAAATGCTAATAGCAAGAAAGGTAAACTATTGAGCCTAGTCCTAGAACAATAGGAAGAAATGATCAAATTGCACCAAACAACCATTCACACCGTCTGCTGTCCATTCACTCTCAGTCTGACTGGTCAGAATGTGTGAAGCTCATCATCAGAGGACACTGCATCCCCTTTATTGTTCTATACCAGTGGTTTTCAGCTTTTATAATACCAGGGACCACTTTTTATTCAGAATTTGAGTAATTCATAAGGTGTTGCCAGATAATATTCTAAGGTAATAGATTGTATCACTTTTAAACATACCTGGTCCTCACTATGTGCATGCTACAATGCCACATTTCTTTCTGCTCTTTAGCCTGTACATATCGTTGTACGCTCTATTATAAAGAGCAAAACATGAAGTTGAAACAACAAATACATCAAAAACGAATAGTGAACACAGACTATTTCTACAACTTGTAAGATTATGTTCTCTGGTACCAACACAACATGCTAGTTCATGATTGCATTACATACACAAAACACTGGCAAATCTACCTTTATTTGGCTTTAAAGTTGTTACAAAACAAAAAGCTTCCATATAGTAGGTCATCTGTTCATATATTGTGCACATTGGCACTAAGAAGTTCTGACATTCACCACACTCCACACTCACACCATTAGTTACACCACACTCTACACTCACACCATTACACCACACTTTAGCCAGGTTAGCATGTTGAATTGTTTGGTGGGTGCACATACTGAACATTATATACAATACTCCTGGGCTGTTTTTCCCTTTGCCTTAAGTCCAGTAAATTCACACAAAGGTTAAAGTTTGTCTTTATTGTTTAGTGTATTTTCTATTGTGTTTGTAGACCATGTGTTTTACTTTTGTTTCTGACTCACCACAGAATGTTCCTCCTGGGCAGTGGCAAAGAACCAGAGGAGAGTCTGAGGCAGCCTTAAATGGTGCCTGACTGAAATTAGGTGAACATGATTGGTCCCTTTGGTTGGATCAGTCCATCTGTGTGTATGTATTTAGAATATATAGTTACAACTCCGATTATTGATAAAGCTTCTGAGTAGTGTGCCTATTGTGCAAATGTGGTTTTGCTTTAATGAGTGTGTTAATGATGTCTTTCAGGCATTTTGGTAGAAACTGGGGAATGAATTATCAATCAGGTATCAGTTGGTATGGTCCAGTGGGTGGGGCCTGGCTCTGTACAACTGTCCAGCAGGTAGTTCTGGAGTGTCAGCCTAGCTGAAAAGACCTCAGACCACTATATACTTTGTTTTTGGCTTTGCTGCTGCTTCCTGTTTCACCATCATCACTTCACCTCCAACGGATACAAGGTGAATAAAACAATTGCATAGCATTAGGGACTCTGCCTGGTATTTTATTTTGAATACTCAAACGTGAGTTCTTTTGCTAATTTTGAACCTTTTTTATTTGTTGTATGGCGACCTTGAGTGCCTTGAAAGACACTTTATGAATAAAATGTATTCTTATTAGTAGTAAAGTCCTGAACTATTTACTTAAACTAAAAACTAACCTATGAGGTCATTTTGTTTGATTAATTGAAGCAAAAGGGGAAAGGAAAGTTATTATTTGGGTGCATGCTTTGACTCCCTTTCTTTTGGCATTCATGCCCATTCATGCTTTGACTCTGAGTGACCATAATTTACTCAAGTTCAGATATGCTGATAGGATGTAGTTATGTCCATACATCAATGTATCATTATGTTTAGTTTACAGTGTTTACAATGCAATCTCACATTTCTGTATTGTTGCATAGAGCATGACCTGGGGGAGGAGAGAGGGGTGGAGCACATGCAGCAGTTTGTTACTTTCTGATTGGTTGAGAGGTTGTTCTATTGTTCTCCTCTTTGGCCAATCAATCCCAAGCAGTTAGTGGTGACAACTCAAGCTCTCTAGTATGAGAAGAGATTGTAGATGGAATTTCTCCACATCATCTCCAGGATATCAATCATTTCTGAACACATCTGACTGTGCTCTCCAGACTTCAGGTGAAGATGAACTCTCTCAACCACACCATGGACAATTCTGCTCAACAGGATGATCATCAAGACCTCTGTAAGTTACTGTGTTTGTGTTTCTACATTGATACAATGTAGTGTTTCTACATTGATACAATGTAGTGTTTCTACATTGATACACAGCATGTCAGTGGCAACCAATACATCTCTAAGTTAATTAATTGCAAACTAGGACAACCTGTTCTTTAACTCTTTCTAAAATGCAAAATAATGTCTTTACAAATAAGCAATAAATTGTCTTTTCATCCATGTAGAACCATCATATTCATGCAATATGTGCAAGGTGGTATAGCAATTTGCCTATTCTTAACCCTAGAATATTGACCATGTATGTTAGTATTGAACATGTATGTTAGTGTTAAAAGGAGCCAAAGGTAGACAGTAACTGCATGCATACTATTTATGCCATGAGGGAGTGAAAAATACAGATTTCTATGGGAATTGGTAAATGTTAAATGGCTAAATAGTTTAGTGCATGTATTCACTTATAGTGTATGACATGTGTTTATTTTCTTTTCTTTGTTTCCAATTCAGTGCTGCATCATCAGACTGACTTCCCTGTTCTACCAGAGGTGAATGAACAAAGACGTTTGGCTAAACAAAAAGACCACTGCTGTGATCAGTGTGGAAAACGCTTCCCTACAATGTCCACACTAAAAACACACCAGAGGATTCACACAGGAGAGAAACCCTATGGATGTGACCAGTGTGGACAACACTTCTCTTTATTGTCCAGCCTTAAACAACACCAGAGGATTCACACAGGAGAGAAACCCTATGGATGTGACCAGTGTGGACAGCACTTCTCTGTATTGTCCAGCCTTAAACAACACCAGAGGATTCACACAGGAGAGAAACCCTATGGATGCGATCAGTGTGGACAACACTTCTCTGTATTGTCCAGCCTTAAAAACCACAAGAGAATTCACACAGGAGAGAAACCCTATGGATGTGACCAGTGTGGACAACACTTCTCTCGAATGGAACTCCTTAAACAACACCAGAGAATTCACACAGGAGAGAAACCTTATGGATGTGATCAGTGTTCAAAACAGTTCTCTCGAATGTCACACCTTAAGGCACACCGGAGAATTCACACAGGAGAGAAACCCTATGGATGTAAACAATGTGGACAGCACTTCTCTTTATTGGCACACCTCAAAAGACACCAGAGAGTTCACACAGGAGAGAAACCCTATGGATGTAAACAATGTGGACAGCACTTCTCTTTATTGGCACACCTCAAAAGACACCAGAGAGTTCATACAGGAGAGAAACCCTATGGGTGTGATCAGTGTGGACAACAGTTCTCTCGAATGGAACACCTTAAGGCACACCAGAGAATTCACACAGGAGAGAAGCCCTATGGATTTGACCAGTGTGGACAACTGTTCTCTCAAATGTCTACCCTGAAAAATCACAAGAAAGTTCACAATGGAGAGAAACCCTATGGATGTGATCAGTGTGGACAACACTTCTCTCAGATGGGCAGCCTTAAAAAACACCAGAAAATTCACACAGGAGAGAAACCCTATGGATGTGATCAGTGTGGACAGCACTTCTCTCAGATGAGCAGCCTTAAAAAACAGAAAATTCACACTCGATAGAAAGCATGTGAACAACACCTCTGTCATTCCTTAGAGATGTTGCGTGGACATGTTCCCCCCCATTCGGTGTTTCATAGAAATGGAGGTCTGAAAAAACATGGTGAAACACAACTTGATGACATCATCAAGTGGGAAGTTCCCCTTCAAAGAGTCTAAGCTGTTTTAAACACATTACATATACTGTATATGAACATGCTGATTCTAAATCGAACATTGATTGGGTGACTCATTGCAAGTAGCTTAACATTGAGTGAACTGTCTACTGATTTTACTACTACTGATTTACTACTGATTTTAGTAGTACATTTTTATCTGTAGATACAACTGCTCTCACTGTCTGAGCTTCTCAAACCTGTTCTTTGTTTCACTGCAATTTAACTATAAGAGTTTTTGTTTCCTCCATGTTTTGCGTTTTTTTTACTCTCTTTTTTATGATCGATAGAGATAGAAAGACGTAGAGATATATGTTAAATTGATGGAGTGAGCAAAACATTGGTAGTGTCTTTTCATTGTGTTATCTCTGTATGTTTTTATTCACAATAAATTTCATGAATTATCTGGTGTGTTTATTTTTATTAAGCATATTAATAATACTTTATATATTTTGTGATGTTTACAATGCAATGCATTTTTAACAACTGGATGAAGGCATTTAGAGTCAAGAATCCGTTTAACACATTTCCAATAAACAGGAAATCAAATCAAATATAGGCATTGCCGAGCGCAGCGCAGGCTGCAGCTCACCGCTTCAAGTCAAAAGTGGAGAACTATTTTCACTGCGGTAATGTGAGTGACTAATCTGACGACTTTGACCTCGACTTTGCCTATAACACTGCAGACTGTTATGTCAATGTCACAATGTCGCAATGACAATAAAATAATTGTACTATTTTTTCTAATTCGGCTAGTTATTTTTAGAAGTGGTTTGCTATGTTTTGTGTGATCAGTGTCACAACACATGTTCAGCCTTGATTTGTTTAGTCTGTTTAGGGTCAGCAAACACAGGCAAATAATGAGAAAAGGTGCCAGCACACTGTCTTTACTTTTAGACCAGTAGTTTATTATCCAGAATTTACTGATGTGAAAGTGAACACAATGTCCAGGACCATCTTTATTACTAAGACACATCAGAAAATTATTATGTGTCCAACATTATGCATAGTTCCCAACACCACATCTCATTTGCATCAAGTGATTAAAAAAATGGTTGTTAATGTTCTGGGATGTTTTGAGAGATGTCTGTTCCATTGTTAATGGACAACTGATACTGGGTTAGGGTGTGTCTGTGTAACCATATTGCTGAATGGCCAACCGATTTGCACATGCTCCTATTAGTATGATAAGTAGAGTGCAGGTAGGGAAAAGGACTTTAAAAAAACATTTGTATTTGTGCTAATGTTGCAATTAAAAGTAGCAAACATTTTGGTCCTATGACATTTACCAGTGCTATGCCATTAATTCTACATATTTTATTTTAAATGTATGTACAAATGCCAATGTATTGAAACTTAGAAACTTACAGGAAGTGATGGGAAACATGCTGTATAGTCTACTGTATGTTGTAAAGTAAAAAAAAAATGCCTACAGACAACCAATAACCTTTTTTTTTAATCAAATTTAAAGAACTGCAACTCAAAACCATTCAAAAATGTATAAAGCACAACATTTGGCAGACTATGTGTGTTTAATCAGCCTTTTGTAGGGATCAATACAAAATACCACTGTGTTTCTGTGAAAGGAGTTATCCTGTACTTTGGGAACTGCTGGGGAATGTCTGTCCCATTGTTAATGGCAGGTGAGAATGGGTTAGACCAGGTGTGTAACCCTGCTGGATGGATGGTACAACCAGTTTGCTAAAATGCTAATAGCAAGAAAGGTAAACTATTGAGCCAGTCCTAGAACAATAGGAAGAAATGATCAAATTGCACCAAACAACCATTCACACTGTCTGCTGTCCATTCACTCTCAGTCTGACTGGTCAGAATGTGTGAAGCTCATCATCAGAGGACACTGCATCTCCTTTATTGTTCTATACCAGTGGTTTTCAGCTTTTACAATACCAGGGACCACTTTTTATTCAGAATTTGAGTAATTCATAAGGTGTTGCCAGATAATATTCTAAGGTAATAGACTGTATCACTTTTAAACATACCTGGTCCATGTGCATGCTACAATGCCACATTTCTTTCTGCTCTTTAGCCTGTACATATCGTTGTACGCTCTATTATAAAGAGCAAAACATGAAGTTGAAACAACAAATACATGTTGAATTGTTTGGTGGGTGCACATACTGAACATTATATACAATACTCCTGGGCTGTTTTTCATTTTGACTTAAGTCCAGTAAATTCACACAAAGGTTAAAGTTTGTCTTTATTGTTTAGTGTATTTTCTATTGTGTTTGTATACCATGTGTTTTACTTTAGTTTCTGACTCACCACAGAATGTTCCTCCTGGGCAGTGGCAAAGAACCAGAGGAGAGTCTGAGGCAGCCTTAAATGGTGCCTGACTGAAATTAGGTGAACATGATTGGTCCCTTTGGTTGGATCAGTCCATCTGTGTGTATGTATTTAGAATATATAGTTACAACCAGTGTTGGGCAGTAACTAATTTTAGATTACATATTACTGTAATATTATTACTTTTGCTCCAAAAAGTAAAGTAACGAGATTACTCTGCAAAAATGGGTAATAAGTAACGCATTACTTTGCAAGTAACGCCAAGTTACTTTTTTAAAATGAGCTTGTTGTTGCATGCAAAAATAGAACAGATGTACAAGCTATCGACAGGTACTGTAACAACAGAGATGTGCAGTAGATTGTAGATCCAGTCCACACGCTGCATCCTGCGCAGTTACTGTATGTACACTACAAATCGCATTGCTGCTTTATTTTGTAATAAACGGATTATGTTCTCTAATTTTTCAAAAGCGGTGTTGAAAACTTGGGAAAGTAATAACGTAATATGTAATATATTACTCTTCAAATCCAGTAATAAGTAAAGTAATGATATTACTTTGTCTAAGGGGTAACGAGTAAAGTAAAGAAGTTACTTTCCTAAGTAATATAGACCAACACTGGTTACAACACACGGTTATTAATAAAGCTTCTGAGTAGTGGGCCTATTGTGCAAATGTGGTTTTGCTTTAATGTGTGTGTTAATGTCATGTCTTTCAGGAACAAAAGGTAAAGTACGCACATCTCTAGAAAAACTTTAGGGTGCTGAACAAAAAAGTGTCAAAAGTACAAAAAAGAGAAATAGTTCGCACACCATTTCAGTTGCTCCCAGGCTGTAGACTTTATTTTAGGACAACGTTTCGACCCGTTGTGGGTCTTCTTCAGGTAATGGGTACAATGCATCACAGGCCTTTTATACAAACATCAAACAGGGCGTGCCCAGCTAGACACAGGCCAGTTGGCCATGAGCTGATTAGGTCACGCCTACCATATCTATGATGCTAGGCTGATGTCTTTCAGGCATTTTGGTAGAAACTGGGGATTGAATTATCAATCAGGTATCAGTTGGTATGGTCCAGTGGGTGGGGCCTGGCTCTATACAACTGTCCAGCAGGTAGTTCTGGAGTGTCAGCCTAGCTGAAAAGACCTCAGACCAGTATATACTGTTTTTGACTTTGCTGCTGCTTCCTGTTTCACCATCATCACTTCACTTCCAACGGATACAAGGTGAATAAAACAATTGCATAGCATTAGGGACTCTGCCTGGTATTTTATTTTGAATACTCAAACGGGAGTTCTTTTGCTAATTTTGAACCTTTTTATTTGTTATATGAATAAATGTATTATTAGTAGTAGTAAATGCATGCTTTGACTCTGAGTGTCCCTTTTTTGCATTCATGCCCAATCATGCTTTTAATTTACTCAAGTTCAGATATGCTGATAGGATGTAGTTATGTCCATACATCAATGTGTCATTATGTTTAGTTTACAGTGTTTACAATGCAATCTCACATCACTATATTTTTGCATAGAGCATGACCTAGGGGGGGGGGGGGGGGGGGGGGGGGGGTGGAGCACATACAGCAGTTTGTTACTTTCTGATTGGTTGAGAGGTTCTATTGTTCTCCTCTTTGGCCAATCAATCCCAAGCAGTTAGTGGTGACAACTCAAGCTCTCTAGTATAAGAAGAGATTGTTGTTGCAATTTCTCCACATCATCTCCAGGATATCAATAATTTCTGAACACATCTGACTGTGCTCTCCAGACTTCAGGTGAAGATGAACTCTCTCAACCACACCATGGACAATTCTGCTCAACAGGATGATCATCAAGACCTCTGTAAGTTATTGTTTCTACATTTATATACAGCATGTCAGTGGTAACCAATACATCTCTAAGTTAATTACTGTTTTCGTTTTAATCAGCACAAACTAAGACATCCTGATCTTTATCTCTTTCTAAAATGCAAAATAATGTCTTCTCAAATAATCAATAAAGGATCATCTTTTCATCCATGTAGAACCAACATGCTCATGCAGTGTGTGCAAGGCTTTATAGCAATTTGCCTATTCTTAACCTTAGAATGTTGACCATAGAACATGTATGCTGAGTGTTAAAAGGAGTCAGACAAGGAGGTAGACAGTAACTGCATGCATACTATTCATGCCATGAGGGAGTGAAAAATACAAATTTCTATGGGAATTGGTAAATGTTGAATGACTGAACAGTTGAGTGCATACATTAACTTATAAAAAGTGCATTACATGTGTTTAAACAACATTTCTCTTGTCTTTGTTTCCAATTCAGTGCTGCATCATCAGATTCACTTCCCTGTTCTACCAGAGGTGAATGAACAAAGACGTTTGGCTAAACAAAAAGATCACTGCTGTGATCAGTGTGGAAAACGATACCCTACAATGTCCAGACTTAAAACACACCAGAGAATTCACACAGGAGAGAAACCCTATGGATGTGATCAGTGTGGACATCACTTCTCTCAAATATCACACCTTAAATCACACCAGAGAATTCACACAGGAGAGAAGCCATATGGATGTGATCAGTGTGGACAACACTTCTCTCGAATGGAACTTCTTAAACAACACCAGAGAATTCACACAGGAGAGAAACCTTATGGATGTGATCAGTGTGGACAACACTTCTCTCAAAGGTCACACCTTAAAACACACCAGAGAATTCACACAGGAGAGAAACCATATGGATGTGATCAGTGTGGACAGCACTTCTCTCACCTGTCCCACCTTAAAACACACCAGAGAATTCACACAGGAGAGAAACCCTATGGATGTGACCAGTGTGGACAACACTTCTCTCAGATGGACAACCTTAAAACACACCAGAGAATTCATACAGGAGAGAAACCCTATGGATGTGATCAGTGTGGACAATACTTCTCTCACATGGGCAACCTTAAAAAACACCAAAAAGTTCACACAGGAGAGAAACCCTATGGATGTGATCATTGTGGACAACATTTTTCTCAGATATCCAACCTTAAAAAACACCAGAAAATCCACACTAGATAGAAAGCACATGGATCACTGTGAACAACACTTCTCTCATGCTCAGCCTTGAAGATGTGTCTATTTAGTGTGAGAAACGTTAAGGTTTTTCGAGCAACCATTTATTAAGAGTCTAAGCTGTTTTAAACGAATTACATGTATATGAGCATGCTAATTGTAGATCAAACATCGATTGGGTGACTCATTGCAAGTAGCTTAACATATTGAGTGAACTGTCTTTAGTAGTACATTTTATTTGCACATACATTCGTTCTTATTGTTAGTTTTTCTAACCTATTCTTTCACTGCAATTTAAGCAGTAGATGTTTTGTTTTTGTCCATCAGTTTTGTGTGTTTTTTCATGAATGATAGAGATAGAAAGATGTAGAGATAGATAGATGTTAAATTGATGGAGTGAGCAAAACATTGGTAGTGTCTTTTCACTGTTTCCTCTCTGTATGTTTTTATTCACAGTCCACAATAAATTTCATGAATTCTTTAATGTTGCTGTTTATTTTTATTCAGCATATTAATAGCACTTCATATATTAACAATACTGTTATTTTTCTTGGTGTCTATCTAGACATATTTGTCTACTGTTGCCCTCACAGGGTGACGTGACCCGAGCCGGTGGAGTCCTGATCCAGACCTGCTCAGATCAAGTACATTCCATATACATTCACATGTTGTTTTCTTTTGTTCATATAGAACAGTCCAGTTACACCCAATACCAAAACAAAATATAATAAACTGAAACTGTGGCTTCTGTCATTCTGTTCCTCAACACGTCACGTCACAAACTATTCATTGGCACCAATTATTGAGTGATTGGTGTCAATACATCTGAGTGACACAGCAGCTGATGACACTTAATGGTTGAGGTGGAGCACACTGAAAGCAGGAAGTGTTTGTTCACTAGAACAAAGGAATCAGTGTGAACACTAGTGCACACTGCACAAACACTAGTGCACACTGCACAAACACTAGTGCACACTGCACAAACACCCAACATGATTTTACAATGTTTTGAGGACTGGAACGGTGAAACCATCACAAGCCAACACAGGGAACACCACTGGTGTGTTTATTTTATGCATGTTTATTATTTAATGCTTAGGCCTGTTTGATGCTTGTAGATCAGTGGTTTTCAATCCTTTTTGAATCACGGCAGCGTGGTGAACATTATACCTGATTGAATATAGACAACACTTTAAACATATTGCCAAACAAACAAAGTAGCAACTGGTCTGAATTCTTTAAATATTTCGACTTTCTTGTAAATTCATGTTTGGCATTGTTGAGTTAAAGTCTAAAAATGGAGTCCTGAAGGACCGCTCTTGGCCTCGGTACTTTGACCACTGTTTAAAAAACACTGAGTATGTTTAAATTATTTAGTTAAATTTAACAATTCATTTAAATATTAACTAGAGACAACTTTGACTGTATCACTTTAAATGCATTTTAGTTATTTTCATGATTGCCGTATGTTGCTGCTAGTGAGTGCTAATGAGTGGGCGGAGGTTTAGCTGCACAGCATGGACACCCAGAGCCCATACTGCTACACCAGCACACTGTCTTTACTATTAGAGCAGTAGTTTATTATGGAGCCCATACTGCTACACCAGCACACTGTCTTTACTATTAGAGCAGTAGTTTATTATGGAGCCCATACTGCTACACCAGCACACTGTCTTTACTATTAGAGCAGTAGTTTATTATGGAGCCCATACTGCTACACCAGCACACTGTCTTTACTATTAGAGCAGTAGTTTATTATGGAGCCCATACTGCTACACCAGCACACTGTCTTTACTATTAGAGCAGTAGTTTATTATGGAGCCCATACTGCTACACCAGCACACTGTCTTTACTATTAGAGCAGTAGTTTATTATGGAGCCCATACTGCTACACCAGAACACTGTCTTTACTATTAGAGCAGTAGTTTATTATGGAGCCCATACTGCTACACCAGCACACTGTCTTTACTATTAGAGCAGTAGTTTATTAGAAGGAACTGATGTGTAAGTGAACAAAATGTCCAGGACCATTTTTCATTACTAAGACACATCAGGAAATGATTAGGTGTCCTACATTATGCATAGTTCCCACCACCACATCTCATTTACATTATGTAGTTAAAAATGGTGGTGGATGTTGTGGGATGTTTTGAGAGATGTCTGTCCCATTGTTAATGGGCAGGTGATACTGGGTTAGGGTGTGTTTGTGTAACCATATAGCTGAATGGCCAACCAATTTGCACATGCTCCTATGAGTGTGATTAGTACAGTGCATGTAGACTATATCCTATAGTATTGTGTGAATGCAATGGAGTATTTATATAGTATAGGGAATTGTGTGACCAGGACATAATTAAACTAGATCTACAGAACGTGCAGGTGGAGTTGAACCTTATATCCAACATACCAGTGTGTCGTTTATGGATATCCTCACAACACAACACTCTAATAGTCACAATTGTCAGTAATTCAGAAGGCTGTGTCAGATAATATTGTAAGGTAATAGATTGTATCACTTTTCAACATACCTGGTCCTCATTATGTTCATGCTACAATGCCACATTTCTTTCTGCTCTTTAGTCCATACATATCTTAGTACACTATTATAAGAAGCAAAACATGATGCTAAAACAATAAATACATTAAAAACAAATAGTGAACACAGGGTAATTCTACAACTTGAAAGATTATGTTGTCTGGGACCACCACAACATGCTAGTTCATGATTGCATTCCATACATGAAACATTGGCAAGTATACCTCTATTTGGCTTTAAAGTTGTTCCAAAACAAAAGGCTTCCATATAGTTCCTCTGCCCATATATTGTGAACATTGCCATTTTTATTTATATTACATTAATAACTCCTGTAGTGTAGTATTATCAAATTGAGACATCCCATGCTGTCTCTGTGAAGTCATTTTCTTTGGGTAATAGAAGCAAAAAGTTATTATTTATAATTATTATTTTGATGCATGCTTTGACTCTGACAGTGTCCATTCTTTTGGATTCAAGCCCATTCATGCTTTTAATTTACTCAACTTCAGATATACTAACTTGATGTAGTTATGTTCATACACTAATATATCATTAAGTTTAGTTACATCAAATATGAAGCTTACAATGCAATCTCACATCACTATATTTTTGCATAGAGCATGACCTGGGGGAGGAGAGAGGGGTGGAGCACATACAGCAGTTTGTTACTTTCTGATTGGTTGAGAGGTTGTTCTATTGTTCTCCTCTTTGGCCAATCAATCCCAAGCAGTTAGTGGTGACAACTCAACCTCTCTAGTATAAGAAGAGATTGTTGTTGCAAATTCTCTGAACACATCTGACTGTGGTCTCCAGACTTCAGGTGAAGATGAACTCTCTCAACCACACCATGGACAATTCTGCTCAACAGGATGATCATCAAGACCTCTGTAAGTTACTGTGTTTGTGTTTCTACATTGATACAATGTAGTGTTTCTACATTGATACACAGCATGTCAGTGGCAACCAATACATCTCTAAGTTAATTAATTCTCTTGCCGCCGATAACGCGGGGCTCGTGGACCTCCCGTGGAGTCCCCTCCGCCAGTCACGCGGACGGCTCGTATCACGACGAGATGTAGATTTCATTCTTTAATCCAACTATTAGTCCGTGCGCATCGTCTGATGATCATCCCGTTGCTGACTTTCATTTGGGACAGAATTGGCGACAACTTTTTTTTTTCCCCTCCCATTGACTTGCATTCAACCCAATGCATTCAAACGGCTCTCCTCCGGTTTGCCCCCTCAATGTCGCTGGCGCATGGGTTAAGCAGCCAGGGCTACGCAGCTCTTCCTGACTTAGGACCCGGATGTTTCTGGGCAGATCGCCAGATGATCGATTAGGCAAGACAACAGACACAGCATAACAGAAACAGCACATCCTGTTTAGGAGATCTGAGCTTCAAAATAAGGGCTTTTTTACCGATCGAACTGGTTTGAGCCGCGGCAATGGAGAGGAAACAAGGAAAATCCGATCGCGCTGAATGAGTTAATTGCAAACTAGGACAACCTGTTCTTTAACTCTTTCTAAAATGCAAAATAATGTCTTTACAAATAATCAATAAATTGCCCCGTTCTACATCCATGTAGAACCACCATGCTCATGCAGTATGTGCAAGGTGGTATAGCAATTTGCCTATTTTTAACCCTAGAATATTGACATACATATTGAAACACAGATTTCTATGGGAATTGGTAAATGTTAAATGGCTGAATAGTTGAGTGCATGTATTCACTGTATGTTCAGTCTATGACATGTGTTTTATTTTCTTGTCTTTGTTTCCAATTCAGTGCTGCATCATCAAACTGACTTCCCTGAACTTCCAGAGGTGAATGAACAAAGACGTTTGGCTAAACAAAAAGATCACTGCTGTGATCAGTGTGGAAAACGCTTCCCTACAATGTCCACACTAAAAACACACCAGAGAATTCACACAGGTGAGAAACGCTTTGGGTCTGATCAGTGTGGAAAACACTTCTCTGCATTGCCCAGCCTTAAAAACCACAAGAGAATTCACACAGGAGAGAAACCCTATGGATGTGATCAGTGTGGACAGCACTTCTCTCAAATGTCACACCTTAAGGTACACCAGAGAATTCACACAGGAGAGAAACCCTATGAATGTGACCAGTGTGGACAACACTTCTCTGTATTGTCCAGCCTTAAACAACACCAGAGGATTCACACAGGAGAGAAACCCTATGGATGTGATCAGTGTGGACAGCACTTCTCTGTATTGTCCAACCTTAAAAAACACCAGAGGATTCACACAGGAGAGAAACCCTATGGATGTGACCAGTGTGGAAAACACTTCTCTGGAATGGGCAGCCTTAATAGTCACAAGAAAGTCCACAATGGAGAGAAGCCATATGGATGTGATCAGTGTGGACAACACTTCTCTCGAATGGACAGCCTTAAAACACACAAGAGAGTTCATACCGGAGAGAAACCCTATGGGTGTGATCAGTGTGGACAACACTTCTCTCAAATAGGCAACCTTAAAGCACACCAGAAAATTCACACGGGAGAGAAACCTTATGGATGTGATCAGTGTGGACAGCACTTCTCTCTAATGAGCAACCTTAAAAGACACCAGAAAATTCACACTGGATAGAAAGCACATGGATCACTGTGAACAACACTTCTCTTGTGCTCAACACTAAACAGACCAAGATGCATCTGTTTAATGTGGCAAGAGCTTCTTTATGGTGTGTATTTTCTCATGCACATGTTCTAAAGTGTAGCATGCCAATTCATGTAATTTTCAAGCAACCATCTACCGGTAATAAAGAGTCCAGGCTGTTGTAAACAAATTACATATGGGCATGCTAATTATAGATCAAACATCGATTGGGTGACCAATTGGAAGTAACTTGAGTGAACTGTGTTTTATTGATTTTAGTAGTACATTTTTATTTGCAGATACAATTGTTCTCACTGTCTGAGCTTCTCAAACCTATTCTTTGTAATTCTTTGCAATTTAACCAGTAGATTTTTTTGTCCATCAGTTTGTTTGTGTTTTTTCATAAATGATAGAGATAGAACGATGTTAAATGATAGAGACACTGAAACATAGGTAGCATCTTATGTTTTATTCACATTTCACAATACATTTCCAGAATGCTGTGATGTTTTTTGTTCATTTTTAACCAGCATATTAATAATACTTATTTTTATACTTATTTTTACTTATTTTTTCTTATTTTTTATTCAGAAATAAACAATACGGCTATTTTCCCTCAGAGTTTGTCTAGACATATTACATTCCATATAAATTCATATTTTCTTTTCTTTTGTTCATGAAACAGTCCAGTTAGCTTGCAGCTAATTTTAAAATGCTTGCAGTGTTTGAACTGATTTTCTTTAAAAAGGGTGCCCTTGTTGTATTGTAGTGAATTGTGATAAATTAAATCTGCTTAGATTCTAATGAAAAAGATTTGAACTACAAGACAGTAACATTAAAAAAAAAAAAAAAAAAAAAAAAAAAAAAAAAAAAATATATATATATATATATATATATATATATATAGCTCACTGTATAGTATAACGTAGAACTCCTTAGATGCAGGCTATGCTAATAATTCTGTATATATTCCGAATATATGTACAAATGCCAATGTAGTATAACTTAGTAACTTAGAGGAAGTGAGGGAAAACATGCTGTGTACTGTATGATGTACTGTATGATGTACTGTATGATGTACTGTATGATGTACTGTATGATGTACTGTATGATGTACTGTATGATGTACAGATCTAACGGACAAATGCTAGATCAATATTCAACCTCTAAAAAGAAAAACAAAAGCCTACAGAGAACCAATAACCAAATGAAAAGAAGTGCAACTCAAAGATGACATTAAAACCATTAAAGTGTATAAAGCATAACCTTGGACAGACTGTGTTTAATCAGCCTTTAAGGATCAATACAAAATACCAGTGTGTTTCTGTGAAAGGAGTTGTCCTGTACTTTGGGAACTGCTGGGGAATGTCTGTCCCATTGTTAATGACAGGTGAGAATGGGTTAGACCAGGTGTGTAACCCTGCTGGATGGATGGGACAACCAGTTTGCATGAGGTCCTTTTAGGATGATAAGTTTGAGTACTTGCAGCCAATACTCCTGCAGTATTGTGTGCAACATGTATGCCGGGGAATCATTTGCATCCAAGTTGTACAGGCTAGAAAAAAATGCTTTGCAACATTCACTCTCAGTCTGACTGATCAGAATGTGTGAAGCTCATCAGAGGGCACTGCATCCCCTTTATTGTTCTATACCAGTGGTTTTCAACCTTTTTGAGAACAGGGACCACTATAATAAATAACAATTCTTCTACATTGTCTAATTGTGTAGATTCTTGAAGATTAAATAACTGTGACGTTTACACATAATTTAACTCTTGAGAGTGTAAATGAAACCAAATGAACCCGTTAAGGGTCAGTTTAGTTTATTTTACACTCAAGAGTTACAGATCTATAAGGGTCCATTTGCTTGCCAACTGTCCATCATTTAGCTGGGGACCAGCTGGAATCCTGTCAGGGGCCACTGGTTGAAAATCTCTGCTCTATTCTGTACACTTGTATTTATATGTTTGTATGTTGTTAAGAACTAAAAATTGACGACCCTGGTGCCTTTAGAGTTCATCCTCTTAGCAGTTTTTGTACTGTACCCATTCTACTATCTGTTAATAAGATTTTAAATTCAAATCCATCTATCAAAAATCTAAATTTGAACACCTCAGATCAAATGATTGCCTGTGCAATGTGGTTGCATTGAGGGTGATTCTCCTAGCGGGTCTTAAAAGGATTGTCATGTATGCTGTGTTTGTGTTGTTTCCCATTAACTCATTTAGGCCTGACCTAAGCTTAAAGATACATCGCATGGATGCAACTGGGACGTATCCTCAGTGATGTATCCCAAGGTCATCAGGGTTTCGGGTCTCGCAACATCAAACCCCTCACTCAGTCGACCCAGCCGTGGTTGATCAAGTCCCAGTAGCTACTCCCAGTAGCTACTCTCGGTCAGTCCACTAGGGAAAGACCCAAGGCCACACAGTTTTCTGAAAAAAGTTACATAGTTAGCGTTAAACCTTAATGTTTCAGCAAGAAATATCAAGACTTTCTTCAACAACAGTACAACTTTGATTAGCATGTAGGTCAGTTGTCCAGTCCTGTTTCTGTCAATTCCAAAATAAAACCAATTCTCACTTCCCAAGACCTAGAACAAATTATTCATACTTCTAACTCTTCATGTCTCTCTGGACTCTACCATCTACACACCAACTTCAGCTCCTCAGTTCACAAACTGTACAAGTGCATTTAGAACACAGAGCTAGGATTCTCACTAACATTTATAGTACAAGTGCATTTAGAACACAGAGCTAGGATTCTCACTAACATTTATAGTACAAGTGCATTTAGAACACAGAGCTAGGATTCTCACTAACATTTATAAACAGCACACTGTCTTTACTTTTAGAGCAGTAGTTTATTATGCTGAATGAACTGATGTGTAAGTAAAGATAATTTCCAGGACCATTTTTCATACACATCGGGAAATGATTAGGTGTCCAACATTATGCATAGTTGCCAACACCACATCTCATTTGCATCATGTGATAAAAAATGGTTGTGATTGTTGTGGGATGTTTTGAGAGATGTCTGTCCCATTGTTAATGGACAGCTGATACTGGGTTAGGGTGCGTCTGTGTAACCATGTTGCTGAATGGCCAACTGATTTGAATGGCCAAGTGATTTGCATATAAGTGAGTGCATGCAGAGTAGTCCTATAGTACTGTGTGAATGGAGTGGAATTTTCTAAATAGTATAGGGACTCGTTTGACCAGTCCAGGACATAATTAAACTACTGTGATTTCAGAAAACACTTGTACAACAGAGGTGTCACCATATTACTGCAGCTGGAAGTGAACCTTATAACCGACATAAGCTAAATAGTACTAAGACACCAAGATATCTTCACAACACAACACTCTAATAGTCACAATTGTCAGTAATTCAGAAGGTGGTGCCAGATAATATTGTAAGATAATAATAGATGGTATCACTTTTCACCATACTTGGTCCTCACTATGTTCATGCTACAATGCCACATTTCTTTCTGCTCCTTATATATCGTTGTACACGATATTACAAGCAAAACATGAAACTGAAACAGTACATCAAAAACAAAGAGTGAACACAGGATATTTCTACAACTTGTGAAGTCATGTTGTCTGACGCCAACACAACATGCTAGTTCATGGTTGAATTACATACATGAAACATGCAAATGTACCGTTATTTGGCTTTAAAGATGTTGAAGCCAAATACAGTGTGCACATTTTATCTTCATGTTTTTATTACACTAATAACTCATGCAGTGTATTATTTTCAAACTGAGGCACAGAGACATCTCTGTGAGGTCATTTTGTTTGAGTAATTAAAGCAAAACGTATTTTTTTATGTATAGAATTATGTAATGCATACTTTGACAGTGTCCATTCTTTTGGATTCATGTCCAATCATGCTTTGAGTTTACTCAAGTTGAGATATACTAATAGGATGTAGTTATGCCCATACATCAATGTTTCATTAAGTTTAGTTACATCAAATATGAAGCTTAAAATACAATCTCACATTTCTATATTGTTGCATAGAGCATGACCTGGGGGAGGAGAGAGGGGTGGAGCACATGCAGCAGTTTGTTACTTTCTGATTGGTTGAGAGGTTGTTCTATTGTTGTCCTCTTTGGCCAATCAATTGCAAGCAGTTAGTGGTGACAACTCAACCTCTCTAGTATAAGAAGAGATTGTAGTTGCAATTTCTCCACATTATTTCCAGGATATCAATCATTTCTGAACACATCTGACTGTGGTCTCCAGACTTCAGGTGAAGATGAACTCTCTCAACCACACCATGGAAGATTCTGCTCAACAGGATGATCATCAAGACCTCTGTAAGTTACTTATATTGATATAATATATTGATATACAGCATATCAGTGGTGAACTGTTGAATGTGTATGTTGGCTTATAAATAGTCTATGGCATGTCTTTAAACATTTGTCATGTCTTTGTTTTCAATTCAGTGCTGCATCATCAGACTGACTTCCCTGTTCTACCAGAGGTGAATGAACAAAGAAGTTTGGCTAAACAAATAGCCCACTGCTGTGATCAGTGTGGAAAACGGTTCCCTAAAATGTCCAAACTTAAAACACACCAGAGAGTTCATACAGGAGAGAAACCCTATGGATGTGATCAGTGTGGACAACACTTCTCTGTATTGTTCAGCCTTAAAAAACACCAGAGGATTCACACAGGAGAGAAACCCTATGGATGTGATCAGTGTGGACAGCACTTCTCTCAAATGTCACACCTTAAAACACACCAGAGAATTCACACAGGAGAGAAACCCTATGGATGTGTTCAGTGTGGACAGCAGTTCTCTCGAATGGAACATCTTAAAACACACCAGAGAGTTCATACCGGAGAGAAACCCTATGGATGTGATCAGTGTGGACAACACTTCTCTGGCTTGTCCAGCCTTAAACAACACCAGAGAATTCACAGAGGAGAGAAACCCTATGGATGTGATCAGTGTGGACAACACTTCTCTAAAGGGTCACACCTTAAGGCACACCAGAGAATTCACACAGGAGAGAAACCCTATGGATGTGATCAGTGTGGACAACACTTCTCTCGAATGGACACCCTTAAATTACACCAGAGAATTCACACAGGAGAGAAACCCTATGGATGTGATCAGTGTGGACAGCACTTCTCTCACCTGTCCTCCCTTAAAAAGCACCAGAGAATTCACACAGGAGAGAAACCCTATGGATGTGATCACTGTGGACAACACTTCTCTCAAATGTACAGCCTTAGAAACCACCAGAAAATCCACACTAGATAGAAAGCACATGGGTCACTGTGAACAACACTTCTCTCATGCTCAGCCTGGAAGACGCATCTAAGCTGTTTTAAACACCTTACATACATCTGAGGCATGCTGATTCTAGATCAAACATTGATTGGGTGACTCATTGCAAGTAGCCTAACATATTGGGTGAACTGTCTTTAAATGATTTAGTAGTACATTTTTATTTGCACATACAATCGTTCTCACTGTCTGAGCTTCTCAAACCTATTCTTTGTTTCGCTGCAATTTAACCAGTAGATAAGTAATACATTTCCTGACAGCTGTATGGTGTTGTTTCGTTTATATTTACCCAGCATTAATACTTTATATATCCAGAAACAAACGTAAACATATTGAGTGAACTGTGTTTTATTGATTTTAGTAGTACATTTTTATTTGCCGATACAATTGTTCTCACTGTCTGTGCTTCTCAAACGTCTTTGTAATTCTTTGCAATTTAACCAGTAGATTTTTGTCCATCAGTTTGTTTGTGTTTTTTCATAAATGATAGAGATAGAACGATGTTAAATGATAGAGACACTGAAACATAGGTAGCATCTTATGTTTTATTCACATTTCACAACACTGAGAGTGTACATATGGAACCAAATGTACCCACTAGGGTCCGTTTGGTTTACATTTGTACAATCCCAGGAAAACATTGAAAACGGGTGAAGAGTCTAAGCTGTTTTAAACACATTACGATTACCGTATGTGGGCATGCTGATTCTAGATCGGACATCGATTGGGTGACTCATTGCAAGTAGCTTAACATATTGAGTGAACTGTCTACTGATTTTACTACTACTGATTTACTACATTTTTATTTGTAGATACAACTGCTCTCACTCTCTGAGCTTCTCAAACCTGTTCTTTGTTCCACTGCAATTTAACCACAAGATTTTTTGTTTTTATCCATATGTTTTTTTTTTTTTTTTTTTTTTTTTTCATGAATGATAGAGATAGAAAGTTGTAGAGATAGATGTTAAATTGATGGAGTGAGCAAAACATTGGTAGAGTCTTTTCACTGTGTCATCTTTTATTCACAGTTCACAATAAATTTCATGAATTATCTGGTGTTGGTTTTTCTTTATTTTTATTAAGCATATTTATAATACTTTATATATTTTGTGATATTTACAATACATTTGTAACAAATGGATGAAGGCATTTAGAGTCAAGAAAACGTTAAACATATTTCCAATGAACCAGAAATCAAATAGCCTATAGGCACTATAGAGAACTATTTTCACTGCGGTAATGTGAGTGACTAATCTGACTACTTTGACTTCGACTTTGCCTATAACACTGCAGACTGTTATGTCACAATTCAAATAATAACAATAAAATAATTGTACTACTTTTCTAATTTGGTTAGTTATTTTTAGAACACTACATCTCCTAGCAAGTGATTTGCTATTTTTTGTGGTAATGTGTGTGATCAGTGTCAGTCTTGAAAATACATTTGTTTAGTCTGTTTAGGGTCAGCAAACAGGCAAATAATGAGAAAAAGGTGCCAGCACATTGTCTTTACTTTTAGAGCAGTAGTTTATTATGCAGAATGTGAAAGTGAACACAATGTCCAGGACCATTTTTATTACTAAGACACACCAGGAAATTATTATGTGTAGTTCCCAACACTACATCTCCTTTGCATCAAGTGATTGAAAAAAGGTTGTGAAAGTTATGGGATGTTTTGAGAGATTTCTCTCCCATTGTTAATGGACACGTGATACTAGGTTAGGGTGCGTCTGTGTAACCATGCTCCTATTAGTATGATAAGTAGAGTGCATGTAGGGAAAAAAGACGTTAATATCAAACATTCTTTTATATTTGTGCTAATGTTGCAATTAAAAATAGCAAACATGTTGGTCCTATGACATTCACCAGTGCTATTCCATTAATTCTGCATATATTTTAAATGTATGCTCAAATGCCAATGTATTGAAACTTGAAACAGGAAGTGATGGAAAACATGCTGTATACTGTATGGTGTAAAGTAAAAAAAAAAATGCCCACAGAGAACCAATAACCTTTTTTTAATTCAAATTTAAAGAACTGCAACTCAAAACCATTCAAAAATGTATAAACCACAACATTGGGCAGACTATGTGTGTTTAATCAGCCTTTTGTAGGGATCAATACAAAATACCAGTGTGTTTCTGTGAAAGGAGTTATCCTGTACTTTGGGAACTGCTGTGGAATGTCTGTCTCATTGTTAATGGCAGGTGAGAATGGCTAACCCATTCTCACCTGCCATTAACAATGAGACAGACATTCCAGACAGACCAGGTGTGTAACCCTGCTGGATGGATGGGACAACCAGTTTACATGAGGTCCTTTTAGGATGATAAGTTGAGTGTTTACAGCTGATACTCCTGCAGTATTGTGTGAAACATGTATAGGAATCATTTACATTCAAGTTGTTTAGACTGCAAAATGCTAATAGCAAGAAAGGTAAACTATTGAGCCAGTCCTAGAACAATAGGAAGAAATGATCAAATTGCACCAAACAACCATTCACACTGTCTGCTGTCCATTCACTCTCAGTCTGACTGATCAGAATGTGTGAAGCTCATCATCAGAGGACACTGCATCCCCTTTATTGTTCTATACCAGTGGTTTCACCTTTTTTTAATACCAGGGACCACTTTTTATTCAGAATTTGAGTAATTCATAAGGTGTTGCCAGATAATATTCTAAGGTAATATATTGTATCACTGTTAAACATACCTGGTGCTCACTATGTTCATGCTACAATGCCACATTTCTTTCTGCTCTTTAGCCTGTACATATCGTTGTACACTCTATTATAAAGAGCAAACATGAAGTTGAAACAACAAATACATCAAAAACGAATAGTGAACACAGAATATTTCTACAACTTGTAAGATTATGTTCTCTGGTACCAACACAACATGCTATTCATGATGTTCATGATTGCTTTACATACACAAAACACTGGCAAATCTACCTTTATTTGGCTTTAAAGTTGTTACAAAACAAAAAGCTTCCATATTCCATATGTTCATATATTGTGCACATTGGCACTAAGAAGTTCTGACATTCACCACACTCACACCATTAGTTACAACACACTCTACACTCACACCATTAGTTACAACACACTCTACACTCACACCATTAGTTACAACACACTCTACACCATACCTGGGCATCATGCGGCCCGGGGGCCAAATGCGGCCCTTTGGCTGACTCTGACCGGCCCGGGGACCACCAGTGGTCCTTGAGAGAGTTCCAAGTTAAATATGGAAAGTTGGTTAACCAGATGTAACTCTTTGAGAGCGTATAAATGAAACCAAATGGACCCTTGTGGGTCCATTTGGTTTCATTTTTACACTCTCAAGAGTTAAAATATTCATCATCTGAATTAGCCCAAAGTCTACACATTTAATCAGAGAATGTAAGAGAATCGTCGTTTTTTGTTATCCTGTTTTGTTTCCCCAAATCCAGCCTGGAATTGTGGACAAAAACAAAAGAAATCTTGAAGAAAGTTTTGGGATCTGTGGGGCTAAAATGTCATCAAATGGTGGTCTGTGGCTCAAATACTGAATAAATTGTGGGCCCCGGTGTCAAAATGGTTAGTCTTACTCTTTTTTGTCTTGAAATTAAATTAATATAACGCAGACTTTAGTGCAGCCTTTAGTGTTGGCCCTCCACAATATTTTATGTATCTCATTTGGCCCCTTGGGAAAAATAATTGCCCACCCCTGCTCTACACTCACACCATTACACCACACTTTAGCCAGGTTAGCATGTTGAATTGTTTGGTGGGTGCACAGCACATACTGAACATTATATACAATACTCCTGGGCTGTTTTTCCCTTTGCCTTAAGTCCAGTAAATTCACACAAAGGTTAAAGTTTGTCTTTATTGTTTAGTGTATTTTCTATTGTGTTTGTAGACCATGTGTTTTACTTTAGTTTCTGACTCACCACAAAATGTTCCTCCTGGGCAGTGGCAAAGAACCAGAGGAGAGTCTGAGGCAGCCTTAAATGGTGCCTGACTGAAATTAGGTGAACATGATTGGTCCCTTTGGTTGGATCAGTCCAACTAGAATATATAGTTAAAACTCACAATTATTAATAAACCTTTTGAGTAGTGGGCCTATTGTGCAAATGTGGTTTTGCTTTAATGAGTGTGTTAATGATGTCTTTCAGGCATTTTGTAGAAACTGGGGATTGAATTATCAATCAGGTATCAGTTGGTATGGTCTAGTGGGTGGGGCCTGGCTCTGTACAACTGTCCAGCAGGTAGTTCTGGAGTGTCAGCCGAGCTGAAAAGACCTCAGACCAACCTGACCAGTATATACTTTGTTTTTGGCTTTGCTGCTGCTTCCTGTTTCACCATCATCACTTCACTTGCAACGGATACAAGGTGAAATATAGCTGCAAGCAGCAATAAAACGTGACCAAGCAAGCAGCAATAAGGAGTCAGAACAATATGCAGAAGAAGGAACATATTTTTGAGAAATTATCTGAGGGGGGTGCTTTTGCCCCGGGTCCATACAATAGTGAATGAATAAATGAAATGTAAAATTCCTACAGTAGCCTACATGTCAACCTGGCCTCCTACAACAAAACTGATAAAAGCTTGGAGAATTACAGTACAATTCAAGTACAACTAGAAGAAATTGTGAAATAAATGTGATTGGACACTAGTTAACAACAGTTGTTTAATGGCCACTTTGTTCAAGAAGTTAATCTAACATAATCTGGCACAATGTTTTAACCACTACACTGTTGCATGAAATGATCAAGGCTTGTACAATGCAAAGCTTTCGTTGGGTAGGTTACTACTGGAAATCTAGAATGTCGGGGTATGACCTGGCCGGGAATCGAACCCCGGTCTCCCAGTCTCAGGGCAGACACTCTAACCACAAGGCCACTGAGTTGGTGCCATTACCATTACATTGAGTTTTATCATCTCAATCACAAAGTGACATTTCCGTGAATGTCACTTTCATGATATGCGAGTGTAACTCAGCTATTGAGAAGTAGGCAGAAATGCCTCAAAGTAAAAGCCCAGCTTGAATCCTTTTATGTTAGGTCTTTTTAAGTAATAGCAAATCATACACATTGCAGAGACTTTAATTGTTACTGTAAAATAATTCAAACCGGCTGTCATTTTACATCTCATCTTGCTCACTTCAAACAATGTGTTTCAGACACTAGACTATGATTTGTCACAGTTAGGCTCACTGTGACCACTGATCACGTGACTAACCCAATGTAACTGTGTACCCCATCATTGGCGCAACTCCGTCTCTAAATGGCTCTGGTGCGTTGTATTAAAATTGGATTTTAGATCATGCAACAGCATGCAGCAGTGGATAAACAAAACACAAGACAAATCAGTTTATAAAGAAAACTGAAGCAATAGGACATGTGGGTGTGACAATCTGCCACATTCTGATGTGAAACTTTACATATAAAAGTATACTGGTTTACGGCAGTATGTTTTTATGAAGTGTACCCTTTGAACAAACAACTACCCTTAATCAATGATTATCTATGATAAAAATGCTTCAAAACAAGAGCCTACACATCAATGTTAACAATTAATGTGATTCATAAAATGACCAATGCCAGGCAGCATTATATATTTGATGGTCAAATGAATTATTTTTGAAGTAATTTAAACATTTCATTGATGAGCCATGCGAGTTCCATTGTAAAAGCAGTGAGGTGGCTAACACAACACAGCCCACATTTCATTACAGCTTGAAGTAGTTTGATAGTTTACACACATACTGCATAATTATCTCAACAGCATTCAGAAAATATTTATTCATTGAGAAAACTCACCTATTCATGCAAAGGATAGCCCTAATCTGGTGTAAGGCCAACACTGAGCTAAATGCTGCTTGGTGAAACCAAAGACAAGAGTGGACACTCCCATAGTAACAACCGCTTCCACCATTTTGGAGTGACTTTTTGGAAAGATCTCATGGAGTGGCGTTATACTGCCATCTTGGAGTGATCTAGTGGTTCAAAATGTGTCTTCTCATCTTGCTATATACTATCTTTGGTAAACCCACCTGTGAGAGGACCTAAATGACCCACAATGCAATGCAATCTAGCTAGCCTTAGCAAAGCCTGAAAAAAGTACAACCAGAAGTAACTAGATTCGGCAAAGGAGCTCAATAGAATGGGGTGAAACCAATGAGACACAAAAGCAGTATTAAAGTTTTAAACACAAAATTATTATTGACCTTGTTTGTATTGAAGCACAGTACATTTGGGTGTAGAAAATAAAAAAAGAAGAATGGGGGGCCCTTTAAGTCCAGTCAAGGTTTTAGTCTCTATGAGTCAAGTCTCTTTCTCCTTGATGGAGAACCATGAACTACATACAAAGACTGAGTGGGTCTGAGGTGGGGTTCCTGGGTCGGCTCGCCAGGTCTGGAACCAGCCGGTTCCAGAACCATCCAATGTTGGGTCCAAGGTGTTCTGGGCACACAAAAAAAAACCTGGCCTGGAGGGCCAGGTGTCTACATCAGTTCCCATTGTTGTACAAACAAAGGAATATAAAACATAAATTAAATCAAATATCATGATTGATGTGAGAGATGATGTGATCAAGATCAAGTCATTTCATATTAGCATGCTTTTAATCTTTAGTAGGCCTACTTAATGTTTTAGTCATCTTAAATATCTTTGAATCAATTCATGAATTCATTTCTCTTAACTTAAAACCAACTTTTAGCTTGACCAATCATGTAAACAAAATGATTTACCTAAAAGTATCTTTTCAAACAAAAATGCCAATTCAAAACCACATAATGAAATCAAACATAACTCAAAACAATTGTAAATAACTCAAAATCAAATACATCAAATAATCAAATAAGTGAACCAATGATCAAACTAATGATACCAAGCCAACTAACTCACCGCTGAGTGGAGTAAAGTCTAGTACAAAGGAGTTGTTGTGGAGAAGAGAGGAGCTGCTGCACATGTATCAAACATTTCGGCCATCTTGCCACAGAGGGTGAAGATTCGAGTGGAGTGAGTGAGAACTGTCATATGTGTGAGTGGGTTGCCAGGTTGGTGGAAGGTAAGCGGGTTGCCATGTTTGTCAGAGGTAAGCGGTTGGCTGGGTTACAAGACTCTTCACAAAGCAGCAATTTTCATTGGCTTATAAAAACGTCATTTTTTGATGAAAACAAATTTGCTTCGGAACTTTTGTCCGGATGGGGCCAAAGTTCTCATGTAGCAGGTGTCATGCAAATTGATCAAAAATCCAGGCAGAAAATCAGGCATGAGCACTTTTCAAACTGCTTAAAATGGCAGACACTCTGGGGGTGGAGCTTACCGGTCAAAGTTACAGATGTGTTCCACATGAATCAAGGAACATGTAGAAACAAGTCCCATGATTTTTGGCCAAACGAGGCCCGAGTTGTGGTTGTTCAAATGTTTCAGTTTCAAAGAATTGTTATAGCGCCCCCATTTGAGCAATTGGAGTAAGACTGGTTTTGCTGCTATTTGGCATCCCCCTCTACAAAACTGTAAAATATCAGAAGCAGATTACGCTGCATGTGTAGATTAGGGGCATTAGAATCATTTTCACAAACGAGCAATTTTCATTGGCTCGTAAAAACATCATTTTTTTCACTAAAAACAAAATTCACACCCATATCATGTTTGTATGGCTTCAAAGTTCATGTGTAGGTCATTGTTATGCATTTCGATCAAAGATTGTAGGAGAAGAGACATTTTAACTGTTTTACATATAATTCAAGATGGCGGTTCATCTAAAGGTCAGAGGTCAAAAGTCAGAATACAAAAGTTGTTCGGCATAAGCAGACGCATAAGTGAATATAAGTTACATTTCTGAGAGTCGAGCAGTTCATGAGTTATAAGTGTTTAAAGTTTGCAATTTCAGTTGAGTGCTATAGCGCCACCATTTGACCAGTGGTCACAGGCTTCGCATCATCACCGTTTGGCATCACCCTCTACCAGATTACCAATTTTCGCGAAAACCGACTGCACGGTTCAGCCAGAACAGCTATTTTTGGCGGAAGAAGAAGAAGGAGAAAAGAGGCAATATCAATTAAGTGACCAAGTCACTTCGTGACTGCTTGGTCACTTAATAAAACAATCGCATAGCATTAGGGACTCTGCCTGGTATTTTATTTTGAATACTCAAACGTGAGTTCTTTTGCTAATTTTGAACCTTTTTTATTTGTTGTATGGCGACCTTGAGTGCCTTGAAAGACACTTTATGAATAAATGTATTATTAGTAGTAGTAAAGTCTGGAACTATTTACTTAAACTAAAAACTAACCTGTGAGGTCATTTTGTTTGAGTAATTGAAGCAAAAGGGGAAAGGAAAGTTATTATTTGGATGCATGCTTTGACTCTGAGTGTCCCTTTTTTGCATTCATGCCCATTCATGCTTTTAATTTACTCAAGTTCAGATATGCTGATAGGATGTAGTTATGTCCATACATCAATGTATCATTATGTTTAGTTTACAGTGTTTACAATGCAATCTCACATTTCTGTATTGTTGCATAGAGCATGACCTGGGGGAGGAGAGAGGGGTGGAGCACATGCAGCAGTTTGTTACTTTCTGATTGGTTGAGAGGTTGTTCTATTGTTCTCCTCTTTGGCCAATCAATCCCAAGCAGTTAGTGGTGACAACTCAACCTCTCTAGTATAAGAAGAGATTGTAGATGGAATTTCTCCACATCATCTCCAGGATATCAATCATTTCTGAACACATCTGACTGTGCTCTCCAGACTTCAGGTGAAGATGAACTCTCTCAACTACACCATGGACAATTCTGCTCAACAGGATGATCATCAAGACCTCTGTAAGTTATTGTTTCTACATTTGTATACAGCATGTCAGTGGTAACCAATACACCTCTAAGTTATTTACTGTTTTCGTTTTAATTAGCACAAACTAAGACATCCTTATCTTTATCTCTTTCTAAAATGCAAAATAATGTCTTTTCAAATAATCAACAAATGATCATGTTTTCAACCATGTAGAACCAACATGCTCATGCAGTGTGTGCAAGGCTTTATAGCAATTTGCCTATTCTTAACCTTAGAATAATTTGACCATAGAACATATGGTAACGTATGCTGAGTGTTAAAAGGAGCCAAAGGTAGACAGTAACTGCATGCATACTATTCATGCCATGAGGGAGTGAAAAATACAGATTTCTATGGGAATTGGTAAATGTTGAATGGCTGAACAGTTGAGTGCATACATTAACTTACAAAAAGTGCATGACATGTGTTTAAACAACATTTCTCTTGTCTTTGTTTCCAATTTAGTGATGCATCATCAGACTGACTTCACTGTTCTACCAGAGGTGAATGAACAAAGAAGTTTGGCTAAACAAAAAGTCCACTGCTGTGATCAGTGTGGAAAACGGTTCCCTAAAATGTCCACACTAAAATCACACCAGAGAATTCACACAGGCGAGAAACCTTATTGGTGTGATCAGTGTGGAAAACAGTTCTCTCAAAGGTCAAACCTTAAGGCACACCAGAGAATTCACACAGGAGAGAAACCTTTTGGGTGTGATCAGTGTGGAAAACACTTCTCTGCATTGTCCAGCCTTCAAATACACCAGAGAATTCACACTCAAGAAAAACCTTATGGATGTGATCACTGTGGACAATATTTCTCTGTATTGCCCACCCTTAAATCACACCAGAGAATTCACACAGGAGAGAAACCATATGGATGTGACCAGTGTGGACAACACTTCTCTCAGATGAGCCACCTTAAAACACACCAAAAAGTTCACACAGGAGAGAAACCCTTTGGATGTGACCAGTGTGGACAACACTTCTCTCGGATGAGCAGCCTTAACAAACACCAGAGAATCCACACAGGAGAGAAACCCTATGGATGTGATCATTGTGGACAACACTTCTCTCAGATGAGCAGCCTTAGAAGACACCAGAAAATTCACACTAGATAAAAAGCTTGAAGACGCGTCTGTTTAGTGTGACAAGAACTTCTGTAGAACATGTGCATCAGAAAATAAAGACCATAAAGTGTAAGATACCTAAGCTGTTACCCTAACCCACATACTGTACTGTATGAACATGCTGATTCTAGATCAAACATCGATTGGGTGACTCATTGCAAGTAGCTTAACATATTGAGTGAACTTTCTTTTACTGATTTTAGTAGTACACATTTATTCCTCAAACCTATTATTTGTTTCACTGTGATTAACCAGTAGCTTTTTTGTTTATGTCCATCGGTTCTTTTGAGTGTTTTCTCATGAATGATAGAGATAGAAAGATGTCAAAATGATGGAGACAGTGACACATATGTAGCGTCTTTTCACTGTGTCCTCTCTGTATGTTTTTATTCACAGTTCACAATAAAATTCCTGACTGCTGGAATGTTGTTGTTTATCAGCAACAAACAATACTGTTATTTTTATTTTGTTCATAGAACTGTCCAGTTACATCCAATATCAAAACAAAATACAATACACAGTGACTTCTGTCATTCACAAATAAACTCTTTTTTTTTAACTCTTTATCACTCTCTCACTCCCATCTGCATTACTCCTTTACATACGTTTTGGATCAATACTGTAAACTTGCCTTTTAAGGTGTATTTCATAAAGTGCCCAAAAGGATCATCAGGACTCGATACAAAACAGTTACAAGTACTAAATCACCATGTTTACATTGTAGGTATACAAACATTTTCCAAAAACATTGTTCACTTCATGGTGGTTCATAAATATATGCAAAAGAATAAACAGAGTCAGCCATCTTATCTCAGACAGACACTAAACTACTATAACACCTGATGGAACATGACAGGCGCCACATTTTATCATTAGATTTTTACACTGTTACCCCTCTCTTTTTTAAATAGTGTACTTTATTATTTGGCATTTCACTTTTGGTACAGCAGTGATTCAACTGTCTCAAAAGGTGGGGGGTGGCACATGGTTTATGGCTGAGCCACTGCTGAAACGAAAGTGAAAGTGTGATTGTGAATGTAGCAGTATGGGCTCTGGGCTCCTTGCTGTGCAGCCAAGCCTCCGCCCACTAATTAGCAGGTTGATTAGGAATAGTATTTAGGCTGTGTAGCTCTCACCAGCAGCAGCTCTTTGTCTTCACCATAGCTGCAGTCCATAGGGCTGCAGCTCTGCCATGTTTGTCCAAGACATGTGCTACTAAGATCCCAATTCAAAGTTGGCTTAGGCTAACTTTAGTTTCCTGTTCACCAGCACAGCCATGTGCACAACAATGTTTGCCTCTGGTGTGTTGGTGGTGCTGGTTTTGGCAGCATTCTCAAAGTTGCTATCTTCTGGAGTGGTGTGTTCCAGTGATACACACAAGGTATGTTTGGTGTCCTCTAGTTTTGCACACATTCATTCATTCGGTGCTTTATGGGCACCACCAGAATGTAATGTTGGGCTTTGTTTCAGTGTGCTTCCACGGCTGTTGCCAGTCGCTGTGGCATTGTGAAGGTGTGCTACTCTGCCTCGTAGACATGGTATGTTAATGTTGTATTTCTGTCTTGTCCGTCTAGATTTATAATTATTGTGCTATTGGATAAGTAGGCTAACATGGCCATTTGTTGTTGCAGGGCCAGTGCATGACAACACTGCTGTTTTGCTGTAGCTTATGCTATGTGAACCATATGAAAAGAAGTGAAGGATATAATGACTACTACATCTCCTTTCCATCACCCACTGCCAGGGCTTCCATGAGGCGGAATGGAGCCCTGTTATCCAAGAGACTCTTATATGATGATGTGAATGTGATCCACTTTTTGTAATATAAATTGTGTTGTTGGAATGTATTCCATGATGAGTCTATAACAACTGTTCTGTCTCCTTTCGCAGGGCTAGTGCTGCTGGGCACCTTCGTTCGGGACCAGGTGACGGCCCATGGTAGTGGTAACCCCCTTTTTGTGTGGTGTTTATTCAGTTTGCTGTGCTTTGTTTTGAGTGGGTGCCGCTGCCCTGGGCTTGTCAGTCTGGCCCTTTTCCATGCCCTTAGCACTAGTCCCATTAGGTCCAGTATAGAGTTGGTTAACTCTGTGTTAATACATTTCCTTAAATGCAATTGACTTTTAATGTAAATTTTAACTGTAATAAAATCCTTTTTGTACTTTTGTAATCACGTCTCTGCCTGCCATCCATTTGTAAACGAACTTGTGTTGAGGATTCACTCATGTGTTCTGGGTGCTCAGTGTATCACAGTAATTATTTCCTGGGGCGAAATTCCCTAGGTGGCGTAGTCGGACCAAACCCCCGCACCCTGCCACATTAACTCACTACTGACATGGTGGGGAGGCAATATATAGCAGAAAATTGCATTTTGGAGCGATGTATATAGGTGAACTTGCATTTGACCCATTAGCCCCATTATAAGCTTATTTTGGGAGAGGGGAAACAGGCATTAAGGAGTGTTTTTACAAAATAACACCTGGACCACTTTTTTCTAACAAATTAAGTGCAAATAAAGATAAAAAAAAAAGTTTTGGTGTGCAATTCTCCTTTAAGTATCAATACAAAATACGGGGACAGGAGATCTCGGGCCGCCGCGAACTCGGACCGAGCAAAACTGCGGAGATCTCGGCTAGGTGGTGTGGAGAAGTCGGCTAGGTGGTGTGGAGAAGTCGGCTAGGTGGTGTGGAGAAGTCGGCTAGGTGGTGTGGAGAAGTCAGCTAGGTGGTGTGGAGAAGTCGGCCCATTAGACATGCATAGGCACCTTTATCATTGCATATCATAGACATGCATAGGCACCATTATCACTGCATATCAACCATTATCAGGCCATATACCAACCATCATCAAGTCTTTTATGCTTGATATGTCTTGCTGTTGTGACAATAGACATGTATATAGGCACCATTATCACTGCATATCAACCATTATCAAGTCATGACAATAGACATGTACACCATTATCACTGCATATCAACCATTATCAAGACATATGCATGTTCAATAATACTGGTTTACTCTCAACTAGAGTTGAATAATTAAATGTTTTATCTTTACCAGAGTTGAATAAATACATATTTCACTCTTTACCAGAGTACTTTAAAGTTATTGAAGTAATTCATGTAAATCTATGCTTCAGATTGCAGTAATGTGGCTAAAAGGATACATTCTATGCTTTAGGATACAAAATGTTTGTTTTGACTATAGCAATGGCTAACAGGTTGACACATGCCTGAACTCCCAGAGTTGAATAAATACATATTTCACTCTTTACCAGAGTTAAAGTAATTAGACAATAACACATATTTAAAACAGTTTGAAACATTGTGGATGTGTTCTTCCAAACTGCAGCAGGACTAGGGTTGAGGAAAGGAAACGGAACTTTAGACAAGAATAATGTAATAATCACTTTTATACACTTTGAGCTCCCAAGTATAATGTTACATTATACTTAAACATCTGAATTACGTAATTTTCATTTCCCAATTGTGGGAAACAGTACACAGCAAAAATTGGAGAGTTAAAATTTCAGGGTTACATATTTCAGAGTTGATTTCAACTCCCAAAGTGTATTTCAACACCTTTAGAGTTAAATTGGCTTCAGTGTTGGAGTTATTTCATAGAGTTGATCATGTCAGAGTTGTCTGGAGTTAATTTTACTTTAAAGTTATTGAAGCCATTAGCAAGCAATTTCACCTCGGGTCCAAGTGTGAACATACCCTCAGCAATTATCAGTCAATCACATCACTTTTGCTGGACCAGGGAAACAAAGCAGTCAATTCACTAGATCAACATGACAATTAATCTTCTACATTCTGTTGTAGCCTTAAAAAGTGCACAATAATAAGGATAATGATATACAAGGGCCTAAAACAGCTGACACTAGCTCACTAAGTAACTAACTATTCCACAGACATGGGCCGACCTCTCCACTCCCCCGGCCCGACCTCTCCACAGCCGCGGCCCGACCTCTCCACTCCCCCGGCCCGAGCTCTCCACAGCCGCGGCCCGACCTCTCCACAGCCGCGGCCCGACCTCTCCACACGATTCGGGCCGACTTCGCGGCGGGCCGACTTCTCGTGCGACCACAAAATATTTCCCAGTGTGTTTCTGTGAAAGGAGTTATCCTGTACTTTGGGAACTGCTGGGGAATGTCTGTCCCATTGTTAATGGCAGGTGAGAATGGGTTAGACCAGGTGTGTAACCCTGCTGGATGGATGGGATAACCAGTTTGCATGAGGTCCTTTTATTATGATAAGTTGAGTGCTTACAGCCGATACTCCTGCAGTATTGTGTGTAACATGTATAGGAATCATTTGCATTTAAGTTGTTTAGCCTACAAAATGCTTAGCAACATCTCAAAGGGTCAGTCCTGAAACAATAGGAAGAAATGATCAAATTGCACCAAACAACCATTCACACTGTCTGCTTTCCATTCACTCTCAGTCTGACTGATCAGAATGTGTGAAGCTCATCATCAGAGGACACTGCATCCCCTTTATTGTTATATACCAGTGGTTTTCAACCTTTTTGATAACAGGGACCACTATTTATTCTGTCTCTCGGACGCAAAACAAAGGGTTTTCAAGTTTGAGAGTGTAAATGAAACCAAATGAACCCGTTAAGGGTCAGTTTATTTTAAGTTTACTCTCTCAACAGTTACAGATCTATAAGGGTCCATTTGCTTGCCAACTGTCCATCATTTAGCTGTGGACCAGCTGGAATCCTGTCAGGGGCCAATGGTTGACCTCTGCCCTATTCTGTACATATTTTCCTTTTTTCTTAAGCATGTATTTATATTTGTTTGTATGTTGTTAAGAACTAAAAATGGACGACCCTGATGCCTTTTGAGTTCATCTTAGCAGTTTTTGTATTGACCTGCACTTTCATTGGACCGTACCAATTCTGCTATCTGTTAATAACATTTTAAATTAAATCAATTAATTCAATCAAAAATCTAAATTTGAACACCTCAGATCAAATTATTGCCTGTGCAATGTGGTTGCATTTGAGGGTGATTCCCCTAGTGGGTCTTAAAATGATTGTCATGCATGCTGTGTATTTTAATGTTTTCAATTAATTCCAGCCTTAAATGAAATGAAAAGAAAAGTTACATAGTTAGGGTTAAACCTTAATGTTTCAGCAAGAAATATCAAGACTTTCTTCAACAACAGTACAACTTTCATTAGGATGTAGGTCAGTTGTCCGGTTCTGTTTCTGTCATTTCCAAAATAAAACCAATTCTCACTTCCCAATACATAGAACAAATTATCCATGCTTCTAACTCTTCATGTCACTCTGGACTCTACCATCTACATGTAGCCGGTCTAGGACTCACTCTTAGATGACCCTCAATCTGCCTTGTGTTTTACGGGGAGGACTCAGGGATTCGGTCACTGTTTAGCCGTCACTGGCATATTTATTTCTCTGCACAGAAATAAAATGGCACACACATGCAGCAGGAGTTAGCACAGCACACCTCTGCATCAGGCCAACTTCTTCTCAGTTGGCTACCGGCAAGAGAGAGTGTTAACAATAGTTTTACAATCTACACAATACATATTACATTAAAGATGGAGTGCCATGAATTTTTTCTACCCTAAAACATGATCATCAGGTATTAATGTTATATGAAAAGTAAGATTTTTTCCCAAAAAGTGTACAGTGTTTGTTAAACTGTCATTTTTATGATTCCACTCAACCAGTTCATTAAGTATGCCTGGTTTGCCTGGTGGGTGGTGATGGGTGGAGATCCACCTGAACTGAAGACACACCTACAGCTTTAGTTGCATGATAAAGGGGGAGGAGTTAGGGGAGGGGCTGAGCACATGATGTCACTATATTGGAAGTTTTTTTCATTGATACGTTTGACTGGAAAGGTTCAGCCCCCAGGAAGAAACCCTAAATACAAAGGGAAGACATCATTGCACATAAAAAACACACCAAGGGATCTATGTACATACTGTCACCTCTGAAACATGTACAAATTTTTTTAGTATGATAAGTTGAGTGCTTACAGACGATACTCCTGCAGTATTGTGTGTAACATGTATGGGAATCATTTGCATCCAAGTTGTTTAGACTGCAAAATGCTAATAGCAAGAAAGGTAAACTATTGAGCCAGAAGGAGACTGCAGAAAATGCAGGAGAGACCGCAGCACTCAGGTTCTAGGAGCCAGTCCTAGAACAATAGGAAGAAATGATCAAATTGCACCAAACAACCATTCACACTTTTTATTCAGAATTTGAGTAATTCATAAGGTGTTGCCAGATAATATTCTAAGGTAATAGATTGTATCACTTTTAAACATACCTGGTCCTCACTATGTGCATGCTACAATGCCACATTTCTTTCTGCTCTTTAGCCTGTACATATCGTTGTACGCTCTATTATAAAGAGCAAAACATGAAGTTGAAACAACAAATACATCAAAAACGAATAGTGAACACAGAATATTTCTACAACTTGTAAGATTATGTTCTCTGGTACCAACACAGCATGTAGGTTCATGATTGCATTGCATACACAAAACACTGGCAAATCTACCTTTATCTGGCTTTAAAGTTGTTACAAAACAAAAAGCTTCCATATAGTAGGTCATCTGTTCATATATTGTGCACATTGGCACTAAGAAGTTCTGACATTCACCACACTCACACCATTAGTTACACCACACTCTACACTCACACCATTACACCAACCTTTAGCCAGGTTAGCATGTTGAATTGTTTGGTGGGTGCACAGCACATACTGAACATTATATACAATACTCCTGGGCTGTTTTTCCCTTTGCCTTAAGTCCAGTAAATTCACGCAAAGGTTAAAGTTTGTCTTTATTGTTTAGTGTATTTTCTATTGTGTTTGTATACCATGTGTTTTACTTTTGTTTCTGACTCACCACAGAATGTTCCTCCTGGGCAGTGGCAAAGAACCAGAGGAGAGTCTGAGGCAGCCTTAAATGGTGCCTGACTGAAATTAGGTGAACATGATTGGTCCCTTTGGTTGGATCAGTCCATCTGTGTGTATGTATTTAGAATATATAGTTACAACTCTGATTATTGATAAAGCTTCTGAGTAGTGTGCCTATTGTGCAAATGTGGTTTTGCTTTAATGCGTGTGTTAATGGTGTCTTTCAGGCATTTTGGTAGAAACTGGGGATTGAATTATCAATCAGGTATCAGTTGGTATGGTCCAGTGGGTGGGGCCTGGCTCTATACAACTGTCCAGCAGGTAGTTCTGGAGTGTCAGCCTAGCTGAAAAGACCTCAGACCAACCTGACCAGTATATACTTTGTTTTTGGCTTTGCTGCTGCTTCCTGTTTCACCATCATCACTTCCCTTGCAACGGACACAAGGTGAATAAAACAATCGCATAGCATTAGGGACTCTGCCTGGTATTTTATTTTTAATACTCAAACGTGAGTTCGTTTGCTAATTTTGAACCTTTTTTATTTGTTGTATGGCGACCTTGAGTGCCTTGAAAGACACTATGAATAAATGTATTATTAGTAGTAGTAAAGTCTGGAACTATTTTTACAAACTAAATCGGATGCCTTCGGCCCACACCATCTTCAATCAGGACAAGAGTGTGACAGTAATCTTGATGTTTTAATATTATTATCCTTATTACACTACAACTCCTGTAGTGTATTTTTATCAAATTGAGACACAGATACAGTACATCTCCATGTTGTCCCTGTGAGGTCATTTTGTTTGAGTAATTGAAGCAAAAATGGAAAAAAAAGTTATTATTTGGATGCATGCTTTGACTCTGAGTGTCCATTCTTTTTCATTCATGCCCATTTATGCTTTTAATTAAGTTCAGATATACTGATAGGATGTAGTTATGTCCATACATAAATATATCATTAAGTTTAGTTACATCAAATATGAAGCTTATAATGCAATCTCACATTTCTATGTTTGCATAGAGCATGACCTGGGGGGGGGGGGGGGGGGGGGTGGAGCACATGCAGCAGTTTGTTACTTTCTGATTGGTTGAGAGGTTGTTCTATTGTTCTCCTCTTTGGCCAATCAATCCCAAGCTGTTAGTGGTGACAACTCAACCTCTCTAGTATAAGAAGAGATTGTAGATGGAATTTCTCCACATCATCTCCAGGATATCAATCATTTCTGAACACATCTGACTGTGCTCTCCAGACTTCAGGTGAAGATGAACTCTCTCAACCACACCATGGACAATTCTGATCAACAGGATGATCACCAAGACCTCTGTAAGTTACTGACTGTTTCTACATTTATATACAGCATGTCAGTGGTAACCAATACATCTCTAAGTTATTTACTGTTTTCGTTTTAATCAGCACAAACTAAGACAACCTGAACTTTATCTCTTTCTAAAATGCAAAATAATGTCTTTTCAAATAATCAATAAAGGATCATGTTTTCATCCATGTAGAACCAACATGCTCATGCAGTGTGTGCAAGGCTTTATAGCAATTTGCTTATTCTTAACCTTAGAATATTGACCATAGAACATGTATGCTGAGTGTTAAAAAGAGCCAAAGGTAGACAGTAACTGCATGCATACTATTCATGCCATGAGGGAGTGAAAAATACAGATTTCTATGGGAATTGGTAAATGTTGAATGGCTGAACAGTTGAGTGCATACATTAACTTACAAAAAGTGCATGACATGTGTTTAAACAACATTTCTCTTGTCTTTGTTTCCAATTCAGTGCTGCATCATCAGATTCACTTCCCTGTTCTACCAGAGGTGAATGAACAAAGACGTTTGGCTAAACAAAAAAATCACTGCTGTGATCAGTGTGGAAAACGATACCCTACAACGTCCAGCCTTAAAACACACCAGAGAATCCACACAGGAGAGAAACCCTATGGATGTGATCAGTGTGGACATCACTTCTCTCAAATATCACACCTTAAAGAACACAAGAGAATTCACACAGGAGAGAAACCCTATGGATGTGATCAGTGTGGACATCACTTCTCTCAAATATCACACCTTAAAGAACACAAGAGAATTCACACAGGAGAGAAACCCTATGGATGTGATCAGTGTGGAAAACACTTCTCTGTATTGTCCAGCCTTAAAAAACACCAGAGAATTCACACAGGAGAGAAACCCTATGGATGTGATCAGTGTGGACATCACTTCTCTCAAATATCACACCTTAAATCACACCAGAGAATTCACACAGGAGAGAAACCATATGGATGTGTCCAGTGTGGAAAACACTTCTCTAAATTGTCACACCTTAAAGCACACCAGAGAATTCACACAGGAGAGAAACCCTATGGATGTGATCAGTGTGGACAACACTTCTCTCAAATAGGCACCCTTAAAGCACACCAGAGAATTCACACAGGAGAGAAACCCTATGGATGTGATCAGTGTGGACAACACTTCTCTCAGATGTCCAACCTTAAAACACACCAGAGAATTCACACAGGAGAGAAACCCTATGGATGTGATCATTGTGGACAACATTTCTCTCAGATGAGCAGCCTTAAAAGACACCAGAAAATCCACACTAGATAGAAAGCACATGGATCACTGTGAACAACACTTCTCTCATGCTCAGCCTTGAAGACGTGTCTGTTTGGTGTGAGAAGAGCTTCTTTAGAACAGGTGGATCAGAAAATACACATACCATAAAGTATAGCATACTTTTTCAAGTAACAATTTATTAAAGAGTCTAAGCTGAACACATTACATATATATGAGCATGCTGATTGTAGATCAAACATTGATTGGGTGACTCATTGTATGTTAGCATATTGAGTGAACTGGCTTTATTAGTATATATATATATATATATATATATATATATATATATATATATATATATATATATTGCACATACATTTGTTCTTAGAGTTTCTCTGACCTAGTCTTTGTTTCACTGCAATTTAAACAGTAGATTTTTTTGTATTTGTCCACCAGTTTTGTGTGTTTTTTCATGAATGATAGAGATAGAAAGATGTAGAGATATATAGATGTTAAATTGATGGAGTGAGCAAAACATTGGCAGTGTCTTTTCACTGTGTCATCTCTGTATGTTTTTATTCACAGTCCACAATAAATTTCATGGATTCTTTAATGTTGCTTTTGTTTATTTTTATTCAGCATATTAACAGCACTTTATATTTTAACAATAGTGTTATTTTTCTTGGTGTCTATCTAGACATATTTATCTAATGTTGCCCTCACAGGGTGACGTGACCCAAGCCGGTGGAGTCCTGATCCAGACCTGATCAGATCAAGTACATTCCATATACATTCACATGTTCTTTTCTTTTTTTCATATAGAACAGTCCAGTTACACCCCATACCAAAACAAAATATAGTAAATTGTGACTTCTGTCATTCTGTTCCTCAACACGTCACAAAGTCCATTTCAACTCGTTATCACTCTTTGTCACTCCCATCTGCATTACTCCTTTAAATCTGTTTTGGACCAATACTGTAAACTTGCCTTTTAAGGTGCATTTTATATTAAAGTGCCCGAAAGCATCATCAAGACCCATTACAAAAAAAAAAAAAAAAAAAAAAAAAAAAAAAAATCTAAAGTACTAAATCACCCCTTTTACTTTGTAGGTATAAAAACATTCCCCCAAACATTGTTCACTTTATGGTGGTTCATAAATGTACACGAAAGAATAAACAGAGTCAGCCATCTTATCTCAGACAGACACTAAACTACTATAACACCTGATGGAACATGACAGGCACCATATTTTATTATTAGATTTAACAGTTGATTATAAAATAAAACCTTGAGGTTCATTTGGTTTCATATTCCACTCCCAGTATATACATCACATTAAAAAAACTCCACCCAATTAGAATCACTGTTATTTACACTGTTACCTCTCCCTTTTTAATAGGGTACTTTATTATTTTACATTTTGTAGTTTGAAAAATAAATATGACTGAGTCTGAGTGGTATTACCCAGTTTGAATCAACTCTATAATAAGACAAGAAAAACAAGAACTTTATTTTATATTTGTGCTTTGTTGCAATTAAAAGTAGCAAACATTTTGGCCCTATTACTATGTGTGTTTAATCATACTTTAGTAGGGATCAATGCAAACTACCACTGTGTGTCTTTGGGAACTGCTGGGGAATGTCTGTCCCATTGTTAATGGCAGGTGAGAATGGGTTAGACCAGGTGTGTAACCCTGCTGGATGGATGGGACAACCAGTTTGCATGAGGTCCTTTTAGTATGATAAGTTGAGTGTTTACAGCCGATACTCCTGCAGTATCTTGTGTAACATGTATGGAAATCATTTGCATTCAAGATTCAAGTTTAGCCTACAAAATGCTGAGCAACATCTCAAAGGTAAACTATTGAGTCAGTCCTGAAACAATAGGAAGAAATGATCAAATTGCACCAAACAACCATTCACACTGTCTGCTGTCCATTCACTCTCAGTCTGACTGATCAGAATGCGTGAAGGTCATCATCAGAGGACACTGCACCCCCTTTATTGTTATATACCAGTGGTTTTCAACCTTTTTGATACCAGGGACCACTATTTATTCTTTCACAAAACAAAGGGTTTTCAAGTTTGTGTCCACAATTTAGTAGAGATGAATGGCAAAATGTTGGTCAAAATAACAATTCTTCTACATTTTCTAATTGCATAGATTCTTGAAATTAAGTAACTATGATGACATAATTTAACTCTTGAAAGTGTAAATGAAAAAAAAATGAACCCGCTAAGGGTCCGTTTGGCTTCATTTTCCACTCTCAAGACTCAAGAGTTACAGATCTGTAAGGGTCCATTTGCTTGCCAAACTGTCCATCATTTAGCTGGGGACCAGCTGGAATCCTGTCAGGGGCCAGTGGTTGAAAACCTCTGCTCTATTCTGTACATATTTCCCTTTTTTCCTAAGCATGTATTTATGTGTTTGTATGTTGTTAAGAACTAAAAATGGACAACCCTGATGCCCTTTGAGTTCATCCTTGTAGCAGTTTTTGTATTGGCCTGCACGTTCATTGGACAGTACCCATTCTGCTATCTGTTAATAACATTTTTAAATTCAAATCCATCAATCAAAAATCTAAATTTGAACACCTCAGATCAAATTATTGCCTGGGCAATGTGGTTGCATTTGAGGGTGAATCTCCTCGTGGGTCTTAAAAGGATTGTCATGTATGCTGTGTTTTTTAATGTTTTCCATTAACCCATTTAGGCCTGACCTAAGTTTTCTGAAAAAAAAAAAAAAAAAAAAAAAAAAAAAAAAAGTCAAATGTTTATATAAATATAATAACTGAAATACTGTAATACTGTACAGAATCCAAAATGGATTCCCAGCCTTAAATGAAATGAAAAGAAGAGTTACATAGTTCGGGTTAAACCTTAATGTTTCAACAAGAAATATCAAGACTTTCTTCAACAACAGTACAACTTTGATTAGCATGTAGGTCAGTTGTCCAGTCCTGTTTTTTTCTCTCATTTCCAAAATCAAACTAATTCTCACTTCCCAGGACCTAGAACAAATTATTCATACTTCTAACTCTTCATGTCTCTACACACCACCCTCAGCTCCTCAGTTCACAAACTGCATTTATAGTACAAGTGCATTTAGAACACAGAGCTAGGATTCTCACTAACATTTATAGTACAAGTGCATTTAGAACACAGAGCTAGGATTCTCACTAACATTTATAGTACAAGTGCTGAATGAACTGATGTGTAAGTAAAGATAATTTCCAGGACCATTTTTCATTACTAAGACACATCAGGAAATGATTAGGTGTCCTACATTATGCATAGTTCCCAACACCACATCTCATTTGCATCATGTGATAAAAAATGGTTGTGATTGTTGTGGGATGTTTTGAGAGATGTCTGTCCCATTGTTAATGGACAGGTGATACTGGGTTAGGGTGTGTCTGTGTAACCATATTGTTGAATGGCCAACTGATTTGAATGGCCAACCGATTTGCATATAAGTGATTGCATGCAGAGTAGTCCTATAGTACTGTGTGAATGGAGTGGAATATTTAAATAGTATAGGGAATCGTTTGACCAGGACATGATTAAACTACATGTACAGAAAAACATGCACACAACATCTTACATTCCAGTTTAGTGAAGTGGTGATTTTGTGATTTCAGAAAACACTGACAACAATGGTGTCAACATGTTACTGCAGATGAAATTGAATCTTATATCCAGCATGAGCTAAATAGGACTAACTAAGACACCAAGATATCTTCACAACACAACACTAATCTCACAATTGTCAGTAATTCAGAAGGTGGTGCCAGATAATATTGTAAGATAATAGATTGTATTACTTTTCACCATACCTGGTCCTCATTATGTTCATGCTACAATGCCACATTTCTTTCTGCTTCTCATATATCGTTGTACACAATATTATAACAAGCGAAACATGAAACTGAAAAAAAAAAAAAAAAAAACAACAGGAACACAGGATATTTCTACAACTTGTGGGGTTATGTTGTCTGGCACCAACACAACATGCTAGTTCATGGTTGAATTACATACATGAAACATGCAAATGTGCCGTTATTTGCCTTTAAAGTTGCTGAAGCCAAATACAGTGTGCACATTTTATCTTCATGTTTTTATTACACTAATAACTCAGGCAGTGTATTATTTTCAAACTGAGACACAAAGACATCTCAGTAAGGTCATTTTGTTGAGTAATTGAAGCAAAACGTTTATATATATATATATATATATATATATATATATATATATATATATATATATATATATATATATATATATATATATATATATATATATATATATTAGTTTAATGCATGCTTTGACAGTGTCCATTCTTTTGGATTCATGTCCAATCATGCTTTGAGTTTACTCAAGTTCAGATATACTAATACGATGTAATTATGTCCATACACTAATATATCATTAAGTTTAGTTACATCAAATATGAAATTTAGAATGCAATCTCACATTTCTATATTTTTGCATAGAGCATGACCTGGGGGAGGAGAGAGGGGTGGAGCACATGCAGCAGTTTGTTACTGTGATTGGTTGAAAGGTTGTTCTATTGTTCTCCTCTTTGGCCAATCAATCCCAAGTTGTTAGTGATGACAACTCAAGCTCTCTAGTATAAGAAGAGATTGTAGTTGCAATTTCTCCACATCATCTCCAGGATATCAATCATTTCTGAACACATCTGACTGTGGTCTCCAGACTTCAGGTGAAGATGAACTCTCTCAACCACACCATTGACAATTCTGCTCAACAGGATGATCATCAAGAGCTCTGTAAGTTACTTACTGTTTCTATATTGATACACAGCATGTCAGTGGCAACCAATACATCTTTAACTTAATTACTGTGTTTTGTTTTGTTTTAATTAGCACAAACTAAGACAGCCTGTTGTTTATCTCTAAAATGCACAACAATGTTCTAAATAATTGAAAAATTATCATCCATGTCGAACCATCATGCTCATGCAGTATTTGCAAGGTTTTATAACTATCACTATTCTCAACCCTAGAACATTGACTATAGAACATGTATGAAGTACGTTAAAGAGAGCCAAAGGGAGACTGCATACCGATTTCTATGGGAAATGTTGATGGCTGGTAAACTGTTGAGTGCACACGTTGACTTATAGTGTATGTCATGTGTCTAAACAACATTTCTCTTGGCTTTTCAGTGCTGCATCATCAGACTGACTTCCCTGTTCTACCAGAGGTGAATGAACAAAGAAGTTTGGCTAAACAAAAAGACCACTGTTGTGATCAGTGTGGAAAACGCTTCCCTGCAATGTCCAAACTTAAAAGACACCAGAGAATTCACACAGGAGAGAAGCCCTATGGATGCGATCAGTGTGGACAACACTTCTCTCTAATATCTACCCTGAAAGATCACAAGAAAATTCACAATGGAGAGAAGCCATATGCATGTGATCAGTGCGGACAACATTTCTCTGTATTGTCCGGCCTTAAATCACACCAGAGAATTCACACAGGAGAGAAACCCTATGGATGTGATCAATGTGGTCAACATTTCTCTCAGATGAGCACCCTTAAAGCACACCAGAGAATTCACACAGGAGAGAAACCCTATGGATGTGATCAGTGTGGACAACACTTTTCTCTCGTGTCCAACCTTAAGCACCACCAGAGAATTCACACAGGAGAGAAACCCTATGGATGTGATCAGTGTGGAAAACACTTCCCTACAATGTCCAAACTTAAAAGACACCAGAGAATTCACACAGGAGATAAACCCTATGGGTGTGATCAGTGTGGACAACACTTCTCTATATTGTCCAACCTTAAAAGACACCAGAGTATACATACTGGAGAAAAACCTTATGGGTGCGATCAGTGTGGACAACATTTCTCTCTGACGAGCAGCCTTAAAAGACACCAGAGAATTCACAATAGAGAGAAACCATATGGGTGTGACCAGTGTGGACAACACTTCTCTGTATTGTCCAACCTTAAATCACACCATAGAATTCACACAGGAGAGAAACCCTATGGATGTGACCAGTGTGGTCAACATTTCTCTGTATTGTCCAGCCTTAAATTACACCACAGAATTCACACGGGAGAGAAACCCTATGGATGTGACCAGTGTGGACAACACTTCTCTCTGATGAGCAGCCTTAAAAGACACCAGAGAATTCACACTAGATAGAAAGCACATGGGTCACTGTGAACAACACTCCTCTCATGATCAGCCTTGAAGACGTGTCTGTTTAGTGTGGCAAGAGCTTCTTTAGAACAGGTGGATCAGAAAATACACATACCCTAAAGTGTAGCATACTTTAGCAATCAATGTAGCAATCATTCATTATTATAGCTTATATATATTACATATATATGAGCATGCTGATTCCAGATCAAACATCGACCGGGTGACTCATTGCAAGTAGCATACTGAACATATTATACAGTGAACTGTCTTTTACTGATTTTAGTAGTACATTTACATGTACATGTACAGATTGTTCTCACTGTCTGAGCTTCACAAACGTGTTGTTTTTTTTCACTGCAATTTAAACAGTAGATTGTTTTTTGTCCATCAGTTTTGTCTGTTTTGTCGTGAATCATAGAGATAGAAAGATGTAGAGATAGATAGATGTTAAATTGATGGAGTGAGCAAAACATTGGTAGTGTCTTTTCACTGTTTCCTCACTGTATGTTTTTATTCACGGTTCAAAATAAATTTCATGAATTCACTTATGTTGTTTTCGTTTATCTTTATTGGGCATGTTAGTAATACTTTATAAAATATAAAAATAACTGTAACAGACAGTTATTTTTATTACTGTCTGTTACTGTTTTCTTAATATCTATCTAGACATAATGTCACCGCTCCAAGAGATGGGTCAAAAGCGGAGAAGTAATTTCACTGTGGTAACGTGAGTGACTAATCTGACGACTTTGACTTTGATATTACATTCCATATACATTCACATGGAATGTGAATGTATATGTTCATAGAACAGTCCAGTTATATCCAATATCAAAACGAAATACAACAAACAGTGACTTCTATTATTCTGTTCTTCATGCCATAAATAAACTTTGTTTCAACTTTGTTTATCACTCTTTGTCACTCCCATCTGCATTACTCCTTTAAATCTGTTTTGGGCCAATACTGTAAACTCCCCTTTTAAGTTGCATTTTAGTGCTCGAAAGTATCATCAGGACTCAATGCAAAACAGTTACATGTACTAAATCACCCAGTTTACATTATAGGTGTAAAACATTTCCCCAAAACATAGTTCACTTCATGGTTGTTCATAAATGTACACAAAACAGTGCTCGAAAGTATGATCAGGACTCAATGCAAAACAGTTCCATGTAGGCCTACTAAATCACCCTGTTTACATTATAGGTGTAAAACATTTCCCCAAAACATTGTTCACTTCATGGTTGTTCATAAATGTACACAAAACAATAAACAGAGTCAGCCATCTTATCCCTGACAGACACTAAGTAAGGGATAACACCCGACAAGCCGGTGATTTGTTTCCTAATAACTGACCGAGGCACAGCCAAGGTCAGTTAGTTAGGAAACAAATCACCGGTTTGAAGGGTGTTATCCTGCTTATTACATGGCTTACGTCAGTGGTTTTCAACCAGGGGGGTATTTCACGAAACGTGGATTAGAAAATCAGGGATTTAAGACAAATCCACACTTTTTATATCCTGGTCTTTAGAGCCTGGTTCATTTTGTTCCACCAAAGCCAAGCGAGGCTCAAAATGTGCGGATTTAACGAGCCACGATCATATAGGGTCGCTTGCTGGCTCGTGCACGTAATGCTTGAAGAGCCTTGATGAGGATTGTAGATTCACTGAGCGTGACCAATCATGTGCGAGACCAGCAAGAGCCGAGCCCATATACATACTGTATATAAGAAAGCCTTCTTATATATTTCTGCCGTGGCTTTCACAGCAGAAACGCAGCAGCTGATGATGATCTCGAAGGTGATCATTAATAAAGGACAATACGAGCGCGATTAATAAGGCCAGGGACATGGCATGGCGATCGGATCCGATCCATGGCAAACTATTGCCAATAGACTGAATGCATAAGTTGTCAAAAATAAAAGTTGAAGACCATATTCATGATATCTCTCTAGGTCGTCCTTAGACGAGCCTTCCATCGTTGCCTCCAGTCGTCCCGATTCTCCATACATCCAGCCAACTCGCTGGTGTTCTGTGCTCCTGCGTCTTTCCTGAGTACATCTATATATGTTAATGTGGGACGTCCTCGCGACTGGTGCCCGTGTGTTGGTTCCCACAACACCAGTTTGCTAGCTGGCAGTTCTTGATGTCTTTGGCAGTGTCCTGCAAGCTGCATTCTCCTGGCTGCAATCTTGTCGCTCACCCTGAATATCCCAGCATACAGATTCTCATTTGTGACATGTTCACTCTTGCTGATGTTGAACACTTGTCCAGTCCTGTTTCTGTCATTTCCAAAATAAAACCAATTCTCACTCCCCAATACATAGAACAAATTATCCATGCTTCTAACTCTTCATGTCTCTCTGGACTCTACCATCTACATGTAGCCGGTCTAGGACTCACTCTTAGATGACCCTCAATCTGGTTTTTGTTTTACGGGGAGGACTCAGGGATTCGGTCACTGTTTAGCCGTCACTGGCATATTTATTTCTGCACAGAAATAAAATGGCACACACATGCAGCAGGCATTAGCACAGCACACCTCTGCATCAGGCCAACTTCTTCTCAGTCGGCTACCGGCAAGAGAGAGTGTTAACAATAGTTTTACAATCTACACCAGGGGTGCCCAACCTTTTTTGACCCAAGATCTACTTTTCAGTAGCCAACCCCTCCGGGATCTACCAGTCCAATATCAACATTTAAAACCACACACATCGTTGCCAGCCTGCAGTAACTTCACAACAACACAATACTACTTTGTTTTACCACTTTACTTTATGTCCATACAAGCATAAAGTACAACAGACTTGTCATACATAGGCCTATAACAGTACAACATAAGTACAACAGACTTGGACAAACACTGCCATTGCAAATAAAATCATAATAAGAACAGTCCAGAACAGTCCATTACACGTTGCAGAACAATACTGTTGGCATAATTCACAGACAGCAAATCGCTCTTTTTCTTTTCTACCCCATTTTTTTTCTTTCCCCACATCTCCCGAGATCTACTCGTGATCAGGCCGAGATCTACCGGTAGATCCCGATCTACTGGTTGGGCTCCCCTGATCTACACAATACATATTACATTAACATTACAAATACATTACACTTTATAATACAGTACAATTGCATACACCATAGGCTAAACAGTGATTTTATTTAGATGTAAATAAAACTATAAGGTGCAAATAAGGTGTATAAGTTTGGGACACCGGTAGGCCGGGTGGTTTGATGTACACGTCATCAAACGTTTCTAGGAGGGACTAGGGTCTGATCAGCATTTTGTTCTCTCTGGACCTGTTAACCAGGTGGCTCTTGAGCTGAATTTAAAGATTAAGGGCCCGATTTTGGTTACTTTAGCCCTTATGCGCAATTAACGCACTTAGCATTGGGGGAAGAGGCGTTCCCACACTAAAGTTGATAATTTCGTAACCATGCCATCTCCCTTAAACACCTCCTATACCCGTTAAATTATGCATAGGTGTGGTTTGGGCGTTTTTAGCTTTCATCCAATCCGTGTTGGTCTTGCCATTCCCTTTAATTCATCCCTTATCTATTTCCCTTATCCCTACTGCTATGTCTGACCCTCCGAAGCACGCAGCCTGGCTGCGGGCTTAGGACAGACGCCTATTCTCAAAGATTATGCTCTCATTTTCAAACAATTATAGCTCGGTCAATTCTCAATCATTTCTTACCATTCAACATGTTATGTTGAAAAAACATGTTCCATGTTTTTTTGCTGTATGTGGCGTGCATTTATCCCAAGTCTGCGAAATGTTATAAAGTAAATTGCAAAAAAGTCGGCAATTTGCGGCCAAAAAAACGTTGTTTTTGACCATTGATTTCTCGGTCAATTCTGGACCATTTTTTACATTTCAAAGTGCAGCGTGACGGGAAAAACCTCCTCTCTCAGATGCTGTATAGTAGATGTGGGTAGGTCTTCTCTACGATGCGGGATCTAGCAAAATATAAGTGTCGGGATTTTGGCGGAAACGGTCCACCAAATCCCCGACACTTACATTTTGCTCGATGCGGGATCGTAGAGAAGTCCTACCCACATATTCTATACAGCATCTGAGAGAGGAGGTTTTTCCCGTCAAGCTGCACTTTGAAATGTAAAAAATGGTCCAGAATTGACCGAGAAATGAATGATTAAAAAAACGACTTTTTGCCGCGAATTCCAGAGTGTTTTTTTTTGCAATTTACAGCATTGCGTCACAAGTTAATTAATGTATTTAATTATATTATATACTGTACATTACCTAAACACAAGGAAGTGACCGACAGCAGGCAATCTGCAGCTGTTTATAGGACAATCCATAAATAAGGAGATGAATTGAACTGGCGCCTTTCCACGTGGAGTCGTGGACATCTCCAAAGGCGCACAGACACGCACTGTGCGCACGTGGCTCTGCCTTCTCGGATCGGTTAAGGGGTGGTCTGTGATGGCCTTATCTAGTTCCCAAATCTATTTGACGAAATTAGCAACTTAAGGGACTGCGCAACAAACACGCCCATGACCACACCTCCAGCCACAAATAACGGTGTCGGCATAAAGAATAGTGGCTAAGGGAAGAGAAAAGGTAACCAAAATAGCAATAAGGGAATTCGCTGCGGGTATCGCGTAACGTTAGGGACAAGGGGAGGAACGAAAATCGCGCCATAGATCTTTATGTAAACCTGTGCCAGTTGTGTTGTGGTGTTGGTTGTTCCAGACGGTTTTGTGTGCTGTCAGTTGTTCAGGATTTTGGTGGAATTCAGGAGGGGTGAATGTAGCAGGTATATAAGATATACAGTAAATGCATTCCACCAAAGATCCCCTCACGCCATATTATTATTTTCCTGAGAGTGTGCAAATGTGAACCAAATGGACCCTGGCGGGTCCATTTGGTTCCATTTGCACACTCTCAGAAAAAAGGTCCTCAAAGAAAAAACATTAACTTGGTAAAACACAACCTTTCTTCAGAAATGGAGTTTCTAAAGTTTTACAGAACTCTTATTTCTAGACCACACAACATCTGTAAGGTATATTAATGACTGAGTAAACCTTTGAAAATGGGTGGTTCAGATTGAAAGCTCCACCTCTGATAACTGCTGGGCTGTTTTGACATGGCCAAGTGCTACTTTAACTGGCAAATGTCAGACAGCGCAAAACGTTTTGGGTGACTGAAATGTTTATATTATTTTGGTGCAGATCACCCCAGTGTGTATGTAATAATGCTACAGCCACTGAGCCACTAGGGCTGTGTTCTAGAGCCCCAGTGTGTATGTAATAATGCTACAGCCACCGAGCCACTAGGGCTGTGTTCTAGAGCCCCAGTGTGTATGTAATAATGCTACAGCCACTGAGCCACTAGGGCTGTGTTCTAGAGCCGCATGCGGCTCCTGAGCCGCAGGTTGCTGACCTCTGTCCTAATGACAAGTTTTTCCTTCGGGAGACCAATAAAACGAAACTTGAACTTGAACTTCAACAACAACTGATGTTATTATTGATGCTTTACTTGACTAATAAAAGTCCTGTAACTGAAAATGGTATGGGTGCGGTAAGCCGTACCCCCATTTTCTCCTGCCACCCCCCCCCCATGGGGAATGTTACATCCGCCCTGACATATACTAAAACATGTGTGTGTGTGTGTGTGTGTGTGTGTGTGTGTGTGTGTGTGTGTGTGTGTGTGTGTGTGCGCGCGCTTTATGAATGGTCCCTGTAATGGTCTTTGCAGGGGTTTTCAACAGGTGGTCTGGGGACCACCAGTGGTCCTTGAGAGGGTTCCAGGTGGTCCCCAGCTAAGTTGGTTAACCAGATGTAACTCTTGAGAACGTAGAAATGAAACCAAATGGACCCTTGCGGGTCCATTTGGTTTCATTTTTACGCTCTCAAGAGTTAAAATATTCATCATCTAAATTAGCCCAAGTGTAGACAACTAGAAGATTGACAAAAGCAAAAGAAATCTTTAGTTTTGGGGTCTGTGGGGCTAAAATGTCCTCAAGTGGTGGTCCGTGGCCCAAATTCTGAATAAATGGTGGGCCCTGGGATCAAAAAGGTTGAAAACCCCTGGTCTTTGCATTATAGTGGTCTACTTTGGTTTTACTTTTTATTTAATTTCATTACTGTACAATGTAATGCAGTATTGTCACCTGGCAAGTGGTGCTGATTTAGATCAGGGGTTTTCAACAGTCGCCGGGGACCACCAGTGGTCCTTGAGAGGGTTCCAGGTGGTCCCCAGCTAAGTTGGTTAACCAGATGTAACTCTTGGTAATGTAAACATGAAACCAAATGGACCCTGGCAGGTCCATTGGGTTTCATTCTTACACTCTCAAGAGTTAACATATCCATCATGTGAATTTGTCCAAATCTACACAACTAGAAGATTAATGGTAATGGACAGAAGCAAAAAAAAAAAAAAAAAACAAAAAAAAACTTTAGTTATGGGGTCCGTGGATCTAAAAATATCCTCAATTGGTGGTCCATGGCTCAAATGCTGAATAAATGGTGGGCCCTGGTATGAAAAAGGTTGAAAACTATTGTAATAGGACAGTGGTTTTCAACCTTTTTGACTCTAGGGAGGCAGGGACCACCATTTATTCAGCATTTGAGCCACAGAGGACCACCATTTCATTACATTTTCACACCAAAGACCTAAAATTAAAGAATTCTTTGATTTTGTCCACAAATCCAGGCTGTATTTTGCCAACAAAACAGTGTAAACTTAAGTGGTGCTATTTCAGATGATGAATATTTTAACTCTTGAGAGTGTGAAAATGAAACCAAATGGACCAGCAAGGGTCCATTTGGTTTCATTTTTACATTCTCAAGAGTTACATCTGGTTAACCAACTTTCCATCATTTAGCCTGGGGACCACCTGGAACTCTCTCAAGGTCCACTGGTGGTCCCCGGAATATTTTAACTCTTATATTGAGAGTGTAAACATGAAACCAAATGGACCCTCTCAAGGACCACTGGTGGTCCCGGACCACTGGTTGAAAACCACTGTCCTGCAACATGTAGTTGTTAGCCTACTGTAAGCTACAATACTTTAAAACAGTTGTCATGTTGCACAGGTCCTAAAGCAGCTCTTATTTGCGTCGCCCTCGTTGAAAACAATGCATTTCCAACTCCAGTTTGTCCCTCTTTCAGGCTGCATGAACAGCAGCTCGAGCGCTCAGTTTCTGACCCTCAATGTCGCCACTCTGACACTAGATGGCTCTGGCTCAGCAGAGCCGTCCCTTTGAACAGAGCAATCGAGTGTCAGAGATGCGACATTGAGGGGTCAGAGATTGAGCGCTGAGCTGCTGTTCCTGCAGCCTGAATAGGGACACACTCAGTAGGAGTCTATGTAGAAGAGCCGCCATTGGACTGACCCCATGAAGTGAACGGAGTTGGCGTAACTCTATCTATACTTTAAAGTGGCCTGCAGATTTCCCGCCCCCTGTCGTGACGTCACCAGCTGCTGCAGCGTCTCCAAACAGCTGTGAGTTCTGGAATGTTCGGTTTGATTTAGAATTAAAGTTATAAAGTTAATAAATGCAGTTTATAGAATGTTATTCTGCTCATGGAAGAACAGAAGAGTTTATAGTTGGACTCCGAGTGGAAATATTATCTTTTCTGACAGCTGACACTTTTATTACTGACGGTGAGTTGTTGTATTACGTGTGTTTGAGTGTGTGTGTGTGTGTGTGTGTGTGTGTGTGTGTGTGTGTGTGTGTGTGTGTGTGTGTGTGTGTGTGTGTGTGTGTGTGTGTGTGTGTGTGTGTGTTTCGTATTATATGCACCTGCTAGTAGTCCATTATTTAATTAGCATTTTAGCCACGCAATGGTCCATTTGGTTAAATTAGGGTCTATTTGGTGGTAGTAGACTATATCCATTTGGCTACATTATAGCGTCCGTTTGGTTACAGTATGGACACTAATGTTACATTAGGTCTCTCTCTTTGAAGTCCTGAACATTTCCCGCCTCTGAAGATTCTAGAATGTTCATTGCCATTGGAGTCTATTTAGTTCAGTTAGGAGCCGTTTAGTTTTATGGTCCAGTTAAGGTTTATTTGGTTATAGTATAGGACCGTTTGGTTACATTAGTGTCTGTTTGGTTACATTAGTGTCTGTTTGGTTACATTAGTGTCTGTTTGGTTACATTAGTGTCCGTTTGGTTACATTAGTGTCCGTTTGGTTACATTAGTGTCTGTTTGGTTACATTAGTGTCTGTTTGGTTACATTAGTGTCTGTTTGGTTACATTAGTGTCCGTTTGGTTACATTAGTGTCCGTTTGGTTACATTAGTGTCCGTTTGGTTACATTAGTGTCTGTTTGGTTACATTAGTGTCTGTTTGGTTACATTAGTGTCCGTTTGGTTACATTAGTGTCTGTTTGGTTACATTAGTGTCTGTTTGGTTACATTAGTGTCTGTTTGGTTACATTAGTGTCTGTTTGGTTACATTAGTGTCTGTTTGGTTACATTAGTGTCTGTTTGGTTACATTAGTGTCTGTTTGGTTACATTAGTGTCTGTTTGGTTACATTAGTGTCCGTTTGGTTACATTAGTGTCCGTTTGGTTACATTAGTGTCCGTTTGGTTACATTAGTGTCTGTTTGGTTACATTAGTGTCCGTTTGGTTACATTAGTGTCCGTTTGGTTACATTAGTGTCTGTTTGGTTACATTAGTGTCCGTTTGGTTACATTAGTGTCCGTTTGGTTACATTAGTGTCCGTTTGGTTACATAGCATCCATTGTGGTTACATTAAGCTTCAGTGTAAAGCGGTCTCTCTCTCTCTTTGAAGTCCTGAACATTTCCCGCCTCTCGTCGCTGTGACAGCAGATGTGTGTGTGTGTGTGTGTGTGTGTGTGTGTGTGTGTGTGTGTGTGTGTGTGTGTGTGTGTGTGTGTGTGTGTGTGTGTGTGTGTGTGTGTGTGTGTATTTCGTATTATTTATTTAGCATTTTAGCCCCGTAAGGATCCATTTGGTTACATTAGAGTCCATTTGGTTACATTAGAGTCCATTTGGTTGAATGACGGTCGGTTTAGTTTAATTATAATTATGGTCCATTTGGTGTAAAGCGCTCTCTGTTTCACAACTTCAAACACTCTGGAATATTAATTCTGTTTAATAGTTCTGGAGTTTAACGTATTAGTTAATTAAAATTACAGGAAGTCTAGTTATTAACCCACCCGCTGCTGCAAGAAAGGGGGACAGTAAGTGTCACTGCCAGAAATACCTGACTTTTAGACAATTATGGAAAAATCTATGGTGGGCCGTTCGAGACACGGAATACCTTAAAAAATCCTCCATCTCTTTGCTTTCATGGAAAAAAAAATAAGTGAGTTGATAACATGTTCTGTTTTGTAGATATTAGCAATTGAATACAGTGCGTTATAATGGCAGATGATGCAGCAGGCCAGAGGCCATTTTCAATAACTCAATTCAAAGTTTTATTTAGCATTTAACATTAGGTAATATTACTGCTACACATCCATGCCATATATCAAATTAAACCTCATGATGCCTGCTTGAATCTAAAAAAATAAATAATAAAATAGCATCTACCGTTATGTAAATATCAGCCTTGGAAAGCAGCATTGTTACTCAATAGTGACTGAATTATGTGACATCAATCTGTTTTTGATCACTGATAACTCCAAAATGGTACATGCTAGAAACTCGCTTTTTCTTTTGTATTCAAGAGGACATCATAACCTTTCATTAGAGATATGGCATGTTCATGTAGTCCCCACAGATGATGTTCTGTGGCTGCATTTTCTTGCAGAAATCAGTTTATGATATAGCACAGTTAGGGAAATATACCACACTCACATCCACATCACACACTGTGATGTACTGTACTAAACTTGAACGGCACCATACCAAAATGTACTATACAATACCCATAACCATATAAATACATCAAAATAATATTATAAATAAAATCATGCCAACCTCAAACAACTTTTTTTTCATTTACTTCCACAACACATCACAACGAGCTTGAAGAACTGCCATGTTCAATGCCTGATGGATTTGAACTATTTCATGTGTAAAGTAGTATTATTTTGAGACCTGGTTACTTATTTCTCTCCGACAACCTGGCAACACTGTAGGAAGAGAGAGAGAGGGAGAGAGAGAGAGAGAGAGAGAGAGAGAGAGAGAGAGAGAGAGCATGTGTTGCATGTAGTTGAGTCTACAGGGTTCTCATCCTCACCCACGTGGCTCTCCCTGCCACGTGGCAGGAGAGCCACATGTGTCAGCTACAGGTTTCCATAGCAACCACACAACAAACAGAGAGACCAGAGAGTGTAGTAGAGGGAGCCTTATGGATCTGTACACTGAAGGAGCTTGGATTTATTGACTTTTGGATCTATTAGCGATCTTTTCCCTGATCTTTGGTGGTTGACCTGTTATTTGGAGACAAGGTAAGGTTTAAAAAAAGCCTTGGTTGCTGTTTTTTTTTTTTTTTTTTTTTTTTTTTTGTAATGGCGGCACTGATTGTTTGAGCTAGTTAGATCCAGCTAAATGATGGATCCTTTGTAACCAAACGACCCTTATGGGTCTGTAACTCTTGAGATCAGAAAAATGAAACCAAATGGACCTCATGCTCTCAGGGACCACTGGTGGTCCCCGGACTACTGTGTGTGTGTGTGTGTGTGTGTGTGTTGTGTGTGTGTGTGTGTGTGTGTGTGTGTGTGTGTGTGTGTGTGTGTGTGTGTGTGTGTGCGCGCAGCCGTCTGCTCTCTCTCTCTCTCTCTCTCTCTCTCTCTCTCTCTCTCTCTCTCTCTCTCTGCTGCTGCTGCCATGCGGTGGGCACAGCAAGTTATATTCAGTTGATTTTTAGATACAATTGGCTACTCTGTCTGTGCATGGTGTGCTGTGATCGTCTGCTGTGGTGTTGTCCTTTGATGTAGACGTTTGATATCCACAGGGTGGATGCACAAGGGTTTAATCTAATGTATAATGGGGGAAATGGTTATCGTCGTGATTGGGCTGATCGTCGTGATTGGCGGCGGACAGAGAAGATCACAAGTCCACGTGGACAGCAGGGGGTGGGTTAATAGGAATAGAATGTTTTGCTCAGAAACAATTTGGAGTTGGAGTTTAAATGACACGTTTTGAAACGTCGTTTGTGTTTATCGTATGCACACACACACGCACGTTAAACTGTATACTATTATAATTATAAAGTTATTAATATAATGTTTTCCTCATTGGACTTCAAGTTGGAATGTAAATATCATTTCTGACAGCTGTCAATCATTAGTGACGTCGTGCTTCGTACAGGGGCGGATGTAACATTTCCCAATTGGGGGGCAGGAGAAACTGGTATGCCAAAATGGTATGGTATACCATTTTCAGTTCCAGGACTTTTATTAGTCAAGTAAAGCATCAATAATAACATCAGTTGTTGTTGAAGTTGCAACAGACACGCAGCATGCATAAAGCTAAAGGTCTGACTCAGAGAGTTTTCTGTTTTCAATGATGAAATGCTGTTGGTTTAGTGGTGACACAGCTGTAGTTAGTAGCAGTAGTAGTGTTTCAAATCATTTTAAACATAAGCACTTTAATTTGAAATATCTTGGGTTGTTTTGCATGGCATCATGTTTGGTGGGGCAGACTGGGCATTTAGGGGGGGGGGGGGGCATTGCCCCCCCCAGGGCCATGCCTAGATCCGCCCCTGCTGACAGCTGTCACTCATTAGTGACATCGTGTTCACTAGTGTTTATTTCTGACAAACACATATTACTGTGTGTCTTTCTTTCTTTCTTTCTTTCTTTCTTTCTTTCTTTCTTTCTTTCTTTCTTTCTTTCTTTCTTTCTTTCTTTCTTTCTTTCTTTCTTTGTCCATGGAGGGATGGAGTGGTCCTCCTGAAACACCAATCTGGGGGTCCATGGAGGGATGGAGTGGTCCTCTGAAATACCAATCTGGGGTCCATGGAGGGATGGAGTGGTCCTCTGAAACACCAATCTGGGGGTCCATGGAGGGATGGAGTGGTCCTCTGAAACACCAATCTGGGGGTCCATGGAGGGATGGAGTGGTCCTCTGAAACACCAATCTGGGGGTCCATGGAGGGATGGAGTGGTCCTCTGAAACACCAATCTGGGGGTCCATGGAGGGATGGAGTGGTCCTCTGAAACACCAATCTGGGGGTCCATGGAGGGATGGAGTGGTCCTCTGAAACACCAATCTGGGGGTCCATGGAGGGATGGAGTGGTCCTCTGAAACACCAATCTGGGGGTCCATGGAGGGATGGAGTGGTCCTCTGAAACACCAATCTGGGGGTCCATGGAGGGATGGAGTGGTCCTCTGAAACACCAATCTGGGGGTCCATGGAGGGATGGAGTGGTCCTCTGAAACACCAATCTGGGGGTCCATGGAGGGATGGAGTGGTCCTCTGAAACACCAATCTGGGGTCCATGGAGGGATGGAGTGGTCCTCTGAAACACCAATCTGGGGGTCCATGGAGGGATGGAGTGGTCCTCTGAAACACCAATCTGGGGGTCCATGGAGGGATGGAGTCACATCTGGGACCCAGACAGAGACGGTACAAACACTGTTATCATTTATAACATGCTATAGCCCTTATCCTTTAGTTCTGTGCCCTTTTTAAATATTTAAACTAGTTGATCTACACCAGGGGTTTTCAACCTTTTTGATTCCAGGGCCCACCATTTATTCAGAATTTGAGCCACGGACCACCATTCGATGACATTTTAGCCCGAAAGACCTAAAACTAAAGAATTCTTTTGGTTTTGTTCACAATTCCAGGCTGGATTTTGAAAACAAAACAGTGTAGACTTCTTAATTAAATAGTGCTAATTCAGATGATGAATATTTTAAATCTTGAGAGTGTGAAAATGAAACCAAATGGACCCGCAAGGGTCCATTTGGTTTCATTTTTACATTCTCAAGAGTTACATCTGGTTAACCACAACGTCCCATCATTTAGCCTGGGGACCACCTGGAACCCTCTCAAGGACCACTGGTGGTCCCCGGACCACCTGTTCAAAACCCCTGATCTACACGGACACCTTGTGAACTTGTAGTTCTGTCCATTTTAAATATCCAGAAGCCAATGAGTCGGTGGCATGCTGTGAGTTTGTAGGTATGAGATGTTTGAAACATCATGAAAACTTTACAGAAACCTACATTTTAGGGCCTTTTTTTTTTTTTTTTTTTTTTTTTTTTAGTTCCGGGGACCTCCTCCAAGGTCCCTGGAATTTATTTATTTATTGCATATTTTCAGATGTGGTTCAGATTGCATCATTTTGGAGCTCCTTGAATGAAATGGTGAAATAGTTGACCAGCTCTGACATAGAAACATACAGTAGGTTTTTCTGGGAACTTTTTATTTGATTTATTTTTTTAGATGCTGTAAACAATTGCTTAATCCAGAGCGATTTAGATTAAACATGAACAAAATATAAAAATTCATGACAATACATTAGTGAGAGGAAGACATATTTTATGTTGAACACAGCGTTACTAGTTGTGTGATGCAGTGAAAAACAATTTGTTTAATTTCATGTTGCTTGAACAAATTCAAATCTACTTCAAATGTAGTGTTTGGGTCTGACTGTTCTTCACTTTAGGGCGGAGCTTTCTGTTATTCAATACATCATATACATAAAAAGTAGCAGAGAAGCTAAGGTCATAATGATAAAGAATATACAACAGAGGTGCCCACACTTTTTTGACTTGAGAGCTACTTTCAAAGTGATCGGCTAAACAAGATCTACACATCACAAAATGTGATTGTTCCATGACTGAAAATCCATTTCAAGGATCCCTAGAAAGTTTGAGCTTTTAAATAGTTGGTGATGGTGTTACTGACTGTTATAGTGTTGAAGAATAATGCACTTATAATAATAATAATAAATAGAGGGGGAGAATTGGAAGGTTTTCCTGTGTATGCTATTACTGACGTTTGAAAACAGTATTTGAGGTTTGAGTTGACAGTTTGTGATGTTGGGAAAGAGAACTGGCAAAAGAGAACTGGCAAAACATTGGTCATAACAATTATTCAATTCTTCTAATTGTGTGGACTCTTGAAAATTACGTAACTCAGATGTTTAAACATAATTTAATTCTGCTCTCAAGAGTTACAGATCTATAAGGGTCCAAGTGCTGCGGGGACTGTCATGTGATCTACCTGCCTGGTCTGTGTGATCTACTGGTAGATCACCATCTACCTTTGGGCCTATACAGTATATTACTTACAATCTCACAGTTGAAATGTATCATGACCTAACCCTAACACGATACAACGTTTATTAATTATACATTTGATCGTGTTGCACAAATACAGTAAAACACTCTCAGGCTCACAGAGATCTTTTTAAATGAATATAAAATGTCTAAACATCCAAACAACGGCTCTGGGGAGATTTTGCAACGTTAAACAGAGGTACTTTGTCAACACTAGAATTAATGCATCAGTTTATTGCCGTATTGATAGAGCAGCCTCTCGATCGATCCACTTGTCGCCTGCCTGTTCCATCAATATATTCCCCTATTGATTTATTGAATTGAATATTGAAGTCCAAACATTATGTTTTTTTTTTTGAAGATTAGTCTTTCCTACAGTGAATATAATGTGGATAAAGATTGTAATGTTATGTTTATGTTATTTGTCTTCCAGGTGAATCATGTGACTTTGATGCCCAGCAGTGATTGGATGGACTCATCATGTGACCTCGGTGCCCAGCAGTGATTGGATGGACTCATCATGTGACCTCGGTGCCCAGCAGTGATTGGATCAGGGGTGTCTACTCAGCAGAGTTGAAACCTTACGGTGCCAACGTACGCTCTGTCTGAAAACACTGAAAACTTCCGGCGGAAGACATCTCAAAGTAAGGAACCGTTTTATTTGTTTGGGTTCTGCTGGATCTGTGTATTCGATTTAAATTTGAATTTTACAATATCTTAATTTGTTTTTAACAACCGCACCAAAGTAAATCTGGAAATCAGGTAATAAAGTGCTAAATAAAGTGCTCCTAAATAAATAAAATTCAAATTCAAATGGCCGAAGAATCCACAGACCTGCTGCTGTTTGTTGTAGTGATGTGATGTGACGGAAGCTGTTCTGTTTGTTGTTGTGATGTGACGGAAGCTGTTCTGTTTGTTGTAGTGATGGAATCTGTTCTGTTTGTTGTAGTGATGTGACGGAAGCTGTTCTGTTTGTTGTGTTGTGACGGAAGCTGTTCTGTTTGTTGTAGTGATGTGACGGAAGCTGTTCTGTTTGTTGTAGTGATGTGACAGAAGCTGTTCTGTTTGTTGTAGTGTTGTGACGGAAGCTGTTCTGTTTGTTGTAGTGATGTGACGGAAGCTGTTCTGTTTGTTGTAGTGATGTGACGGAAGCTGTTCTGTTTGTTGTAGTGATGTGACGGAAGCTGTTCTGTTTGTTGTAGTGATGTGACGGAAGCTGTTCTGTTTGTTGTAGTGAAGCTGTTCTGTTTGTTGTAGTGTTGTGACGGAAGCTGTTCTGTTTGTTGTAGTGATGTGACGGAAGCTGTTCTGTTTGTTGTAGTGATGTGACAGAAGCTGTTCTGTTTGTTGTAGTGAAGCTGTTCTGTTTGTTGTAGTGTTGTGACGGAAGCTGTTCTGTTTGTTGTAGTGATGTGACGGAAGCTGTTCTGTTTGTTGTAGTGATGTGACGGAAGCTGTTCTGTTTGTTGTAGTGATGTGACGGAAGCTGTTCTGTTTGTTGTAGTGAAGCTGTTCTGTTTGTTGTAGTGTTGTGACGGAAGCTGTTCTGTTTGTTGTAGTGATGTGACAGAAGCTGTTCTGTTTGTTGTAGTGATGTGACAGAAGCTGTTCTGTTTGTTGTAGTGATGTGACGGAAGCTGTTCTGTTTGTTGTAGTGATGTGACGGAAGCTGTTCTGCCTGCTGTTCTCTGTGGATCCAACATGTTTCTGGACAGGGGCGGATCTAGGCATAGGCATGGGGGGAGGGCAATGCCCCCCTAAATGCCCAGTCTGCCCCACCAAACATGCTGGCATGCAAAACAACCCAAGATATTTCAGTATTTAAGTATTTGAAACACGACTGAAAATGGTATAAGAAGAGGCGGGTTCATCGGCCGTGGCACGAAGCGACACGGGCGATGAAGCTGCCCCCTTACCATCCCCCCTGGTACATATGTCAGAGGATATGGAGGGTGTCCTAAGGCAGGGGGGCAACAGGGCCTGTTTCCAGGGCTGAGCAAGAGCAACAGAGCAAGAATTATGGTGGCATTGAGGTTGTACTGACGAGTGGACAGTAGGGGGCGACAAAGCCAAAGGTATCAACACAGATGTTACACTGAACATCTCAAGCATCAGTGAATCCTTATATACTGTATACTTGTGAGTCAGCTGTAAGCACCATTAGGGTGAGAGGCTGCAGGGGCTTGTTGGGGAAAGAATGGAACAGCACTTTAAAGAGGAGTCCACCATGACACGTTGGATCATTGACACTAAAACATGTAACACACGCAAAGGTTCTGAAGTGATGGCTTCATGCCAATCCTGTACTGTTTGAAGAGAAACTTCCGTAGTTACAAAAGTATAGACATGACAAATAGACATGATCTGCATTCCTGTACAGCCTAAGAAGGCCTTTATGTAAACTTTATGTAGTCTTACGTTTTCATAGCCACCTCTGCTGGGTCTATTAATGCCTATTTTAGTTTTTAAGTTGGTCGTTTTATTATGTTTCACAAATACAACTCCCTGTCCTGTGTGACGGCAGGGGTTGTAATATTATTCATTATAAATTGCATTTCCATATTATATTTTACTTTTACTCATTAGTCTTTCCTCAGTAGCATCCTTCAATGTTGTCTCTCTGTGAGATCAGTGAGAATTAATGCACTGTTGTTTGTTGACATTCTATCTGTGGTTCATAACTAATTTGCATACTTAAATGTGTGAAAGTGAACCTTTCAAACCCTACTCTATAAGCCAGTGGTGGGAAATTATTTTTCCAAATGAGATACATAAAATATTGTGGAGGGCCAAGACTAAAGGCTGAACTAAAGTCTGCGTGATATTAATTTAATTTCATGATGAATGTAAGAGTAAGGCCAACCATTTCGACACCAGAGCGCTCTATATATTCAGTATTTTAGGCACAGAGGACCACCATTTCATGGCATTTTAGCCTCACAGACCCCCCCAAAAACAAAGATTTGTCCACAATAACAGGCTGGATATCATAAACAACACAGACAAACATACAGATCAAAATGTAAATGTCTATTAATCTTCTACTGTACATTCTCTAGTTGTGTAGACTTGGGGCTAATTCACATGGTGAATATTTTAACTCTTTAGAGTGTAAACGCTCTCAAAGAGTTACATCTGGTTAATCAACTTTCACTGGAACTCTTCACAGGTCGGTCAGAGTTAGCCAAAGGGCCGCATTTGGGCGCCCGGGCCGCATAATGCCCAGGTGGTATGTGATAAAACAAAAGTGACAAAATCCTCAATGACCTGGGTCGTGCTGGGTCACAATTGTTAATTGCGTAATGAAGTGTCTTTCCAAGTTCCTTCGGCCTTTTTCCACCACTGTGCAAGTTGTAGTTTTGAGTTGTGACATGTATTGCCTCAACATCCTTAAAAGGCAGCTGAACCTGAAACAGTTTCATTTTCAGTTAAAGATTTAACATCCTTCTTTCATTTTCTCTTCTGTTGAAGTCCAAATGTCTTGTGGTTTACCATGTATTGTCTGTGGCAGATTATGTCACATGATTCATGGCAGGCAGACGATGTCCGTAATGGTGAAGGGATGTACTTGCTTAATGTTCCACGAAATCAGCATGAATGAAGCACACTGTCACCACTGAAGCCACTTTCCCACCGGCTGTTGACACCAGTGTCCTTAGAACACGCACAGCATTGCTCAGTGGTTTTCAACCAGTGGTCCGGGGACCACCAGCGGTCCCTGAGAGGATATCAGGCTAAATGGTAGACATTTGGTAACCGAATGGACCCCTATAGATATGTAACTCTCAAGAGCATAAAATGAGACCAAATTATTAAAAACACGGGCGATGGAGTCGCCCCCATACCATTTTCACCTGCCCCCCCATTTGGGAAGTGTTACATGATCCAGGGGTGTAGTGGAGGGGGGGCGGGGGGGGCGCGGGGGCGCGGGGGGCGGCGTCCCCCCACTTCTCACTTCTAAAATATTTTTGGGTCTGAAAAAAATCATTAGCATGGTGAAATACATCTTGATGATGTCATCAAGATGTATTTCACCATGTTAATGAGTTTCCTTTTTTCTGAGAGGGTACAAATGGAACCAATTTGGTTCACATTTGTACACTCTCAGAAAAAAAAATCAAATGGAAGGAATTCCCCTTTCAGAGGCGTCCCCCCACTTCTAAAAGTACCACTACAACATTGGTTACATCCGCCCTTGATTAAGCACAGATTATTATAGTTCCTCTCGTCTCCTCATATCTGTTCATCTCTTCTGTGTACATGTGGTGTCTTTGCATAACCAGTTATAGCCACTTCTTAGAAACAGCATTTTCTGTCCTCTCAGCAGCTTCTTGCAGTTTGCTCAAGACACTCACGCACGCACACACACACACACACACACACACACACACACACACACACACACACACACACACACACACACACACACACACACACACACACACACACACACACACACTTGCAGTACACCCACACACACACAAACACGCTTACATGTCTGGCCAGCTGTAGGGCTCAAATGGTGTGTGTGTGTGTGTGTGTGTGTGTGTGTGAGAGAGAGAGAGAGAGAGAGAGACTAGGCAGAGGTCAGAGGTCATGGAACGGAGCAGACCTCTGAATTCCGAGTTTGACCAATTAGAATCAAGCATTATAACAAGCTATGTAATAGATAATTCACTCCCTATACCAATGTTTTTTAACAGGTGGTCTGGGGACCACCAGAGGTCCCTGAGAGGCTTCCAGGTGTTCCCCAGCTGAGTTGGTTAATCAGATGTAACTCTTGATGTAACCACTGCTCTGAAATCCCCAATACTAATATTTTTAGACATGTACGTATAAGTATTAGGCCTTCTATGCCTGTATCCTCAATACACCCTTACCAGCAGTGGTCCGGGGACCACCAGTGGTCCCTGAGAGGATTCCAGAAGATGGTCCCCAGGCTAAATGATAGAAAGCTGGTTAACCAGATGTATCTCTTTAAAATATTCATCATGTGAATTAGCCCCAAGTCTACACAACTAGAGAATGTAGAAGATTAATGGTCATTTTGATCTGTATGGTTGACTGTTTTGTTTTCTCCAGAAATCCAGCCTGGAATTGTGTACAAAAGCAAAATAAATCTTTAGTTTTGGGGTCTGTGGGGCTAAAATGCCATCAAAATGTGGTTCTGTGGCTCAAATTCTGAATACATAGTGGTATGAAAAAGGTTGAATAGCACTGCCTCACTCACAGCATGATTCACTGATTCCCCGATGGTGTGAATATACAGTATATTACGGATATTACCACAACCTTTTTGCATTTAGCAACTGCATGGAAACGGTTACTTCCTCTAACCTCCTGCACTTCCTCTTCACTCTCAGCTGTTTCTTGCTTCTTGAGAGACTGGTGAGCGCGCGCACGCACACACACACACACACACGCCCGCCCGCACGCACGCACGCACGCACGCACGCACGCACGCACACACACACACACACACACACACACACAAACCCAGCGTTCATGCAGCCTGAATAGGGACGAACCGGAGTTGGAAATAAATTACATTCAACAAGGGGGCGGCACAAATGACCAAAATATCCTGTTTATGTAGTAAGTTCTGGAATAAAGGGATTTAAGATGATTAAAGCTGGGCTGTTGCCTGTTGAGTCCAATGCATTTCTGCTTACTTTCACAGTCCAGGACTTGTCCCTAGTTGGAAATACATTTTTTTTCAACAAGGGGGGAGGGGGGCACAAATAACTAATGAAGTGTCTTGTGATGTTTATGTAGTAATGTCTGGAATATAGGGATTTAAGTTCATTCAAGCTTGGCTGGGCTGTTGCCTGAGTCCACAGCATTTCTGCTTACTTCCAGTAAGTCCAGGTCTGTGGGACATGTCCCTATTTGTTGTCTCCATGCTCAATAAAAGTCTATGTAGAAGAGTCTCTATTGGACTGCATGGTTCCATGAAGTGGACGGAGTTTGTGCAACTCTGTCTGGCTCTGCATCAGTAGCGGCGGCCCGTCCATAGGGGGCGCAAGTGCGCCGCACCACCATCCACTTAGCTGAATAAAAATGTCTGTCCTCACAGACTATAATTTATCTAAATTGAGCAGCCACCAATGTAAATAGGCCTATGACATAATAGTACCACTAACTACAGAGTAACAATTATAATAGGCTAATATAAAGCCAAGAAATGTCAAATATTGATTAAAAATGTTGTACGATGTGTAACGTTCCTGATTGGTTAGTGCATGTCACATGTTGGGGCGCTTCTCTCTGTACCCCTTTCACTCACATGTTATACATGTGAGTGACGTTTCGGCCATTTGCTGACCTGATGAAGGCCAGCAAATGGCCGAAACGTCGTGATGTCTGCGTTTTAGCACAATAAAACACTGTGGAGCAGATCGCTGTGTGCGGACTTTTTTCTTATTTTTATAGGGTACAAATGTGAACCAAATTTGGCTCCATTTGTACCCTCTCAGGAAAAAGGGGTCTGAAAGAAAAAACATTAACATGGTGAAGTACCGTACATCTTGATGATGTCATCAGATGTATTTCACCATGATGATTTTTTCAGACCTCCATTTTTAGGAAATACAGAATTGGGGGAACTTTTTTTTTTTATCATGACCACACAACATCTCTAAGGTATGTTGACATATACTGTAATGACATATTAACATGTTGAAAATGGGTAGAGTTCCCCTTTAATGGTAATTCTAACTTATTAAAACAACGTAATATTGTTGTCGTTTCTAATGCAGTGTATCATGGTCAAGACTACAGCAATATTGTATTATTAATCTTGAGTAGAAAAAGGAGTGGTAGCTTTTGGAGTACAGTCAGAGTGGTAACTTTCTGACACACACACACACACACACACACACACACACACACACACACACACACACACACACACACACACACACACACACACACAGGGGTGTAGTGGAGGGGGGACGCGGGGGGCGGCGTCCCCCCCACTTTTCACTTCTAAAATATTTTTGGGTCTGAAAAAATCATTAGCATGGTGAAATACATCTTGATGACATCATCAAGATGTGTTTCACCATGTTAATGAGTTTCCTTTTTTCTGAGAGTGTACAAATGGAACCAAATGGATGAAATGAACCATTTGGTTCCATTTGTACACTCTAGGGCTGTATACCGAAGCTCGGGATTCGAACCATTCGCTCGCTAAGGTCGCCACGCGAACGAATATTAATGATGCCGAACCATTCGCATTTATTTATTTATTTAACTTTTCCCCCCATCTAGTAGATCTGCGACATTGAGGGGTCAGAAACTCGCTGTGAAACGCGCTGTTACTGCAGTTAGAAATGTATTGTTTTCACTGAAGGTGTCCCATTCTCAATAGAAGTCTATGTAGGCGATCCGCCATTAGACTGGCTCTAGGAAGTGAACGGAGTTTGCGCAACTCCGTCTGTACTCTATAGAGCTGCACGCTGAGCGGTTGGTCTTGTGGTTCACTGACCACCAGAGCAGGCTGGTGGGCAGCAGGCTTAAGCCTATACATACAATAATAGACACGTAGTCGTTCACAGCAAACAAATAATTAAACCAGCCTTTGGTTAAGGTTGGTGTTATGGTTCACTGACCACCATAGCAGGCTGGTGGGCAGCAGGCTTAAGCCTATAGGCCTACATACAATAATAGACACGTAGTCGTTCACAGCAAACAAATAATTAAACGAGCCGATGGACAGCATGTATTGGCAATCCAAACAGCGTGTTACCCGTGGCTGTGTCGGAGGTCCGTTTTTCTAGCTAGGATTAAAAATGGCCGCGGGGGCGGGGCGAGAGTTAGCTAGGATAAGGCTTTCAAAATAAGAGCGCGACTTCTTGTAATTATTATGGTCTTTTAAATGTCATAGATTTATTGAAAAAGTGCTAGTATGGGGCACACTGTATACATGTAGGATATTAAAAAGTAGATCTACAAGCTCAAAACGTAATGGGGTGTGTTTTAAGCTTGTAGATTTGCTGTTTTTACTCAATTTTCAGACCAAAATGGACACTATACAAAAACAGTTGTTCGTATCAACAAGTGACACATATCCACACGTCCGGGCAGACCTCCTCTACAACACCCCACTGTCCGCTAAGCAGGAGAGGTGTATTTTAAAAAGTTATAGGCCCTTTTGTACGGTCAAAGGTCAAAAATGGTGCCATTTCCAGACTGTACTGACCACTGGACAAAAGACGGCTCTTCGTATCAACAAACGACGCATATCCACACGTCCGGGCAGACCTCCTCTACAACACCCCACTGTCCGCTAAGCAGGAGAGGTGTATTTTAAAAAGTTATAGGCCCTTTTGTAAGGTCAAAGGTCAAAAATGGCGAAATTTCGAGCCCAGACTGGCCGCTGGAGAAAAGACGGCTCTTCGTATCAACAAGTGACGCATATCCACGCGTCCGGGCAGACCTCCTCTACAACACCCCACTGTCCACTAAGCAGGAGAGGTGTATTTTAAAAAGTTATAGGCCCTTTTGTAAGCTCAAAGGTCAAAAATGGCGAAATTTCGAGCCCAGACTGGCCGCTGGACAAAAGACGGCTCTTCGTATCAACAAGCGACACATATCCACACGTCCGGGCAGACCTCCTCTACAACACCCTACTGTCCGCTAAGCAGGAGAGGTGTATTTTAAAAAGTTATAGGCTCTCAAGTACAGCCAAGTCACAAATGGTTGAATGAGCTAGGATAAGAGTTGGCCGGGGGAGTTAGCTAGGATAAGCAGTTCCAGACCAGAGGGGGCACTGTTTCTCCTGTTATTTTCCCATTTTTAACATACAAATATTACAATTCTGTATAGACAATACAGAAATGTTTAAATGTTTAAATGGCATGTTTAAATGTCATATTAAATACACACGTGTTTTTCACATGTGTGTAGTTAATATGACATTGATGTTTTCTCATTTTAGTTGATTTTGCATATTAAGTTATAAGCATACTGTATATATGCTTGTTCCATAGCCTATTCTCCCCAGCAAATCAGGTAGCAAACAGAGCAATAATTAACCTTTTATTCATGCACTTTCTCTTTCTCTTCCACTTCTCTTTCACTTCAAGGCTTGAATGTTTAATTCATTTATTAGTGTTATTTTGTTTGGAAACACTGAAATAGAACATTATTCGTCTTTCACACACACTATAACACACATTGTGGTTACTTCTATTTGCATTATATTGTAGCCTATCTGTGTTGTTACAGGACAATCATTCCTTTTTTAATCTCCAGACTATGAGATAGCTATTATAGCATGTGCCATTTAAACAGATATGCATTTCTGTATTGTCTATACCAGGGGTGTAAAACTCAAATTCAGGGTGATTTGCTGGGGAGAATATGGAACAAGCATATATACAGTATGCTTATAACTTCATATGCAAAATCAACTAAAATGGGAAAACATCAATGTCATATTACATACACATATGTGAAAAACAACATTATTCGTGTTTCACTCATACTATGACACAAATTGTGGTTGATTCCATTTGCATTTACATCGTATTCCTTAGACTATGAGATGACTATTATAGTATATGCCATTTACACATTTAAACATTTCTGTATTGTCTATACAGAATTGTATTGTATTTGTATTTGTATGTTAAAAATGGGAAAATAACAGGAGAAACAGTGCCCCCTCTGGTCTGGAAACAGCACTGCTTATCCTAGCTAACTCCCCCGCCAACTCTTATCCTAGCTCATTCAACCATTTGTGACTTGGCTGTACTTGAGAGCCTATAACTTTTTAAAATACACCTCTCCTGCTTAGCGGAGAGTAGGGTGTTGTAGAGGAGGTCTGCCCGGACGTGTGGATATGCGTCGCTTGTTGATACGAAGAGCCGTCTTTTGTCCAGTGGTTAGTACAGTCTGGAAATGGCACCATTTTTGACCTTTGACCTTACAAAAGGGCCTATAACTTTTTAAAATACACCTCTCCTGCTTAGCGGAGAGTAGGGTGTTGTAGAGGAGGTCTGCCCGGACGTGTGGATATGTGTCACTTGTTGATACGAAGAGCCGTCTTTTCTCCAGCGGCCAGTCTGGGCTTGAAATTTTGCCATTTTTGACCTTTGACCGTACAAAAGGGCCTATAACTTTTTAAAATACACCTCTCCTGCTTAGCGGACAGTGGGGTGTTGTAGAGGAGGTCTGCCCGGACGCGTGGATATGCGTCACTTGTTGATACGAAGAGCCGTCTTTGCTCCAGCGGCCAGTCTGGGCTCGAAATTTCGCCATTTTTGACCTTTGACCTTACAAAAGGGCCTATAACTTTTTAAAATACACCTCTCCTGCTTAGCGGACAGTGGGGTGTTGTAGAGGAGGTCTGCCCGGACGCGTGGATATGCGTCACTTGTTGATACGAAGAGCCGTCTTTGCTCCAGCGGCCAGTCTGAGTTTGAAATTTTGCCATTTTTGACCTTTGACCTTACAAAAGGGCCTATAACTTTTTAAAATACACCTCTCCTGCTTAGCGGACAGTGGGGTGTTGTAGAGGAGGTCTGCCTGGACGCGTGGATATGCGTCACTTGTTGATACGAAGAGCCGTCTTTGCTCCAGCGGCCAGTCTGGGCTCGAAAGTGCACCATGTTTTGACTTTTGGCTGTACTCAAGGCCCCATAACTTTTTTAAATACACCTCTCCTGCTTAGTGGACAGTGAGGTGTTGTAGAGGAGGTCTCCCTGCACGCGTACATATGTCCCACTAGTTGATACGAAGAACCATTTTTTGTCCAGGGGCCTATTTTACACTCCAGTGAACAGTATTTATCCATTTCAATATGTTTTTTAAGTTAATAACGGTGTAAATGTTAACAAAAATACTTATTGTTTTGTATATTTTCGTTTATATACTTAATTTATAGTTCTAATGGGCAATTTATGTGCAAATTACTCATTTTTGTTTATTTCACTGGGTACTTTTATTTTGAAGGGCCACGCCCCTTTTTCTTATCCTAGCTAACGTTATCCTAGCTAAAAAAACGCTGGCCTGTGTCGGATCAGTCTCATCAGAAAGGAGAGAAAAGGAGAGCGGTGTCATGACTGGTGTATTCACAGATGTCAATCACATCTCAGGGCGGTAGAAAACGTATCTACCGATGGCAACATCCACGATGTTAATAGTTAGTAGACGGCCGCCGCGCGGGGGGGGGGGGGGGGGGGGGGGGGGGGGGGGGGGGGTAGCATGCTGCTTTTTTTTGCGAACCTTCGAAGCTCGCCTATAATTCCCAGCGAAAGTTCGAAGGCCAGAATTAGTCCAACTATACAGCACTAGTACACTCTCAGAAAAAAAAATAAAATGGGGGGAATTCCCCTTTCAGAGGCGTCCCCCCACTTCTAAAAGTACCACTACAACACTGCACACACACACACACACACACACACACACACACACCACACACACACACACACACACACACACACACCCTGTAGCGCCCCCTTTGGAGAAAAAAACCACCAGCCGCCACTGTGCATCAGTGGCGTTTCTAAGCAATTTGGAGCCCTTGGCAAGATTTTCCCTGGAGCCCCCCAGGGAAAATCTCCTGTAAAATGGCGTCCCCAAGGGATAAAATTAACACCTGTATTGTGTTGGCGCTGCACTGCTTGGCGACACGGAGTACAGTCGGGTACCCCCCCCCCCCCCCCCCCCCCCCCCCCCCCCCCCCCCCCCCCCCACCCCCCCCCCCCCCCCCCCCCCCCCCCCCCCCCCCTTATGAGCAAGACAAATTCCAATTCAACTTGTTGAAATGGCTAATAAAAGAAAACTTGAACCTTGAACCTTGTATGTTTTTAAATGTTCAATTCTAGTTATAGAGGACAAGTATAATGTATTTATCCACATTTGTCCCCTCATGGTAGAGCTTAAAATCTTGGCCCGAGACTGTGCCGACCCGACGGGCCGGGCCGGGTTCGGTCGGGCCGAGTCCAAATGGTTATGTATTTGTCGGGCTTAGGGCCGGGCCGGCCCGTCAAATTATAGATATAAGATATTTTTCGACGCCGCGCGGTGCGCGCACCGGCAAGCTGCGCTGCACCACGTGTGTGTGTGTGTGTGTGTGTGTGTGTGTGTGTGTGTGTGTGTGTGTGTGTGTCTGTGTGTGTGTGTGTGTGTGTGTGTGTGTGTGTGTGTGTGTGTGTGTGTGTGTGTGTGTGTGTGTGTGTGTGTGTGTGTGTGTGTGTGTTTTGTGTGTACCTAGACAGTTGGACATGGGCAGAATGACTGCTTTTCTTATAACAAATGAACGATTTATGAGAAAAAACGTCTGCCTGCAGCAATTAGCTCATTTAGAAAAAGTGTCGGGCTGGCGGGCTCATGCTGTCAATCATGTATCGGGCTTCGGGCCGCACCGGGCTTAATTTCTTACCGGGCCGGGTCGAGCCGGGCTCAATATTTTAGACAATTTTTAAGCTCTACCCCATGGTGCCCTAGGCAACTGTAGTCTGCCTAACGGCAAAAACACCCCGGCTCTGCATGCATACATGCAGTTCTACACGGATGTGTCATATTTTAGCCCCTCCCTCCCTCCCTCCCTCTCTCGACATCAGACATTGCATCACGTCTTCCTAGAGATGAGATCTACTCAGCGTATTTCACTGATCGGCATGTTTGTCATGTTTCACCGTTTGACGAAGACACACTTCTCTGGCAGCAACGCAACAACACAGGTAGGCCGTCTATTCTTTATTCATTTGAACTCCCGCGCTGTCGCAAGTCTTTACATGAGCCACGATTTATACGGTTATCTTATGGATTAGGTTTGCAACTAACGATTATTTAATTTATTTTCATAATCAATTCATTGGTAGATTATTTAAACGATTAATCAGTTAATGGGGAATTCCACCCATTTTCAACATTTTTTTCTGAGAGTGTACAAATGCAAAGGATACATTAAAGAATACACATGTCAGTCTGAAAGGAACAGAACTCCACTAAACTCAAATAGTTAATTTACAAACAAATATGAGTGAATCCTATAGAGCTACATACAGTACATAATTGCTGATATGTGTAATATTTTTACAATGGAAAAAACTATGGTTAAAGGAGAATTCCACACCAAAACACATTGGGCCTCAATCTACCTTGATTCCTGTGACATGATACGTAATGTCCTTGATTTTTGTGATTCCCATTTTCTACATTTCACCATGAGGTCAGTTACAGTTGCAGCAGCTGTTGCAGCTGCACCAATGCAGTTTTTATGGCCACAGGTTGTCTTTGTTCTTTTTTTCGTTTTTTCCCACACATCACATTTTAATAGTATACTGATAAACACGCTTGAATTTTATGTCACTCTGGGGCAGTCTTTACATGTAATCAAAGAGGTAATCTATTCCTCCCGCACTCCTCCCCTCCCTTTTCTCCAATCATTCCGGTTAAAACTCTTGTCACACGGATGCAAGCTGAATTCTTAAAAATCCTGTAGTGGTCCAATTATCTTGTAGTGTGTGGCTTGATGTGATGTGTGAAAAAAAAAAAAAGTTTGGAGTTACTAAAATACCCGCATTAAAATAAAGACAACCTGCGGCCATGCATACTGCATTGGCGCAGCTGCAACAGCTGCTGCAGCTGCAACAGCTGCTGCAGCTGCTGCAGCTGCTACACCCATGATAACAGTGATTGGTTGCCAATCCGTTTACTGAATTACTAAATAAGTTGTCAACTAATTACATTATCAATTCTATTAGGATTCATCGGTTAAACGTTGCAGCTCTATTATGGATCATTAATAATGTGGACTTGAACTAAATTAAGGAATGGTGTGCCACGTGTTTCATAGGACAATGGACGGGAATATGACCACCGAGAACTCTTTGGACTATGAAGACCAACGCAGCGAAGGAGTTGACGACGTGACCTACGAGTCCCTCAAGGTGGCGTCCCTCCTGGTCTACAGCCTGGTCTTCGGTCTGGGCGTGTCGGGGAACGGCCTGGTCATCTGGGTGACTGGCTTCAGGATGAAGACCACCGTCAACACCGTCTGGTACCTCAACCTGGCCACGGCCGACTTCCTCTTCGCCAGTTTCCTGCCCCTGATCATCGCAGAGAGAGCTCTGGACGGCCACTGGCCCTTCGGCTGGTTCATGTGCAAAGTCTACCACTCCGTCCTCTACCTAAACATGTTCGCCAGCGTCTACTTCCTGGCTGTCATCAGCCTCGACAGGTGCGCGCTGGTGGTGTGGCCGGTGGCGACCAAGAACCACCGCAGCGTCCGCAAGGCGTCCTGGGTGGCTCTGGGCGTCTGGGTGCTGGCACTGGTTCTCAGCTCGCCTTACTTTGTTTTTATGGACACGGGACCGTACCAGGGCAGTCCGGACACCACGTTTTGCTTCCCCAACTACGACCTCACCGATCCCTACAGTAACGGCAGCAGCACGGCCGCAGCGATCCAGTCGGCGGATTTTCGAGCAGGCGCCTTGATCGTCACGCGCGTCCTCATGGGCTTCGCGCTCCCTTTCGCCGTCATCGTGTCCTGCTATTCCGTCATCGTCTGCCGGCTCAGGAGGAACCGCTCTCTGGCCCGCCGTCGCTCCAGTCGCGCCTTGAAGATCATGGCGGCGGTCGTTGCGGCGTTCTTCCTGTGCTGGGCGCCCTTTCACGCCATGAACCAGGTTTCCTTCGCCTGCATATTCTGGGTGGATTGCGGCGGCGAAGCGACGGTCGGCGCGATCGACGTCGGGTTCGACGTGGCCGTCTGCCTGGCTTTCCTCAACAGCTGCCTGAACCCGCTGCTCTACGTGTTCATGAGTCCGGACTTTAAGGGCGTGTTCCGCGGCTCAGTCCTCAAAGTGCTGGAGAAAGCCTTCAGCGAAGAACCGCAGTCTCAGGCTCTCAACACTTCCACCACCAACGCTTCAGACGAGCAACGAGCAGTCGGTGCCAGCCGAGTGGATTCCTCTTCCCAGGCAACGCTGTAGATTTACGAGAAAATGCTGATTTGTAACCGTATATACCAGGGGTTTTCAACCGGTTGTCCGGGGACCACCAGTGGTCCTTGAGAGGGTTCCAGGTGGTCCCCAGCTAAGTCGGTTAACCAGATGTGACTCTTGAGAACGTAAAAATGAAACCAAATGGACCCTTGCGGGTCCATTTGGTTTCATTTTCACACTCTCAAGAGTTAAAATATTCATCTTAATTAGCCCATAAGTCTACACAAGTAGAAGATTAATGGTCATTTTGATCTGTAGGTTCGGCTGGACCCAAATCCAGCCTGGAATTGTGAAAAAAAAAGTGGGGCTAAAATGTCATCAAATGGTGGTCCTCCGTGGCTCAAATTCTGAATAAATAGTGGGCCCTGGTGTCAAAAAGGTTGAAAACCACTGGTATATACACAAGCAAAGGCATGCGGTCTCAGGCTCTCAACACTTCCACCACCAACGCTTCAGACGAGTCGTCGGTGTCAGCCGAGTGGATTCCTCTTCCCCTGAGGCAACGCTGTAGATTTACTAGAATAGACCTTTCAGTAAACCCCCTCCCCCAAACTGCTATGGTCCAATCACAGCTAAGCATGATATCTGATATACAAAGCTCTCCACCAATAGTTTTCCAATATTAGTGTTGTCCCGGTGCCACTTTTTTCATTTCTGATTCAATCCCGATACGACAATTTCTGTTAGCCGATACCGATACCGAAGTTCTTATATGAAGTTTGCCAACCAGGAATAGCAGAGTTCTCACTCAAATGTGCACTTGGGCGACTCCAAAGCAAATTCCACATGCCCAATTTTATCTAACTAGTGTCAACCTCTTACCCCTGTGTCTGATCTGGCATATTTACCAATACCAATATGACCCGATAATGACAAATAAGGGCCGATACTGATACCTTTCCGATGTCATGACAGCATTTGCCAATCCAATACTTTTTCCTATACCGACACAGTATCGAGACATCCCTATCCAATATGATACAAGATTGTTTTTAAAGATAAATGTCGCCCACACATATTTTCCCACTGCATAGAGCATGCCTTGTTAATGGATTTGGAGATTTTGAAGGTCTGGTTTCAAAAATTAACCAGTATTTAATGTGTAATGTCCACTATGTTTATACACTGGAATGAATGATAACAACTGGAAAGTGTCCAACCCATGGGTGGACACTGGGGAGTGGGCGGGGCTTACTGCAAGGTCTATTGATTTGAATATGCGCTGGTTGTATATTGCTTCATTTGTAGAGAGATGCCTTTTTTTTACAGTCAATGGGTGCAATTCCCGATCGCTGTGGTGTAGCCAGGTATGGTGTAAGTCCTCTCATTGGCAGCAAATCAGGTCTGGGGCCTTGGGGCAGGCCGAAAGCCTATACCACCAGCCCTGGCCCTGAGCTTACCAAATAATTACCCAGAAAACCTGCACGTCAAAAGCTCCAGAAATCACCTGACCCCCCCAATTAAAAATGTTACTGTACTCCCCGGCTTTGTTCATCATGAGTTGAAACTCTTGATGACTGGTTTTAATTTTTATGGATAATTATTTGGTAGGTCCAGGCCTAGGGCTGGTGGAATAGGCTTTCGGGCCTACCTCAAGGCCCCAGAGCTGATTCGCTGCCATGCAGCCAATGAGCATGGCCCCAAGCCTGATTTGCTATGCAGCCAATGAGAGGACTTACACCATACCTGGCTACGCTACAGCGATCGGGACATTGCACCCATTATGATAATGATGGATGGCTGCGCATTTTGCTATTCACTTTCAACAACAACAGCAACATTGTTTGGTTAATATTACCCCCCCCCCCCATGCCTATGCCTAGATCCGCCCCTGATGCCAATAAAGGCAAACTGTATATGCTAGGCTATTCTGAGAGAATGAGATGCAACACTTTGAGTAAACGGATGCAGCACTTAACGCCTAAAGACGCAACACTTCAGCCACTCTTCCAACCACAGCACGCGCCCTGCACTGAGATAAGCATCAGGGAAGTTATGTGGCAGCAAGATATGCCAGTAAACATACAGTCGTGTGGCATTTTTAATATGAAAGTGTCATTTACAGTATTTCCTGCATCACAGGGCCAGCAGCAAGTGTCAACCTTAAATGCTGTATTGTATGTGTTCTAAAATATGAGAAATTGTTCAAGTTTTCATGGAGCGAATGTTTCAGAAGTATTAAAATCAGATCATATGTCTGGCGCAACCTGTTCATGGTCAGGCGCAAGTTACACGCATCGTCGACTTTGAGAAAATTAGTCAGGGTCGAGCCTTTGATGTTACCATCGAAATGAGGATGTATGTGAGAAGGAGGCAGCTTGGACTCCTCATCCATTGAAGGAAGCATGAGTCCAGTCCACTGCCTCCCCTGGTTGGTGGAGGGTGTGTAGAGCCCAGGATCACATTAGGAATTGACACTGGGTGAAAAATGGCTTACAAAATCAAATTAAAAACAAAAGAAAAAGCAACCTAAAGTAGATATGGCAAACAATGACTATCAGAAAAAGAAAAGAGAGAGAAAAAAAAACAAAAAAAAACATGGCACCTAATGTCCTAAAGGTTGCCCCTGTCCCCTGTGCTAACTGCCTATATTGTATAAAAAGAAAAAAAAAAAAAAAAAGCAAAAGTTATGTTTGAAGTGAAGAGTCATGCAGTAAGAGGAAGTCTAATATTAGTCAGGGCAGAGCCTGTAGCATGCTGCATGTGCCTGGGCCGCTAGGCCAGTGGGTGCCACACCACAGAGTCTGTAGCATGCTGCCTGGGCCGCTAGGCCAGTGGGTGCCACACCACAGAGTCTGTAGCATGCTGCATGCTGCCTGGGCCGCTAGGCCAGTGGGTGCCACACCACAGAGTCTGTAGCATGCTGCATGTGCCTGGGCCGCTAGGCCAGTGGGTGCCACACCGCAGGCCAGCTCGTTTACCCACTGATTATTTATATCAGGGGTTTCCAAGTAGTGGTCCGGGGACCACCAGTGGTCCTTGAGAGAGTCCCAGGTGGCTCCCAGTCTAAATGACGGAAAGTTGGTTAACCAGATGTACCTGCCACCCTTTGAGAGTGTAAAAACGACCCCTGAGACCAAATGACCCAGCATGAAACCATTTGTTTTCATGTTTAATATTTGAATATTTTGTGAAAATATTCATGATGAAAATATTCATCATGTGTATTAGCCCAAGTCTACACAACTAGAGAATGTAGAACTTTAATGGTCATTTTTATCTGTATGTTTGACTGACACGAATACAACATGGAATTGTGGACAAAACAAAAATAAGTCTGGGGTCTGAAAATGTCCTCAAATGGTGGTCCGTGGCTCAAATGCTTAATAAATAGTGGGTCCTGGTATCAAAACTGATTCATATCCATTTTATATGATTATTGTTTGAATTACTTTTAGCTGCCTCGCCCCCTTCCTATACAAAAGATTCAAGAACTTCACTGCCATGTCAACCAGTTAAGAGGAATTTGTCTTTGTTCATGCAGTTCAGTTCAGTTCAGTTTAGTTTATTTTGGTCGCAGGATGAACATATAACATTATTCTTAATCATAAGTTTCTGGTAATAGACCAAAAAGGAGGTTGGCTGAAGCACAAGGCTTATAATGCCTCCCCTTTAGACACCAGTCCCAAGAAAAGAAAAGAAAGAAGAAAAAAAAAAAAGTTTAATAGATGCACACACGAACACACACACGAACACACACACACACACACACGCACACCCACACACACACACACGAGAGAGAGGAAGGAGAAAAAGTCAGAAAAAAAAACAAAACTGAAAACATGACAACATAACATAGGACCAAGAAAATAAGAAGCAAACTAAAGCACAAAAGAAAATACATACGAAAACAAGAACCGCTGGCTGGAGAATACTAGTTTGGTCAATTGGAATTCACATCTGTATTGTATATGTCTAAAGATGATAATTAGAAAAATAGGGATGATAAGATGATTAATTGATTCCAGATTATAGAACTATCTATATCATAGAGAATAACAATGAGTAGGATGAGTGGCGGATATCATTCTAATTTTCTATATTTATCTATTAATATGGATTTATACATTCTTTTAAATGTATGGATTGAGCGACACATTTTTAATTCCACATCTAGATTGTTCCACAGGCTGACCCCCCTGACAGAGACACATCTTCCTGCTTTATTGGTCCTTGCCCTTTTCCCTTAAAAATGGCAAATCCTCTGAGATTGTAGTTGCTATTTCTAACCTCAAACAGGTCCTGGACACAGCGGGGAAGCAGCTTGTTATGAACTTTATACATAATTACTGCTGTTGTAAAGTCAACAAGATCATGTAATTTTAGTGTATTTGACTTTATAAAAAGTGGGTTAGTTGGTGCACGGTAATCACCATGATTGATAATTCTTATGGCTTTCTTTTGAAGCAGAAATATTGGGTTGATGTTAGCTTGGTAATTGCTCCCCCATACCTCCACACAGTAACTGATGTGCGGAAGTACGAGGGAGCAATACAGTAGGTGGAGCGACTTCTGATCCAAGAAAGGCCTCATTTTGTACAAAATTGCAATTGTTTTGGATAATTTGGTTCTTAAGTTATTGATGTGTGGTTTCCAATTTAGTTTGTTATCTATGATTACACCTAGAAATTTGTTATCATGCACTTGTTCAATTTCAACATCCGCAAATTTGATTTTTATTTGTTTATCTACCTTCCTGTTACCAAAAATCATGAATCTAGTTTTGCCTAAGTTAAGAGAAAGTTTATTTGTGTCAAACCATTTTTTCAGTATTCTTAGCTCTTTCTCCACTGTGTCCACGAGCTGCTCCAGGCATCCCCCTGAACAGTGCAGGCTAGTGTCATCCGCAAAGAGGACACAGTTTAGATCTTTAATTACATTACAAATATCGTTAATGTACATTATAAATAATTTGGGCCCAAGTACGGAGCCCTGTGGGACTCCAAATGTGATGTTTTGTTTGTCAGAGTTTACATTGTCTATATGTACGTATTGTTGCCTGTCACTAAGATAACTTCTTAGCCATGCATTTGCAGTTCCTCTTATGCCGTACCTATCCATTTTCTTTAATAACAGACCATGATGAATTGTATCAAACGCCTTTCTCAGGTCAATAAATATCCCGACTGTATATTGATTTTTATCTATTGCTGTGGATATGTGTTCGACCAGTTCTGTGACTGCCATAGAGGTGGACCTGTTCGCTCTGAAGCCAAACTGGTGGTTACTTAGTAGATCGTGTTTTGCTATAAAATTATCTAGCCTAACCACAAACAGTTTTTCTAGGATTTTTGAAAATTGGGAGAGTATAGAAATAGGTCTATAGTTAGTGAAATTATATTTGTCCCCGCTTTTAAAAATAGGCACGACTTTGGCTGTTTTCATACTACTTGGAAAGATGCCTGTCAAAAAGGATTGATTACAGATATATGTGAATGGTGTGACTATGCACTCTATGATATCTTTGATTAGTATCATATCTATATTGGAGCAGTCTGATGACTTTTTGTTTTTGAGCTGCTGGACTATTTCCAAAATTTCACTTTCGTGAACACTACTAATAAAGATTGAATTAGGATTCTGTCTGATTATGCTTTCATTACTGCTAACACTATCACATTGTTCAGGGATGTCATTTGCGAGGGATGGCCCAACGTTTACAAAGAAGTTATTAAATTCATTTGCAATTTCCTTAGTTTTATTTATAATTAAATTATCTTTAACAAAATAATTTGGGTAGTTGTTACTTACCTGGCCCTTTTTGATTATAGTATTTAATATTTTCCATGTACCCTGGATGTTATTCCTATGTTGTTCTAATTGCATATGGTAATATTCCTTCTTTTTTGTTCTTAAAATAGTCATTAACCTATTTTTATACGTTTTATATCTACTTTCTGCCTCTTTACTCCTATGCTTCATATATTGTTTATATAGTATATTTTTCTTTTTACATGCATTGCTAAGGCCTGTAGTCATCCATGGCTTATCTTGTTTAGCTATTTTCCTGCATTTGAGCTTCCTTAATGGACAGTGTTTATCATATAATTTAAGCAAGGTGCACAAAAAGGCCTCATAGGCATGGTTGGGATCCACAGCAGCATAAACCTCATCCCAGGTCTGCAGGCACAGGTCAACCTTTAGGGCAGTGACAGACGCAGGTGTTCTACATCTAGTCCATGTATGGCTCCGTAATTGGGCAGGGTTTACCTTTTTAAGGAGTTGTGGGAACAACCCGAAAACAGGGAGATGGTCAGTGATGTCATTAATGAGTAGGCCGGCCGTGGTGTGACAATCTAGTGTATTTACATATATATGGTCGATCAGTGTGGCTGTATCAACTGTAATTTTACTCGGTTTGGTGATTATAGGAAATTGGCCTTTACTATACATTTCATTGATGAATTCCACTGTTTTGGCATTTCCATGGGGGTTCAGTAGGTCAATATTAAAGTCGCCAGTTAATATATGTACTTTATTATTTATATTATTAAACAAGTTATCAAGGCTATGATTAAAGATGTCGAGGCAGGATCCAGGCGTCCTATACACACAACTTATGACTATATTTTTGGAATCAGGTGCAATGATTTCTACTGTTATGCATTCCATAATTCCGTCAATGGTGGTTGACATTGCCGGAATCATGTTGCATTTCAGAGCTAGATCTATATAAAGAGCAACTCCACCAGATTTAGAATGGGTCCTATCCATTGTATATAACTCATATCCCTCCATTTCTACATTATAACCCTTTTCTTTTTCTAACCAAGTTTCCGAAACTGCTATCACACTGAACTTACTGAATTGACTTAAAAAACTCTCAATGTCTTGGTGATTTTTATACAAACTCCTACTATTGAAATGAATTATAGAGAAACAACCCTCAGTTTTTACACTTTTAAATTGCTCGTCCGTGTAGTACTCACAAGTGTTACTAATTCTGTTAAAGAAGTGATTATCTGGGTCTATGTCATTACCAAAATGATGTGTTTTATATTCCAATTGATCAAACGTGTTGAGGTTAAAGTTTTCATAATTACAGTACAGTTCATATATGGAATCACCGCCATTGCGACCCTTTATAGTAGTTTCTAAATCATCATCATCAATGTCCTTAAAAGGGAACGTCCTTACATCCTCACTTGGTGTCATGATTTTAACTGATAGACGTTACATTCGTAAATCATACTATAGCTGCAGCATACGCATCCACATGCACGCACGCACACCGCTGCATACACATTTGAACGCACATGCCGGCAAGTATCCACGCACGCACACATACGCAGGCGAATCTCCATGCATACCAGCACACACATCCGAACGCTAGCACACCAATCTGCACACACGCACACCGCTGCACTCACATTCGGACGCACACACCGGCAGGAACACAAGCACGCACACACACGCACGCACATTGCCACACGCACCAGCAAACACATCCGAGCGCTAGCACACCAGTCTGCACACACACACAGATATGTCCATATAGTCGTCGATAGCGCAAGCACATTGCACAGCCGTTTCTCCATCCCAAAAAAATCTAAAGGAAAAAATATATAGCTCGTTGCCGTGTCCTGTAGGCCTACAACAGAAATAGTCACAACACAAAGTTCCAAAAGGCTTGAGCCAAACCTGTCCACCATAGCACAGTTCACTGTACGTCCACACAAAAAAATAGAAAAATATATCCATAATGAGAAAAATATGTCCGTAATGAGAATGGAAAAATATATCCATAATAGGAATTCGCCAGCTCCTGTCCCCAAAATTAAATACAAGTCTGCTGTTAAAGCAATGTTCGTCCCAGGCATATACAAGTTCCGCACAGCTTTGTTTAAATAAGAAAGGCAATAAGAGCGCAACATGCGGATTAGCAACAACCAGTTTCTCTTAATGGAAAGCCTAAGGTTTGATTTCCATAAAAAAAACAGTAGAAAAAATAGGTAGGAAAAAAGGCAGCAAAAAAACGCTAAGGGGTTCCAGCAACTGCCCTGCATGCAAAAAAAGTAAGCAAAATGAAGGCAGTAGAAAAAAAACGCCAAACAGTTCCAGCAGCAGCCAAGCATGCAAGAGAGTAAGCAAAAATTAAGAAAATTAGATAAGATAAGATGAGCAGCAGAAAAAACGCCAAGGGGTTCCAGTCGCAGCCCTGCATGCAAAAAAAGGGATCTGTGGCAAAGGCATGTACCACAAGGCAGGACAAAAGGTAACGTCTCAAAAAAATTATAAATTAACATTGGCAGTAGCATCTTTGCCGCGGGTTTAATTCGACCCAAAGCCGAAAAGATTGCATCATTATTTGAATGCATCAAGGGCTTTGAGCTCTCTTACCACCACGACCTTCTCCTCCTCGGTAGTGGATCCTTTCATGCTCAACATATACAGACACCATACATGCAAAAAGTACAATACAATGAAAAAAAAAAAAAAAAAAAAAAACATAAAAAAACATAGAAATTATATTTGATTGTTTAAATTGCTACGTGCATTGCATGTTGCTACATAAATTAATGCAACTGTAACTTAATGAGTCAAGTTCTTTTTCTTTTTGTGTGACCCCCCATACCCAGAAGTTTTTATTAATGATTTTCAGTTTTACAGAAACCCCTTCTCCCTACCCTCAACACCGCCCTCCCCTACTCTTTCCAGCTTGGCCTTGTCCTGAGTGGTTGTGTGACCAAACCAGACAAGCATAATGATAGATCAATCCATCATATGGACATCTATCTAACATCAACATTGGCAGTTGGGCATGTTTGAGGAATGCTTTAAGCATTGTGGGTGAGAGCAGGGGTGCTCACACTTTTTTGATGTGAGAGCTACTTTCAGAATGAGCGGCTCAACAAGATCTGCACATCAAAAGTGTGATTGTACCATTACTGAAAATCCATTTCAAGGCCCACTAGAAAGTTTGAGCTTCGAAGTAGTGATGATGTCGTTACTTACTGTTATAGTGTTTAGGAATAATGAAAATTGGAGGGGGCGAAATGGAAGATTTTTCTCTATATGCTATTAGTGTCGTTTGAAAACAGTATTTGAGGTTTGAGTTGACAGTTTGTAATGTTGAGTCTCTTGCACACAAAACTAAGAACTTTAATGTTTTGGTCCACAATTGGAAAAGAGAACTTTGGTCAAAATAATTTTCTCCATTTTCTCCATTTTCATTTGTGTGGACTCTTGTATTTCAGATGTTTAAATATCATTTAACTCTTGAGAGCATTAAAATGAAACCACCGTTTCATTCTGCCGCTCCCAAGAGTTACAGATCTATAAAGATCCAACTGCTGGGGGGACTGTCATGTGATCTACCTGCATGGTCTGTGTGATCTACTGGTAGATCACCATAGTTTTTGGGCATCCCTGGGGTAGACTAACCTCTCACCTGTGTGTACCTTGCTGAGAATCAAAGCTGACGCAGAGATGCAGATCAATGGAGTCTCCTAGTCTCATATTATATACTTTTTCATGTTGTTTTTTATGGTAATTGACTTCACATGGTGTGTGTGTGTGTGTGTGTGTGTATGTGTGTGTGTGTGTGTGTGTGTGTGTGTGTGTGTGTGTGTGTGTGTGTGTGTGTGTGTGTGTGTGTGTGTGTGTGTGTGTGTGTGTGTGTGTGTGTGGCATGCATTGTGTGCACACAATGCATGCCATATATGCTGTATATAATATAAATCGCAAGGCCCTTGGAGGCCCGAGGCCCCTTTCAGTTGAAACGATTGAAATATACTGTAGGTATGCTATGGGGCAGACACACAGCATGCATAAAGCTAAAGGTCTGACTCAGAGAGTTTTCTGTTTTCAGTGATGAAATGCTGTTGGTTTAGTGGCACCACAATGAGGTGCCACTAAACCAACAAGGAGTTAGTAGCAGCAGTAGAAGTGTTTCATATCATTTTAAAGTTTAATCTTTGGTTGTTTTGCATGTTTGGTGGGGCAGACTGGGCAATTAGTCTGCCCCCCCATGCCCATGCCTAGATCCGCCCCAGAAGGCCGCCAGTGTTTGCTGCCTGTGTGACAAAGATAAGCAGATGAGTCATGTTGTGGATGAAGTTCTCCTTTATTCCACTAGATGGCAGCAACACTGTATCATCTAAAGACCCTCGAGTTCTGTCTATTTTATATAGGCTACTTTAGACTCACACTCTCCTGCACCTCAGCAGCAAATATAGTGTTTATAATACAATACAAATAATTGACACCCGCAAATTAACATTGCATATTTAGATTACTGTTACAAAAGCATCATTTAACATGCATATGTGTGATCTACAAGCTAAAATTACAGTTTCCACTCTTTTGCACCCTTTGATACTTTTTGCTGTCAGAATAATACAGCATTTTTTTTTTTTTTTTTTTATGAAAATACCCACAATTTACTTTAAAAAAAGAGCATTTTAATTGCTCATTGAAATAAATCTTTCACCTTTTAAATGAGCATTTTAATTGCTCATTAAAAAAAAAAAAAAAAAAACTTTCACGTTCCCCCATGATGCTGTTGGTAAGGGGGTCCCCCGTGGAAAACCTTTGCAGGGGCCCCAAAAAACCTCTCTATTGTGTGAGGTTATTGTAGCTGTGATATCTGGGACCACGTGGTGAGCGGGGCAGTGAGATGCCAAGCTCGGGCCCTTGAGCCCCCACAAAGATAACGCGCCTGAAGTAAAACATCAATAACAACATCAGTTGTTGTTGTAGTTGCAACAGACACGCAGCATGCATAAAGCTAAAGGTCTGACTCAGAGAGTTTTCTGTTTTCAATGATGAAATGCTGTTGGTTTAGTGGTGACACAGCTGTAGTTAGTTAGTAGCAGTAGTAGTGTTTCACATCATTTTAAATATAAGCACTTTAATTTGAAATATATTTGAAATTTGGGTTGTTTTGCATGCCATCATGTTTGGTGGGGCAGTCAGGGCATTTAGGGGGGCACTGGCATAGGCGATTTAGGCTCTCTTTCCAGGGGAGGTGGGTCACTTAGGGTGCGTTCGGAAATACACCCTAAACGCACTGGACTGCCGTGTTGTCGTTCGTTTATAACTGGTGTGTTTTGGGCATTTGGTGCTCCTCGTTCGTTTATTCACACTGGTGTGTTTAGTGCACGCACTGAACAACCCTACCCTGGAGACGGGGTTGGCCGGTGTGGAAGGTTGATTGCGTCACAGCTGTGTCTCGAGCGCTGCCGTTCAATGAAAAGCAATACAACTGTTGTGAGCTAGGAAGCTAGGCTATGGCTAAGCACTGTACTACTACTGTGGTCCCCCAACTTTTACATGTCTGTCAAGGACCTGCACATTTATCAAATAAATGCATGCGGACCCCCATTTGAAAATACTTTCCAGGGGGACCCCCTTAAGAGAGGATTTATATGGCTTTGGCAGTGATTCTCGCCATTTTTGAGTGAGGTGTGTTGTCTGGTTTTAACTGCTCGTTCGTAAATCAACGCACTCGGTGACGACACGCCCACAAAACCAAATGAACTCGGTGTGCACCCAGTTTGTATTTCCGAACATACCCTTATAGACTGTTATGTAACTATAAATCTGTAACTCTTGAGAGCGTTGAAATGTAATTTTCAAAAATCTGCTCAATTAGAAAATGTGGAAAAATTGTTGTTTTGACCAACATTTTGCCAGTTTATCTTTCCTAAATTGTGGTCTGAGAGACTAAACTCAGCATCCGTGGCTAAAATGCAGAATAAATATTGGGCCCTGGTATGAACATGGTTGAAAACCACGGCTATAGAATATATGAAATGCTACACAAGTACTTATTTTTCTAGACACTATGTGATTTATTTACACTGACATGACATGTCAATGAAGTTACAACTGACATTTTTTGTATTGTACGGAGAGAAAGAATCAGAGCAGTATTCGGGGCAGACGGTGAATCGGTGTTAATGGCCGCCTGTAAGCCCCTTTAGAAGCAGGAATAGGGTATTTGCAGGAGAGTAAAATTAGAGGAGATATTGATGGAGTTAGACAGTCTAAAGGTACTGGGTAAATTGTTCCAATCATCAGGAGCTTTGTATTTGAAGGCACGTCGACCTTCAGGTTTCCTTATATCACTGTGCACAACGAGATATGGATGGTTTGTATTCCTTAGGTTATAGACCTGCACAGTGACGTCACCGCTACGGTTCCAGAAGTGTTTTCCCCATTCATTTTTCTCATAGACTCTTCGAAAATAATGTATATAATATTATATTTATATATATATATATACACAACGCTGACAAAGCCAACTCGGGTCGTGACAAATAAACGATCAAATAATTTCTAAGATGAAAAACGAAACAAAAAGTATATTATATGATGATATTGTGTGTGTCATCATGATTTGTCATGACCTGAGTTGGCTTTGTCCACGGCAAAATAATTATTTAAATAATTGAAATAAATTATTTTCGAAAAGTCTTCCAGAACCGGGGCGGTGACGTCACTGCGCAGGTCTATATGTTGAGGAGAAGGGTTGTAAGTATTGTTTTAGGGATAACTGGCTGACATTAATTTTCAAATGCATAAACTTCAATGAAATTGCCAGTGGGATATTGATGAATTCCAAACCGTATCAAAGTATTCTGCACAGTGCAGAGACCCTGGTCTACCCTGGTCTACCCTGGTCTACCCTGCACTATGCCTCCCCCTGTGAGGAAACGCTGCTATAGGCCAGTCAATTTAAGTGGTGTCCATTAAACCCGCTGCACACCACACAGGTTGATCTGTATTGCACACAGACCATCGGTCCAGAGAACAGGGGGTAAGTGGAGGTGCTGTTTTATCAGTCCTCATGCAGAGCTGTCATCCTGCTGTCTAGAATGTTAACACATCAACTGCTCCGCGTGATCGTGGATTTCCACGGTAGTGCCACGGCTCAATCAAGTAAATTCGGTAAAAAACCCTTATTTTGAAGCTCAGATCTCCTAAACAGGATGTGCTGTTTCTGTCATGCTGTTTCTGTTGTCTTGGCTGACCGGTCTTCTGACGATCTCAGCAAAAACATCCGGGTCACAAGTCAGGAAGAGCCGTCTAGCGCTAGTTGATTTACCAATGCGCTGACAACTCATAGGGAACTTCATAGGGAAAACCGGAGGAGAGGCGTTTGAGTGCATTGGATTGAATAAGTGTGAATGGGACAGACAAAAAAAAAAGGTTGTCGCGGCAATTCTGTCCCAAATTAAAGTCAGCAACGGGATCATTATCAGACAATGCGCTCGGACTAATAGTTGGATTAAAGAGTGAAATCTACATTTCGTCGTGATACGAGCCGTCGTCGTGACCGGCGTGCGTAGTCTAACGGGAAATCCACGAGCAGCACGAGAACGGCGTACAGACTGTTAAAACGTCTCTGTCTGTCTTTAACATTCTACTATCATTATCTCTCTCTCTCTCTCTCTGCTTGAAGTCTGCATGCCGATGCGTCTCTCTTGCCAGTCCTCGATCACAAGGAATATAACCGGCTGGCCTTAGACTGACCGCCAGTGGTCCCTGAGAGGGTTCCAGGATTCCAGCTCAGGGGCGGATGTAACATGTCCCATTTGGGGGGGCAAGAGAACATGTTGGAGGGGCAAGAGAAAATGCTAAAGGTCTGACTCAGAGAGTTTTCTGTTTTCAATGGTGAAATGCTGTTGGGTTAGTGGCGCCAAAATTTTAGTTTGTAGCAGCAGTAGTGTTTCAAATCATTTTAAATATAAGCACTTTAATTTTTTGGGCCCCCCCCCCCCCCCCCCCCCCATACCCATGCCTAGATCCGCCCATTTTCCAGCTAAATGATGGACACTTGGTAACCAAATAGACCTTTATAGATCTGTATATCTTGACAGCGTAAAATGAAACCAAATGGACCCATAAGGGTCCATTTGGGCTAATTTACATGATGAATATTCTAACTCTTGAGAGCGTAAACATGAAACTTCATTTGGTTTAATTTTTACGCTCTCAAAGAGTTACATCTGGTTAACCCAACTTTCCATCATTTGGCCTGCATGGGGACCACCAGGAATCCTCTCAGGGACCATTGGTGGTCCCTGGACCACTGGTTGAGAACCCCTGCTGTAATGTGTGGTCCATCGTGGTCAATACGGCTCCACTGGGGCCAGTACATGGCAGAATAATATCCATGTGGACTCCACACCCCCCAACATACACCACTTAGCACGCTGATTTATAGTATACGCAGTAGAGTTACCCCTGACCATGTGCAGTATTTCATAATAATAACAGTAACTGCAGCAGGGGCGGATGTAACATTTCAAAAATGGTAGAAGGGGGGGGGGGGGGGGCGCACCCATACCATTTTCAGTTACAGGACTTGTATTAATAGTAAAATCAGTTGCTGCTGAAGTTGCAACAGACACGCAGCATGCATAAAGCTAAAGGTCTGACTCAGAGAGTTTTCTGTTTTCAATGATGAAATGCTGTTGGTTTAGTGGTGACACAGCTGTAGTTAGTTAGTAGCAGTAGTAGTGTTTCAAATCATTTTAAATATAAGCACTCTAATTTGAAATATCTTGGGGTTTTTTTGCATGCCATCGTGTTTGTTGAAGGACAGACTGGGCATTTAGGTGCCCCCCCCCCGCCCCCCATGCCCATGCCTAGATCTGCCCCTGAACTGCAGCGCGATTAGAGCCAAGTACTCCAGTACTAGATGTACTCTCCGTAAAGTCGGTACCGCTGCCTTTCTAAACGACGTGACTAAAACGCCACCATGGCAATTACAGCAGCCTGTAATTGTAGTTAAGTATGGTTATTGATTAAATGTACGACTCTACAACGGGTCATTATCATCCTGCAGCCTGCCACCACCTCCCTGATTACATACATCTACCCTCCGCTCTCATTTAGAGAGCCAGCTAATGCAACCCTCAACTGTGACGCACGTCTCAACGGTTTTATAATCGTTACTGTTTTGCATAACAATAACAACTGTTTTGCACACAGGGTTTAAGCCAGGGTTTAAGCCAGGGCTGCCCAAAAGGTAGATGGTGGAACCAAATGGACCCATAAGGGTCCATTTGGTTTCAAGGGTCCAAGAGTTAAATCATATTTAAACATCTGAATTACGTAATTCTCAAGAGTCCACACAATTAGAAAATAATATAACTGAATAACTGATAACAGTTTTGACAGTTCTCTTTCCCAATTGTAGACAAAAACGTGAAAGTTCTTAGTTCACGAACTGTCAACTCAAACCCCAAATACTGTATTCAAACGCCAGTAATAGCACAGGAAAACCTTCCAATCTCCCCCCTCTATTTTTCATTATAAGTGCATTATTTTTAAACACTGTAACAGTAAGTAACAACATCACGACTATTTCAAAGCTCAAACTTTCTAGGGAGCCTGCCCTTGAAGTGGATTTTCAGTAATGGAACAATCACATTTTTGGTGTATAGATCTTGTTGAGACGCTCATTGTGTAAGTAGGTCTCAAGTCAAAAAAGTGTGGGCACCTCTGGTTTAAACAAATAGGAAAGACAAATACTTTTGTAAGATTAATTCTCTCAGACATAGATGGATGCAAATATTTGGGTCATCAGCTTGTCTTGACTGAGAATGTTTCTTTGTTTTCTCGTTTCTATAGTATCTAATAGGTGTTGACACCTATATGGGGGGCTCTTCTAAAGAGGACTCCTCTTCAACAAAGATGGCGAATGCAAACATTCTTTGTATTGTACTCATACATACAGTTTTGTAGGATACAAAACTCTGAAGTCCTTAAAAGGATCCCTGGCTAATAAGACAAATATATCTTAAAACACTATACTTGATTCTATAACTAAAACATGCAGATAAAAAACACCTCAATACATTATTTCTTTCATGAATAGAGAATCTTGCCCTCAATAGGAGGTGCTCCGGTCGCAGGATGATGATGTCACATGAGCATGTGCATTGTGTACATTCTCTAGAGCTAGACCTCACAAGGACATGTGACATCATCATCCTGCGACAGGAGCATTTCCTGTTGAGTGAAATATTCTTTATTTATTAAAGAAAAATATAATATAATATAATATAATATAATATAATATAATATAATATAATATAATATAATATAATATAATATAATATAATATAATATAATATAATGTTTTAACCAGCTCAGTAGCCTTTTGGTTAGAGTGTCCGCCCTGCGACTGGGAGGTCGGGGTTCGATTCCCGGCCGGGTCATACCAAAGACTCAAAAATTGGGACCCAATGCCTCCCTGCTTGGCACTCAGCATCAAGGGTTGGATTGGGGGTAAGACCCTGGGTCATACTAGCGTCATGTCCAGGGGGTGTACTTGTACATCAAGCTGCCTCACGCTACAGAAACAGGAGATAGGCTCCTGACATCATGGCCTGGCAAGGCTACTTACTAGGCTACTTATAATGTTTTAAGCGATGTTTATCTTATTAGTCAAGGATCCTTTTAAACCAGAACCTAACCTTAACCCTCGACCATTATGCAAACCGTCACAACTGTTTTGCAAAACGGTTGACTGTTATGCAAACCTGTTTCCAGGGGTGAAAAACAGGCCTACTTTTGCCCCCAAAATATTTTAGATGTGAGAAGTGGGGGGACGCCGTCCCCCCACTTCTCACATCTAAAATATTTTTAGGGGGCAAAAGTGGGGGGACGCCGTCCCCCACTTCTCACATCTAAAATATTTTGGGGGGCAAAAGTAGGCCTACGTTTTTCGTCTTGTCATTTACTTTTATGGATAAAATTAGGCATTGTAAAGAATCGTTCTCAATATGCTCTACTTACTACAAATGCCAGTGTGCATGCAAATGTGCCTCCACTTATTTTCAATATGTTGCATTAATACACCTTAGAGATGTTGTGTGGACATGATAAAAAAGATCCCCCATTCTGTGTTTACTAGAAATGGAGGTGAAAAGAGAAAAAAAATAGCATGGTGAAATACTGTACATCTTGATGACATCATCAAGATGCGTTTAACGATGTTAATGAGTTTCCTCCACAAATGTACGCTCTCAGAAAAAAAAAAAAAGAAAATGGGTGGAATTCCCCTTTAAGAGGCGTCCCCCCACTTCTAAAAGTACCATTACAACACTGCCTGTCGCTATGGTTGGTAAAAACCGTCGTGGGGGCCGTCGCGGTGGAGGTTTTTTGCTTTCTCCCCTTTGACTCGTTTCTGCGCAGCACAGCGGCATCGCAGGGCCATTAAAACGCCATAAAAAATCATCTCATCTGTGGCTGTTGGCAGGGGGCTTTAGAGAAAATGGCTCAGGTTCATTTAAGAAACATACTTAAACCTTTGATACAGGACTCCTGGTTATCACAGGGCAGACTCTACAGAAACCTGAGCAGGTTTTTAAAACAATGTCTGAGAGGATTAATATGAGGACGGCGCTCGGCTCTTCTGGGTCTACTTTGAGGCAGGGTTTGTACTGGTGCCAGGCCGTGAATCTGGCATCCTGGAATGGATAAAACACTTTAATGTCTGCAATTCAGCAGCAGTGATTCCACACACAATACTTAGCATTACATAGGCATACTTAGCATGAATAGCGTTATTAACCATACTTAGCATTATTAGCATTATTTACTTAACTTTAGCAGTATTAACATAATTAGCATTATTAACATTAGGCTACTTAGGATTGTAAGCATTACTTAATTAGCACTGTCAGCATTAATTGCCATTAATAACATTACTTAGCATTATTAGCAATTTCAGCAATACTAAGCATTAGCTTCATTGGTATTAGTTAGCTTTACTTAGCATCATTAGCTATTGAAAAATATCAGGTCTGACCTGATATTTTTGAAAAAAGAAATGTTGAAAATGTTGCGCAAATTATAAACCATTTTTTAAATTCAGAATTTATTGACTGCAATTCAGCAGCATGGCATCGGGTCGCCACTTAGCAGCAGTGATTCCACACACAGTGTGTTCTAAACCGTTCCATTACGGTCGGCCCCAAAGTCATCAGGCTGTCCACTGGGCTGTACTGAGGTGATGATGGCTATCCTGTCCAATTACCAATCTCTGGAGCAGAAAACACAGAGAGACAGATAGGAGGGCAGACGTCTCCCCCAAGGCCAAACCCTGCAGGCTTTAGAATCATTTGAAAACATTTCCCAAAGTTTCCAAAGAGAAGTGTCCTTTGGTGCAGTATCAGTCACAAAACACCGCCCTTGCGATCGTAGACACTAAATCCTACAGCGTATAGTGCGGTAAAATACATGGATTTGCCAGGATTTGAGGAGGTACAGCAGGTCGTCCCATGATCCGCGGGCAATGTTGGGCATATTACTTTTTTTTCTAATATAGTAATATAGTCATTACACTTTAAAGTAGTGGTAGACTTTGTTTCGGCACAAACAAAATAATACTAGATGTGGGACTCGGGACAAATTTAATCTCTTTAATTTGAAGCTTTGTAATTAATTAAACTCAATTAATTGCAGATTAATTTTTGGTCAATTAAAACAGGTGGGTAAATAGTATGTGAGTGAGTTTTTCCTAGAGATCCTGAGTCCCATTACTCTGAACCAGCTCTGGACATCCACCATAATGGTTGGTCGCCTTGTTTTAAGCCCTGTGTCCATACTGTGACGTGTTATGTTGAGTGTGAGCAGGGGCGGATTGGCACATATTTTCCCACCGGGACAATTTTGCCTTTGCCACAGCGCAAGTGGGGGGGCAAGTGATCATGACCTGAGGGCAAGTAGAACCTGACTTGCACTTGCCCGATTAGTGTCAACCCCTGGTACACCTGAAATGTCAGTTAGTTAGTTAGTTAGTTAGTTAGTTAGTTAGTTAGTTAGTTAGTTAGTTAATTGTTAGTTTATTGTCCACAAAGTGTAAATTTGTCTTGGGCCTCATGTACAGCAGACAACAGAACAACAACAACAGAAATACTTACACAGGGACAAGCACAAGACAACAGTGGCAAATAAAGTACACACACGTTCAGCATTTAGTACATTAATAGCATTAGGAATAAAAGAGTTTTTAAAGATGTTACATTTATCTTTTGGTACTTTATACCATCTACCAGAGGGGAAGTAATTCAAACTCACTGCAGAGGGAGTTTTAATTCGTCCAGTGAAAAAGGTTCTGTGGTGCAAGATCTAAGTGCGATTAAATTATTATTATTTTTTTTATTGCGTTATTGTTTCTATAATTAATTAAGTCCCAGGCCTAAAGACTTCATAAAGTGAATCACAAAGTTTCCTTAATCCTGTCACAGGTTTTTTTTTTACAGCTGCTTGGCGAGGAACTACTTTCTTGTTGCTGGGAACTATATTTTCTTTAGCTGGGAACTACCTTCTTATCGCTGGGAATTAATTTCTTCTAGCTGGGTAGCATGTGTATGTGTGTGTGTCAGCTTTAGAAAAGCAATAAGCCACTCGATGTCGTACCGCGGACTTTACCCTTCTTCAGCCTTCGGCGTCGGGTTGCCTTTGCCACAGCGGGGTTAAACCTGCTCCTTCTCGTGGGTTATTGCTTGTAATTATACCCCCCTCACCCCTCGACATACACACGCACACGCACGCACACACACACACACACACACACACACACACACACACACACACACACACACACACACACACACATTCGTATGGCTGATGAGGAAGTGATGTGGTTACCTCCTCAGTTTGAAGGTCCAGGGGCGGATGTAACATTTCCCATTTGGGGGGGCAGGAGAAAATGGTTCAAAAATGTCTTCAAAGAATGGTTCAAAATGGCTTCATAGAAGCCGCCCCCATACCATTCAATGTTACAGGACTTTTATTATTAGTCAAGTAAAGCGTCAATAATAACATCAGTTGTTGTTGAAGTTGCAACAGACACGCAGCATGCATAAAGCTAAAGGTCTGACTCAGAGAGTTTTCTGTTTTCAATGATGAAACGCTGTTGGTTTAGAGGTGACACAGCTGTAGTTAGTTAGTAGCAGTAGTAGTGTTTCACATCATTCCAAATACAACCACTTTAACTTTAAATATATTGGGTTGTTTTGCATGTCATCATGTTTGGTGGGGCAGACTGGGCCCCCCCCCCCCCCCCCCATGGCCATGCCTAGATCCACTCCTGAGGGAAGCACTATGTCGTGCACCGAGACGCCACGGCCAATTAGCAGCCACGGAGACGCACGTACACGGCCGTGCACAGCACTCCTGGTGTGTGTGTGTGTGTGTGTGTGTGTGTATGTGTGTGTGTGTGTGGGGGGGGGGGGGGGGGTCTGGGGGGACAGGAGAACACATTAAGAATGTGCAGATAGCATAGATGTGGCGTTAATGGGACATGTAGGGGACACGCAGAAACGGATTAACATTTAATAAGACTGGAGGGTTCCGCTGCGGAAAAAATGGGACATCAGCTAATGAAGGGCGGGCTTTTCTCTTTCACACAGATTGTGTGTGTGTGTGTGTGTGTGTGTGTGTGTGTGTGTGTGTGTGTGTGTGTGTGTGTGTGTGTGTGTGTGTGTGTGTGTGTGTGTGTGTGTGTGTGTGTGTGTGTGACGTCCATATCACAGCTGTAGCAGTTATACACAATGATTATTATTATAAATTACAATTTCAGTAAAGTAGTAGGCCTACAGATACTTAGTAAATGCAAACCAGACATTATGCTAACCCAGGTGGTCCCCAGCTAAATGATGGAAAGTTGGTTAACCAGATTTATTACATGGCTTGAATGAATGCTCCAATCAGAAGCCAGCGTTCTGGTCATGTGAGCGGTCACATAATACACTATAATCACCGCTCCGCGCTATTATTGACCGCTGCATAAACAAGGTCCCCAAAGTGCAAACAGCTGTGTTCATATCAATCCGCGCTGCGCTTCTGCATTTAGTTCCAGCACGCCGTTAGCGGCTCCATTTGGTTAGCTACGTATTTGGTTGTTTACATGCCTTTGTCGTCACCCTCTCAAGGACCACTGGTGGTCCTCGGACGTTGAAAACCACTGACGTAAGCCCGCGGTTTGCTTCCGCATTTAGTTCCAGCACGCCGTTAGCGGGTCCATTTGGTTAGCAGCTACGTATTTGGTTGTTTACATGCCGTTGCCGTCACCCTCTCAAGGACCACTGGTGGTCCTCGGGCGTTGAAAACCACTGACGTAAGCCATGTAATAAGTGGGCTGCGCCTCGGTCAGTTAATAGGAAACAAATTACCGCCTCGTCAGGTGTTATCCCTTACGTAACTCTCGCGTAACACTCTCAAGAGTTAAAATATTCATCATGTGAATTAGCCCAAGTCTACACAGCTAGAGAATACAGAAGATTAATGGTCATTTATGATCCGTATCTGTTTGACTGTTTTGTTTCCCAAATCCAGCCTGGAATTGTGAACACAAAAGCAAAATAAATCTTTAGTTTTAAGGTCTGTGAAGCTAAAATGTCATCAAATGGTGGTCCGTGGCTCAAATGCTGGATAAATAGTAGTCCCTTGGTATCAAAAAGGTTGCAAAGCACAGCGCTAAGCTTCTGGTAACAGTGTGGGCTGCAAGTCACTGAAAAAAATCACAATTATACAACCTCCTACGGCATGTCAAGATTAGTGTACTGTAGGCAGAGAGTAGCGACACGCTTTGATCTCATCGCCTCGCAACTCACGCCTTGCCAGAACCCCTGCTGTGCCTCGTGGATATTCATCATCATACAACAGGTCCCGAGAGACAGACGGAACTCGATAGGGAATTTAAGTTCCTGTCTCTAGGCCTTGGACATGACGAGAACGGTAGGCGTGGTTCCGTCGCAGTTGCACCAGAAGCCCAACATAGTTCAGAAAGCAGGCGACGCCGACGGGTTCCACCTCTTCTACTGGCGTCTCTGGTTTCCATGGTGACGCTCCTCTACAGCGTAGCTCTGGTCCACATTGTAACACGACGCCAAAAGCCGCGTTCTGCCGTCCGAGGAGAGGGTAGGACGGCCGCGAGGCTTATGTATCGAGCACAGAGCGATTCATTACTGGCGTTGTGGGTCGGACGTCCTACAATATTAAATAGGCCATTTACTATCAGCCACGACTCATTTACTCTCAGCTGCGACTCATATACTATCGGACACAACTCATTTAGTATTAGTCATGACTGCCTGCCTCAGCCACAAGTTGATTTCGCCCCTTATGCAGTAAACAGTAGGACACAAAGTACTTTCACCAAAAACATAGAAGAACTCAGAGTGTTCAAGTGGTTTAAAATTTACCCCAACCATAACCCTTAAGGCCTATTCATAGTTTGATTTTCGGTGATCACCGCGACCATCGTTGCCTACAATATGACGTCATACCAGCGCAAGCACCGCTCTTTCTAGCCCTGCTCTCTGATGAACGCCCTCCACACAGTGCTAAACCAATCACATTGGCCGGGAGCCGGCAGCCATTGCTGATTTTTCATTGTTGTTTTTAACAGCTCTTAACACACCACAGCGCGACAGGCTGCAGAACGAAGGAAGGCAGGAATTTAATGATAGATACAATGACATGAATATAATAGGAAATAAACATAAAAGCAGCAGATTTCTTTACTATATAATTGAAGCAGGTAGGAAGTAGACAGAGAGAAAATAAACAATACAACATTGGATGCGAGGAGAGCAGGAGGGGGGGGGGGGGGGGTGCTGGCAGCGGTCTATGAAAAGTGGTGGTTGCGGTGGCATGCGGTGCTCACCGAAATTCTCTTTCTCATCCTCATTCTCTGAATGAGCCTTTAGGCTCCATTTGGTTCAATTTGTACAGCCCCACACTGAGGTTCTTTAGAAATAAATCATTTGAGAACCTACTATCTAGTTATAGTCTGATAATGCACCGCGGTGTCGTGGTCAATCAGCGTCATTCGTATTCTGAACAGACTCGACACTCAGCAATTGGCTCTAATGATTGTCACCGTATAGATGTGTGAGGATGCTGTGGGAATACGCATACAGAATATTACACATGACAGACACCCAGGGGTGTCACTCACTAACCCGTTCTGAACTGAAAAATAATAAAATCATAACATTTGCGCCATATTTTCACCATTTTCAAAAATATCAGACCTACAAGCCCACAGCGTGCCACTCCGTGGCACGCTGTGAGCTTGTAGCTCTGATATTTTTCAATAACTACCGTAATGGCAATAATGCTGAGTAATCTTAAAGGTAGGGGAAGTGATTATAAATTCATGGTGTAGTACCAGCCTGGTGCACTAGAGGCCCCCAAGAGTAGCTACACTATGTGAACCTGCTGCTCGATTCTGATTGGAGGAGAATTCACCCTCCACCTGGGGAACTTTTATTAGCTCCTCTGCTAACGTGGGGGAGGGGGAAACTCCATATATGGTCTGCACACCTTATAATAGAGCATTTTAACAGATTTCTTTTTTTTTTTTTGGGGTGATATCTCACAAAAGTGAATGCTAATGCTAAGTATTGTTAATAATGCTAATGGTGCTAAGTAATGTTAATGCTAAGTATTTAAATAATGCTAAGCAATGCTAATAGTGCAAAGTAATGCTAATAATGCTATGTAATGCTAATAGTGCTAAGTAATGGTAATAATGCTTCGAACACCAAGATGCGTTCCCGCCAAAAATAGACTAAAGCTACACACAGAACATTATTTCAGCTGCGGGGACAGCCTCTGCCAAGAATAATTGGACACCAGAATTGAAAGTAGCTAAGCTAAACAACAGAGAGGGGTCAGGTTTGGAGCGGCTGTGGCTCAGGAGCTCAGGCGGCTGTGGCTCAGGAGGTAGAGCAGGTCGGCCAATGATCCAGTGGTTGGCGGTTCGATTCCCGGCTCCTCACTGAACCCCACCTTGCCTCCAGTGGTTGCCACCACTGGTGTATGAATGTGGGAAGTTTAGGACGCTGAGCATTGACTGTTCACCGCTCTACTTCCCAATGTATGAATGAATGGACCATTGTAAGCGCTTTGAGTATACACACTGTGCATAGAAAAGCGCTATAAAATGCAATCCATTATTATTAGGTCTATATTCTCCCTGAGCCTTATGCTCCCCTGGGGTAAAGGTTTGGGTTTCAGGGATATAGGCTTGAAGTTGAATAGTGTTTTTTGGTGGGAACAAAGGAACGCAGTGCTGACAACTTGGCGCATTTGTCGCTATGTTTACATTTTCTTTCCAGACCCCCCCTAGCGCCAAAATTAGTGACAAACCTCCTGGTGGAAAATCTAGTGCTTTTTTGCTGGTGAGTAGGGGTGAAAATTGCTTGACAGGTGCCAGAGATAAAACCCTCGTTTTTCACCATTTTCCCTACTATGAGACAGTCCTCCTCCCTTCCTAGAAAGGACCATTGGTAACCAAACGGACCCTTATAGATCTGTAACTCTTGAGAGCGTAAAATGAAACCAAATGGACCTGTAGTGGTCCATTTTGATGATTATCGTACCATTCGTAGACTGTTATTTTGCATGCCCTGACTCCAACCCTTAAATCGCTTTAAAATAATGTAAGCAAATATGTATTTATGACTATGTTCGAATGCCTCCTCCCATAGCTAAAATCCCTAAAACTAAAGAAAGCAAGGAATGTATAAAAATTAACATCCACCTTTTACTTTCTCTAATAACAACCTAAAACATGAATCTTGTCCTTGGTTGAAAAATACTAAAGTTGTCCTAGGAGGATGACATATCTCATCCCCACAGACCTAAAGGTTTATTTAACTTTTGTCCACAATTCCAGGCTGGATTTGGGAAACAAAACCGTCAAACATACAGATCAAAATGACCATTAATCTTTTACATTCTCTAGTTGTATAGACTTGGGATAATTCACATGATGAATATTTTAACTCTTGAGAGTGTAAACATGAAACCAAATGGACCCGCCAGGGTCCATTTGGTTACATTTTTACGCTCTCAAGAGTTACATCTGGTTACCCAACTTAGCTGGGGACCACTTGGAACCCTCTCAGGGACCACTGGTGGTCCCCGGAGCACCGGTTGAAAACCACTGAATTATATAGTATGTCTCAAACAGCTCTGGAGGTAATAACGTTGTCTTCTGTGCTGGAACAAATTCAATGAAGCCTTTTAACTTCAGACTCCGAATTGGCAGAATAGAATCGAGTAAACATGCCACTCGTATGTTGTGTGATGCAACACAACATGTCGCACATGAAAAGAAATAGAAAGGAAAAAAGTGTAATCTAATCTCCAACAGGACAGAACAACAGAAGGCCCAAATAGAGTTATAGCGTTCCGGGGCCATGCTAGCGCACATGCTACACGTTTCATGAATGATTAAGTGCTGATCGTAGCTGGCAGGAGAGGTAATTGCTTCTCAGCAATTTTCAGCAGCAGCAGCAGCAGCAGTGGATGCTTCTCTCAGAACATATCTGCTTTCACCTGGATTGAGAATGAGGACCACATGCAGGTCGCATTTAGGCCTGCAAAGAAATCGCAAAAATCGTTCCTATAACTGTCAGCTATTGCTTTGAAAGCTCACCAGAAAAAATCTAGTGCTTTTTTTTTTTGCATGGTGAGTTGGGGTGAAATTGGTTGACAGGCGTCGGAGATAAAACCCTCATTTTTCACCAATTTTCCTACTTTTTTTTTTTCTATGATAGAGTAGCATCCAAATGGACCCTTATAGATCTGTAATTCTTGAGATCGGGTCCATTTGGTTTCATTTTATGCTCTCAAGAGGTCTGCTATGAAATCGTATTTTTTTTTTCCTGTAACTGTCATCTATTGCTTTTAAAGCTCACCAGCAAAAATCTAGTGCTTTTTTTGCTGTATGGTGAGTTGGGGTGAAATTGGTTGACAGGCACCAGAGATAAAACCCTCGTTTTTCACCATTTTTTCCTCCTATGACAGAGTCCTTCTTCTTTCCTAGAAAGGACCATTGGCATCCAAATGGACCCTTATAGATCTGTAATTCTTGAGATCGGGTCTGTTTGGTTTCATTTTATGCTCTCAAGAGTTAAATTATATTCAATTAATTCTGAATTACTTAATTTTCATGAATCTACACATGGCATTTTGACCAACATTTTGCCAGTTATCTCTCCTAAATTGCAGTATATGATGTCACAGCGATCAAGGTGCGTTTTGGTTTGGAATTCTCCTTTAAGAAGTGCCCCATACTGGGCACTGATGACACGGATGCCACAAGCAGCACCCACAGCATCCCTAGCAGCAGGGGTTGACACTAAGGTCTCCGAGGCAAATCAGGTTCTACTTGCCCTCAGGTCATGGTCACTTGCCCCCCCAAAAATATATTGTAAATTTTGTATTTAAGTTTACTTCCTACTTGGGTGCTTTAAACCAGTGGTCCTTGAGAGGGTTCCAGGTGGTCCCCAGCTAAGTTGGTTAACCAGATGTAACTCTTGAGAACGTAAAAATGAAACCAAATGGACCCTGGCGGGTCCATTTGGTTTCATTTTTACACTCTCAAGAGTTAAAATTCATCATTGTGTTGTGTTATAGTGCACTAAGTTGCACACTTGCCCGATCGGGCAACCAGGTAGCAGTCTTCACTTGCCCCACCATTTTTTTTACTTGCCCCAGGCAAGCGGGCAAGTGTTAGTGTCAAGCCCTGCCTAGCAGGGATCAAACCAAGGACCTTCTAGCCGTCAGACAGCACTTACCACCATGCCACCCTGCCCCCGGAACACTGTAAATGTAACACCAAAGTAAAGCTACAGTTTGTGTGTGACTGTGCCTCTATAACGCGTGGACAGAGTGTTGCATAATGCAGGATCCTCATTTAACACAGCAGTTTGGCCTGCAGCTCTGGAAATTCACCACTTTACAAAGTGAGACGTGAAGACAAATGTTACTGCTGTGAAACATCAAACACTATTAGACTCTTTCTGTGTGTGTGTGTGTGTGTGTGTGTGTGTGTGTGTGTGTGTGTGTGTGTGTGTGTGTGTGTGTGTGTGTGTGTGTGTGTGTGTGTGTGTGTGTGTGTGTGTGTGTGTGTGTGTGTGTGTGTGCATGTGTTGGTATATAAAGGCATGTACATTGCTAGACACGACAGGATTCTAAGAACACAAGTTCATGTGTTGCATCATCTGTCAACATGCATAAGCACTCATGTGTTTCAACTGCCATGTTCATGTACAATATTGGAGATGATGTATTTTCTGAAGTTACCACTAATACTCCAGATATTGTTGTTGTTGTTCAGCAGGGGCGTTTTTGCCATTAGGCAGACTAGGCAGTTGCCTCGGGCACCATGGGGGGGGGGGGGGGGGGGGGGGGTGTATATGTATGTAGTAGAATTGAACATTTAAAACACATATACTATGATCTATAATAATACAGTATGTTCTGTAATATGAGATTTTCCCTGGAGCCCCCCCTTACCAAATGGAAAATTTGGTGTCACAGCCTACGCCCCTGCCCCACAGGATTCCATAGAGAGGCCTTATTAAAAAGTCCTCCACTTAGTCGCAATGCATAATGGAGGGCGAAGGGCTTACGAATGCATATATGCACACATGCTCCACATGTACAGTAATTGATAGCGCGGTCGGAGGTGCATGTTTTAAAAGATCTCCCGCTGCCTCTAATGAAGCAGTGCGGCAGTCCGTCTATCCATCTTGGCAGTCAGGGATGGATGTAACATGTCCCATTTGGGGGGGCAAGAGAACATGTTGGAGGGGCAAGAGAAAATGGTATGGGGGCGGCTTCATCGCTGTGTCGCTTCGCGCCACGGGTGATGAAGTCGCCCCCATACCATTTTCGGTTACAGGACTTTTATTAGTCAAGTAAAGCATCAATAATAACATCAGTTGTTGTTGAAGTTGCAACAGACACGCAGCATGCATAAAGCTAAAAGTCTGACTCAGAGAGTTTTCTGTTTTCAATGATGAAATGCTGTTGGTTTAGTGGTGCCACAGCTGTAGTTAGTTAGCAGTAGTAGCTTCAAATCATTTTAAATATAAGCACTTTAATTTGAAATATCTTGGGTTGTTTTGCATGGCATCGTGTTTGGTGGGGCAGACTGGATATTTAGGGGGGCATTGCCACCCCCATGCCCATGCCTAGATCCGCCCCTGCTGGCGGTCCGTCTGTCCATCCTGTCTTATCATTATCAAGGCGGACTACACCACAGTGATATACAGCTGCAGGAAGCAGGAGGGCGGTGGAATCACTCCAGTAATACTGTACCGTTGGATCGATTTACACCAGCGTGTTGCAGGAAGGGAGAGATCCGCTAGCAAGAAAGTCAAAGTCTTGTGGTCTGTCACCCACATTACCATTTTTAAAGTCTTTGATATGACCCAGTCCGGGAATCAAACCCCTGACCAGGGTTATTATACAGTAGTTATGGATTTTTCATTTTAGTTTAGTTTTAGTTAGTTTAGTTAGTTTACTTTTTCTTTTTTTTTTTTTTTTTTTTAATTTAGTTAGTTTTGTTTGTTTGTTTGTTTGGTGTCGTGTGGTACCGTATGGTGCTGAAAACTGCCATGAAAAAGTTCATGAAAAGTTTATATTATAAATGTCTGAAAGTCATATACATATTGATGAAAAAAAAAAAACGAAGGGTATTTTGAGATTGATTTCAGTTAGTTTTAAATAGCTTTGTGAACCCATAATGCAGTTATTGTTTTTTAAATTAGTTTTTAAATAGTTTTTCGTTGTTTTTTCATTAGATTTACTTAACTATAAAAACCCTGCCCCCGACCTCCCACCCAGTTTGTCTGGTCAACAAACTCGGTCACGACCAAATGCTTACTGGTCATGATGGCCAGCTCTTCTGGTCGCGTTTGAACTAGAGAGCTTCTGGTGGCGTTTGAACTAGAGAGCTTCTGGTCGCGTTTGAACTAGAGAGCTTCTGGTCGCGTTTGAACTAGAGAGCTTCTGGTGGCGTTTGAACTAGAGAGCTTCTGGTCGCGTTTGAACTAGAGAGCTTCTGAGAGCTTCTGGTGGCGTTTGAACTAGAGAGCTTCTGAGAGCTTCTGGTGGCGTTTGAACTAGAGAGCTTCTGAGAGCTTCTGGTGGCGTTTGAACTAGAGAGCTTCTGGTGGCGTTTGAACTAGAGAGCTTCTGGTGGCGTTTGAACTAGAGAGCTTCTGAGAGCTTCTGGTGGCGTTTGAACTAGAGAGCTTCTGGTGGCGTTTGAACTAGAGAGCTTCTGGTGGCGTTTGAACTAGAGAGCTTCTGAGAGCTTCTGGTGGCGTTTGAACTAGAGAGCTTCTGAGAGCTTCTGGTGGCGTTTGAACTAGAGAGCTTCTGGTGGCGTTTGAACTAGAGAGCTTCTGGTGGCGTTTGAACTAGAGAGCTTCTGAGAGCTTCTGGTGGCGTTTGAACTAGAGAGCTTCTGGTGGCGTTTGAACTAGAGAGCTTCTGGTGGCGTTTGAACTAGAGAGCTTCTGAGAGCTTCTGGTGGCGTTTGAACTAGAGAGCTTCTGAGAGCTTCTGGTGGCGTTTGAACTAGAGAGCTTCTGGTGGCGTTTGAACTAGAGAGCTTCTGAGAGCTTCTGGTGGCGTTTGAACTAGAGAGCTTCTGAGAGCTTCTGGTGGCGTTTGAACTAGAGAGCTTCTGGTGGCGTTTGAACTAGAGAGCTTCTGAGAGCTTCTGGTGGCGTTTGAACTAGAGAGCTTCTGGTGGCGTTTGAACTAGAGAGCTTCTGGTGGCGTTTGAACTAGAGAGCTTCTGAGAGCTTCTGGTGGCGTTTGAACTAGAGAGCTTCTGAGAGCTTCTGGTGGCGTTTGAACTAGAGAGCTTCTGGTGGCGTTTGAACTAGAGAGCTTCTGGTCGCGTTTGAACTAGAGAGCTTCTGAGAGCTTCTGGTGGCGTTTGCTTAGGGACCAGGCTGTTGCTTACTAGTCACCGACCATAAACTGATTGTCCAACGGTCGCAACTGGTTTATGATATTTTCCAACGGTCCAACCGTTTGGCCCAGGGGTTTTCAACCTTTTTGACACCAAGGACCACCATTCATTTAGCATTTGAGCCACGGACCACCATTTGATGGCATTTTAGCCCCCAAAAGACCTAAAACTAGAATTCTTTTGGTTTTGTTCACAATTCCAGGCTGGATTTTGCAAACAATTTCGCAAACAGTGTAGACTTCTTAATTAAATAGTGCTAATTCAGATGAATATTTTAACTCTTGAGAGTGTGAAAATGAAACCAAATGGACCCGCAAGGGTCCATTTGGTTTCATTTTCACACTCTCAAGAGTTACACCTGGTTAACCAACTTTCCATCATTTAGCCTGGGGACCACCTGGAACCCTGTCAAGGACCACTGGTGGTCCCCGGACCACCTGTTAAAAACCCCTGGTTTGGCCGGCGGACAGCACTTATCCATTGTCATTCAGAGCGTCTCTGCTAGTGTATCTTGCTGTCTCTCGCTCTTAGATGAGGTACAGTACCTTGGCAATTTTTGTCCAAAAGTGCCCACTTAATGTGATGTCAGCCTCTCTGCACTCTCTGCACATCCCCTCTCAGTAAATGACTTGTGATCGCAATTGAAAAACATGACACACACACACACACACACACAGGGAGGGTCGTGCAGACTGTCATCTCGACTGCATGTATTATCACAGTCCCACTGAGTTTGATGAGCCGAGCTGTCGGTCGATTCCATCAGAGCTGTGTTTGTGCATTGTGAAACCTTAATGAATTGGTCCTGAGGAGAGGGAGAGGGAGAGAAAGAGAGAGAGAGAGAGAGAACATTAACACATCGACTGCGGGCGCATCTTCGTCGTCTTCTCCCCATTGCCACGGCTCAAGCCAGTGAAATCGGTAAAAAAAAAAAAACTTATTTTGAAGCGCCAGATCGCCTAAACAGGAGGGGGGTGCCGTCATGCTTATTTCTGGTGTCTTGACTAACCTGTCCTCTGGCGATCTGAGCAAAAAGTTCCGGGTCAAAAATCAGGAAGTGACGTCTAGCCCTAGTTGATTTACCCGTGCGCAAACGACATTCAGCGCCGGAATCCGAGGAGAGGCTTTTGAATGCATTGGATTGAATGGGTGCGAATGGGACAAACAAAACAAGTTGTCGCGGCAATTCTGTTCCAAATGAAAGTCAGCAACGGGATCATTATCAGACGATGCGCTCGGACTAATAGTTGGATTAAAGAATGAAATCTACATTTCGTTGTTTTCTGCGCCTTCGTCGTTACCGGCAAACGGGACCGAGCACGACGCGCGCGACGACCGTGCTTTCGGGAGTCAGTGAGTTAAACTGGCTGCAGAATGGGTACTGATGGGAGCTTTCTGCGTGAGCGTACCTGGCTTGGATCTGGTGATAATACAGAGTTTAAACAAGGAATAACATGATTCCTAAAATTGTTTTTAATACTTAAACTCATATTCTATAATGCCCCTCAAGCTTATTTCTAATGATTTGAGCCTCACACACCACTGATATAACCAGCCCTTGACATTTCTTTATGGACAGTTTAGCTCAGGGGTTTTCAACATTTTTCATCCCAGGGACCACTATTTGTACAGCATTTGAGCCACGGACCACCATTTGAGGAAATTCTGGCCCCACAGACCCTCACAACCCTTTTGTTCACAATGCCAGGCTGGATTTGGGGAAACAAAACAAGCAAAACATACATTCCAAAATGGCTAATTCAGATGATGAATACACTGTATTTGCCGGTCCATTTGGCTTCATTTTTACGCTCTCAAGAGTTACATCTGGTTAACCAACTTAGCTGGGGACCACCTGGGACCCTCTCAGGGACCACTGGTGGTCCCCGGACCTCCGGTTGAAAACCTCTGGTTTAGCTGCAGGGCCCACAATTTGTTCAGCATTTGAGCCACGGACCACCATTTGATGGCATTTTAGCCCTGCAGAGTCAAAACTAATCAAAATCACCTTTAATTTTCTACATTCTCTAATTGTGTATAGACTTGGGCTAATTCACATGATGAATATTTTAACTCTTGAGAGTGTAAAAATGAAACCAAATGGACCCGCAAGGGTCCATTTGGTTTCATGTTTATGCTCTCAATGAGTTACATCTGGTTAACAAACTTTCTACCATTTAGCCTGGGGACCACATGGAACTCTCTCATCCACTGGTGGTCCCCGGACCACTGATGAAAACCACTGATATTTCCTTTCATTGGGTGGGCAGGATGCACATTTGGGTGGGTTTGGTGGGCAGAGCCCACCCCTGCCCCCCTCTAGATCCGGCCCTGGTAATGGCAGATACTCCATATAGATCCATCACAGGGGTTGACACTAAGGTCTCCGAGGCACTTGCCCATCGGGCAAGGGCAAGTCAGGTTCTACTTGCCCTCAGGTCATGGTCACTTACCCCCAGAATATATCGTACATTTTGCATTTACGTTTACGTTCTACTTGGGTGCTTTAAACATTTCCTTTCGCAGTCGAAGATTCTGTTTTGTTTAAGTCACTGTGACGCCAGCAAAATGATAGTTTGGAAACAAATGGACCTGGGAGAGAGATAGGAGACAGCTAGAAAGCAGGGAAAGACGCATCTTCAAGACAAATATATTTTGTGTTGTGTTATAGTGCACTAAGTCGCACACTTGCCCGATTGGACAACCAGGTAGTCTTCACTTGCCCAACCATTTTTTTTACTTGCCCCGGGCAAGCGGGCAAGTGTTAGTATCAAGCCCTGCATCATGTCTACGCAGAATGAGCCGATTCAGCTGGTTTAGGTGAAGAGCTCAGTGAGATGTGAGTGTGAATAATGGTGATAATGATCTTAAACAAATTGTCTCCCCGGGGAAGAGGTTGGAAGAAACACCATACCCACATGTCCCCAACTGTGTGTGTGTGTGTGTGTGTGTGTGTGTGTGTGTGTGTGTGTGTGTGTGTGTGTGTGTGTGTGTGTGTGTGTGTGTGTGTGTGTGTTGTAATAAACGTCTACATTATGACTCATTCATCCCGCTGAGTGATAGTCCAGTCATTCTGCCTGACATCACAATCAATAGGTTGTCTTTTTACAGAATATATATATATATATATATATATATATATATATGTATATATATATATATATATATATATATATATATATATATATATATATATATATATATATATATATATATATATATATATGAGCTGTCAGTCGATTAAAATATTTGATCACATGTACATTGAATGGGTGTTTTAAGATTTTTCATTTCAAGGTTCATTATTTATTCTGCATTTGAGCCACATACCACCATTTGATGATATTTATTTAGACTTCCAGACGTAAACGAAATAATTCGTCCACAATCCCAAGCTGTATTGATGTCAGTACCATTAGGAGCGAACATGCAAATTGCATCAAAAAAGATCGCTTTTTAATTCCAAGAATTGCGTGTAGAGTGTATATTGAAATGAAAACAGAACATTGACTATGTATCGTATTGTTTGGCAAAGCAAATAATCAGAGTATCTGGATTATTGGATTGTTTTCTTTTTTCGTTTTCTAGATAATCAGAAAAAAGTGTGGTTTAATTACTTAATTTAAGACTGTCAATGTATTTGAAATAGGTACTATATTGATTTCAAATCAATGAACCATATCTCCAGACTCACAATCACCCAATATGGTCCATGTATGGTATCGTCAAGCATGTATCCTGATTCCTGATGCACATCGAATCGCTGTTAAAAATGTATCATTACGCACGCGCGCACACACACACACACACACACACACACACACACACACACACACACACACACACACACACACACACACACACACACACACACACACACACACACACACACAAAAATATATATATATATATATATATAGTTATCCTCTTTTGAATTATTTTTTCTTGGGGAGAAGATACTGTATGAAGGCACACAGTCACTCACTCACTAACACAATGAAGAGAAGAGGATTTTCACTCCATTTCAAAGCCTTATTGATCCTGGCTTGAGAGGAGGAGGAGAGGAGAGGCTTGGAGGAGAGAGAGAGAGAAAGCCCTGGAGCTTAACCGTGGTGTTTTCCACTTTAGAGGAGATCTATAGTCCTGTACAGGAACATGACATCCCTGTCCCGCGGTGCAGATAGAGACCTGCTGCAGGGAAGACACTGGCAGCTGTCAGTATAGAACAGTGGTTTTCAACCTTCTTCATCCCAGGGCCCACCATTTATTCAGCATTTGAGCCACGGACCACCATTCGATTACATTTTCACCCCAAAGAACTAACACTAAAGAATTCATTTGGTTTTGTTCACAATTCCAGGCTGGATTTCGCCAACAAAACAGTGTAGACTTCTTAATTAAGCAGTGCTAATTCAGATGATGAATATTTTAACTCTTTTGAGAGTGTTAAAAATGAAACCAAATGGACCCGCAAGGTTTCATTTTTACATTCTCAAGTTACATCTGGTTAACCAACTTTCCATCATTTAGCCTGAGGACCACCTGGAACCCTCTCAAGGACCACTGGTGGTCCCTGGACCACCTGTTGAAAACCCCTGGCATAGAACATACAACATCCTGTGGACACTGCAAGCGGAGGGGCGGATCTAGGCATGGTTAGGGGGGCGGGGGTTAATGCCCCCGACTGCCCCACCAAACACGATGGCATGCAAAACAGCCCACGATAGTTCAAATTAAAGTGCTTATAATTAAAATGATATGAAACACTACTACTGCTACTAACTAACTACAGCTGTGTCACCACTAAACCAACAGCATTTCATCATTGAAAACAGAAAACTCTCTGAGTCAGACCTTTAGCTTTATGCATGCTGCGTAAACTTCAACAACAACCGATGTTACTTTACTTGCCTAATGAAAGTCCTGCAACTGAAAATGGTATGGGTGCGACTTCACCCGTGTCGCTTCGCGCCAAGGGCGATGAAGCGACATTTCCCCCTAATTGAGGAAATGTTACATCCGCCCCTGCAGCCCTGCCATCCATGTGTCATTTCATACAGTACTATACCTCCATCCTGCCCAGGAATATAAATCAGTCTTTATAATGCCTTGAAGGATTTACGGTAAAGCAGGTGTTTCTGCTCCTCGGTTCGACTTGTGGCTTTAATATCCTGGAGAGCAGGGGCGGATTGGCACATATTTTCCCACCGGGACAATTTTGCCTTTGCCAGGCCACCCTGGGGGGGCAGCTGGTTAACCAGATGTAACTCTTTGAGAGCGTAAAAATGAAACCAAATGGACCCTTGCGGGTCCATTTGGTTTCATTTTTACACCCTCAAGAGTTAAAATATTCATCATGTGAATTAGCCCAACTTAGTCTACACAACTAGAGAATGTAGAACACTGGTGTCAAACATACGGCCCGCGGGCCGGATCCGGCCCGCGCAATGATTTAATCCGGCCCCAGGCTTGTAGAGCAAAAATGTCTGAGTCTATCAAAAAAAAAAAGTAAGTCTCTAGCATGTTCCTATCAAAAGTTATGATCATTTAAAGAAATGCTTCTGAGTTCTCTTCTCTGAGTACTAGTCCGGTAGCGGCACAGCTGAGAGTACTTAATTGATTGGAATGTTGACTCGCAGAGAGTGGAGAAGGGGAGGGGGGGGGGGGGGGTTGGTTACTGGCACTGCAAAGTGAGAACTATACTTCAGCAGTAACCTGACTCCGCCAGATGGGGCAGCAGAGAGAGGAGTATTCCCTCCTCCTCTCTCTGCTGCCCCATCTGGCGGAGTCAGGTTACTTCACCACTACAAGGGTCTATAATTGAGGGATCATTCAGATAACAGCTTGGCTATTTAAATATAATACGGGTAATAATAATAATAATAATTCAATTCAGAGTTAAAAAAATTATACTGTATTTTAGAAGCATTCGTTATTGTTATTCATTCATTATTTTTGAATGTTCGATGATCCATCACTTCAATAAAAAGCAGGTCTGCATAAAACCATGGGTTGTGTAGCCATTTACAAATTTCAGCTAAGACACTATTTGAAATTTAACATTTTCTATTATTGAATGGTTTATTGGCGCACTGTAAATAAAAATAGCATCTCTCATAGAAGTATAAAACCAATAATGAAAGTCATTAATTCCTATTAATAGCTATTCTTAATAGTAAATATGATTTGTGTGATATACTGTAGCGTAGAAGTTACGGCTGTGTACGTAAACATGCATGTGCATGCTTGCAGTCTGTGACTGGTCTGTGATGGTCCGCGGCGCTACTGGCACCGCGGCGCTACTGGCACCGCGGCGCGACTAGCACCGCGGTGCTCCGGCCCACATGAAGTCACATTAAGTCCAATGCGGCCCCCACCCCAAAATGAGTTTGACACCCCTGATGTAGAAGATTAATGGTCATGTTGATCTGTATGTTCCAGGCGAGCATCTAGCTGCGTTCTAGTGCATTTTGGAAGTGCCACTACTAGTGCATTTTGGATCTTGTCCAGCAGGCCACTAGGTGGCGCAGGCCACCGGGAAAACTCCCTGTACTCCAGATGGCCAATCCGCCCCTGATGGAGAGGCGTGTTCATATTGTTCACATACTGTAGCTTCTGCTTGGAGCAGGGATTCTCAGCCTTCCGAATGACAAAGACCTTGAGACAAAGGCGGCTGGAGGACATTCACAGTGGTGAAATGAGTTCTGAAATGAGTTCTGACCGATAGTAATGGCTGCGACTGATGGTTATCCGTTGGGACTCATTTACTGGGGACTTTAACACACTTAGTGCTGCGTTTGATCGTGGATTTCCATGCTAGTGCCACGGCTCAATCAAGCAAATTCGGTAAAAAAAACCCAAAAAAAAAACCCAACAGCCCTGTTATTCACTTCGTTTCACTTTATTATTCTTTAAAGAAGCGTCAGGCTTTAGGTTTTATAAACATCATCATCCGACATATTTTACTGCTTTTGTTCACATGCTAGTAACGCTCGTCGGCTGTTTGTTTAGTTAGCAACGTCATTATTATGCTAATGATAATGCATTAGCATAATAATGACAACAACGTCGTCTGCTTTCCCAATATTGATATGGGTTGGTATGAACCAATCACCATGAAGACTGCTGCTTTGATCACGCCCATCCCAGAAACTGCTGTAGTAGAGAGGGACTTCAGTCTGAATAATGAAGTGAAACATCCTAGAAACTGCTGTGGTAGAGAGGGACTTCAGTCTGAATAATGAAGTGAAACATCCTAGAAACTGCTGTAGTAGAGAGGGACTTCAGTCTGAATAATGAAGTGAAACATCCTAGACACTGCTGTGGTAGAGAGGGACTTCAGTCTGAATAATGAAGTGAAACATCCTAGAAACTGCTGTGGTAGAGAGGGACTTCAGTCTGAATAATGAAGTGAAACATCCTAGAAACTGCTGTGGTAGAGAGGGACTTCAGTCTGAATAATGAAGTGAAACATCCTAGAAACTGCTGTGGTAGAGAGGGACTTCAGTCTGAATAATGAAGTGAAACATCCTAGAAACTGCTGTAGTAGAGAGGGACTTCAGTCTGAATAATGAAGTGAAACATCCTAGAAACTACTGTAGTAGAGAGGGACTTCAGTCTGAATAATGAAGTGAAACATCCTAGAAACTGCTGTGGTAGAGAGGGACTTCAGTCTGAATAATGAAGTGAAACATCCTAGAAACTGCTGTGGTAGAGAGGGACTTCAGTCTGAATAATGAAGTGAAACATCCTAGAAACTGCTGTGGTAGAGAGGGACTTCAGTCTGAATAATGAAGTGAAACATCCTAGAAACTACTGTAGTAGAGAGGGACTTCAGTCTGAATAATGAAGTGAAACGGAATGACAATTCAGACTGAAGTCAGGCTAATCAAGTTGTGTTTTACCACGTTAATGACATTTTTTCAGACCTCCATTTCTAGTAAACACAGAATGGGGTGAACTTTTTTTTTTTATCATGTCCATACTACATCTCTAAGGTACAATAACGAACAATTAAAATGTTGAAAATGGGTGGAATTCCCCTTTAAGAATCAAATATATAACACTGCCCAAAAGGTAGATTGTGATCTACCAGTAGATCACACAGGCCATGCAGGTAGATCCCATGACAGTACCCTAAAATGTACAGATCTGTAAATCCGAGTGTAAAATGAAACCAAATGGATGTTTAAATTATATTTAAACATCTGAATTTCGTAATTCAGCTTGGTCAGACATTTTGATCTGTATGTTTGGCTGTTTTGCTTTTTGTCCACAATACCAGGCTGCATGGATTTCAGAAACAAAAGCCTGTTTAGCTTTGGGGTCTGTGGGGCTAAAATGTCATCAGATTTCGGTCCGCGGCTCAAATGCTGAATAAATACTGTGCCCTGGTATCAAACTATCAAAGATGGTTGAAAACCAGTCATCCAGAACATAACCGTTGTCTGCTCATGTCATGCAGTTGGAGTTCTGATCAAACAGTGTCTCTGTTCTGTGTGTTGCTCTCTCTCTCTCTCTCTCTCTCTCTCTCTCTCTCTCTCTCTCTCTCTCTCTCTCTCTGACCAATCCCTCTCTTCTCTGCTCTCTCCGTTGTTCTTCTCTGACATCTAATCAAACACAAAACTCCTCAAAGCGCCTTTGAAGAATGTCTTCTTCCTCCTACTTCCAGACTCCTCCGACTCCTCCGACTCCGCGCTGCCCAGCGGGGATTGTGACCGAACCCAAACTAATTCAAAAGTCACTGCCTTGAGTTAAAGCAGGGGTCGGCAACCCAAGATGTCGAAAGAGCCATTTTCGACCCAAAATTAAATTCAAATTCTGTCTGGAGTCGCATTTTATTTTATTTTTTTTACTGAGAGTGTGCAAATGTGAACCAAATTTGGTTCCATTTGCACACTCTCAGAAAAAAAGGTCCTCAAAGAAATATCATTAACATGGTGAAACACAACCTTGGAGTTTGTTGGAGTTTCTAAAAATAAAAATAAAGGAGTTTTACAGAACTCCATTTCTAGTCCACACAAGGTCTCTAAGGTATATTAATGACTTAGTAAACTGAGTAAATCTTTGAAAATGGGTGGTTCAGATTGAAAGCTCCACCTCTGATAACTTCTGGGCTTTTTGGACATGGCCAAGTGCTACTTTAACTGGCAACCGTCAGACAGCGCAACGCGTTTTGGGTGACTGAAATGTTTATATTATTTTAGTGCGCATCACCCCAGTGTGTGTAATAATGCTACAGCCACTGAGCCACTAGGGCTGTGTTCTAGAGCCGTATGCGGCTCCTGAGCCGCAGGTTGCTGACCCCTGAGTTAAAGAAACCCAACCCAGTCCTGGTGTGAACACGGACGCACCAGGATGTACGGTAAATCGAAACATCAGTATGGATGCAGGGGATGACACTAAGGTCTCTGAGGCACTTGCCCATCGGGCAAGTGTAAGTCAGGTTCTACTTGCCCTCAGGTCATGGTCACTTGCCCCCCAAAAATATATTGTAAATTTGGCATTTAAGTTTACTTCCTTGGGTGCTTTAAACCAGGGGTTTTCAACTGGTGGTCCGGACCAACAGTGGTCCCTGAGAGGGTTCCAGGTGGTCCCCAGTTAAGTTTGTTAAACAGGTGTAACTCTTGAGAGTGTAAAAATGAAACCAAATGGACCCGCAAGTTAAAATTCATCATCTTAATTAACCCAGGTCTACACAACTAGAGAATGGAGAAGATTAGGTCATTTTGATGTGTATGTTAATTTGCCTGTTTTGTTTCCCAAATCCAGTTTTTCAAGTTGCACACTTGTCCGATCGGGCAGCCAGGTGGCAGTCTTCACTTGCCCCACCATTTTTTTTTACTTGCCCCGGGCAAGCGGGCAAGTGTTAGTGTCAAGCCCTGGGATGTATACGCAGCGATTTATTCATTAACCCCAAATAATATCCATCATCAGCAGCAGCAGCAGTCCTCTCTGCTCTGGCTCAGCCTTCATGATTGACCCTTATGAATTAAAGAGTGGAAAATCAATAACACTGACTGCCCCATGGGGGGGTATTCCACCCCGTGTGTAATGTATGTAGATTATCAATTAACTGGTGAACAACATCATCAATCAACTGACTGCAAACAGACATCGCCAAAGAGGAGAATAATCATTAGAACCGGACCGATGCCAAGATCTTTGGGCCGGTGTGCCGGATCCAGGATCCATCACTGAAACGCCCTGAAAAGTGATGCAAAGTTGAAAGTGGTTAAACTTTGGAAAGGCAAATGATCAGCAACATAAGCCATACACGGGTTGACACTAAGGTCTCCGAGGCACTTGCCCATCGGCAAGTGCAAGTCAGGTTCTACTTGCCCTCAGGTCATGGTCACTTGCCCCCCAGGTTCCAGGTGGTCCCCAGTTAAATTGGTTAACCAGATGTAACTCTTGAGAACGTAAAAATTAAACCAAATGGACCCTTGCGGGTCCATTTGGTTTCATTTTTACACTCTCAAGAGTTAAAATTCATCATCTTAATTAGCCCAGGTCTACACTGTAGAAGATTAATGGTCATTTTGATGTGTTAATTTGCATGTTTTGTTTCCCAAATCCAGCCTGGAATTGTGGATAGCTAGAAAGCAGGGAAAGACACAGAGGCAGAGTGCAATGACTGCCTTCAAGACAAATTTATCTTGTGTTGTGTTATAGTGCACTATGTTGCACACTTGCCCGATCGGGCAACCAGGTGGCAGTCTTCACTTGCCCCAGCATTTTTTTTACTTGCCCCGGGCAAGCAGGAAAGTGTTAGTGTCAAGCCCTGCCATATGTCAGAACTTAGGCAGTAATGTCTGCCCATGCAGGTCAGACTGAATGCTCAGCAAACTGCATTGATTTTACATTAGGGCCCTGATACACCTAGCAATGTTTTGAGCAACATCAACAAGCAACGTCAACTATCAACGTTGACTTTTCACCTTTCTGTAGAAAATGATCAACTCCTGGTTGTTCGGAAAAGTCGGTTCTTTAGCGCCCTCTACTGGTCAACATTTCAGAATCCTCCAATCACAGCCCTCCTTGGCGTCACCTGATCCTTTCTCCTAGACTCCCACAAATAAGCTTTTCTGAAACCATGTCTGCTGCTGCTGCTTCACTGCTGTGGACAAAAACAAGGATTTTGTAACTTTTATTTCGCTAAATAAACATTTTGAGTTGGGTGGCAGTTGGGTGAAAATGATTCAATGCAAACTAAGGCTTCTTTTTTTCTGAGAGTGTACAAATGGAACCAAATGGACCCACTAGGGTCCATTTGGTTCACATTTGTACACTCTCAAGAAAAAATGAAAATGGGTGGAATTCCCCTTTTAATGGGAGGTGTTGCCTGTTGCCATGTATCTCATCATATGTTGCCCGTTGATGTTGACATTGCTAGTTGATATTGATCAAAATATTGCTAATGTAGCAGGGCCTTTAGGGGCGAAAAATCAACTTGTGACTGAGGCAGACGTCTGATAGTAGGGACTTTAAGCTGTCGCATTTTGGAATGGCAACCCTAACAGGAAGTACGGCTTCTCTGACGCAATCACCGTAGATGTCAAAATCATTAATTGTGTCAGGGGTGCTGTAGTATTCACCCAGTAGCCCGTGGAACATAATGAACGACATTCAGGGGGCCGAAGATAATGTGATAATGCCATTCGAATGCTTGGGATAGGATAGAATGGTTGCGGATGCAGCAGTTTTTCAAAATGGCCGCGCCCATTCTGTCCCAAATGAAAGGCACGACGGTCGTCGGACCATACGCTCGGATCAAAAGATGGATTAAAGAATGTAATCAATTAATTGTTGTGAATATGTCCTACCTGTCGTGTTTGGCAGGTAGGCCTACAGGTACTAATGTCAGAATCCATGTCAGAAATGGCAGATATCACAATGAATGAATGAATGAACTTTATTTATATAAGCACCCTTCACAGCACGAGTGCTTTACATAGGAAATTAATAAAACAAACTCTAACAGCAGGCAGCCAGTATTACAGCAATTAAAAAAGTAAAAACAAAAACACTATAGGCTTTACATATACTGTAGCTTACATACAGACAGAGAGTGCAGCAGTGATGAATTAAGGAGGTGGTTGCAAATGACCAAAAGCTTGTCGGAAGAAGTGTGTTTTTAGCGTTCGCTATTATTATCAATTATATGCACACAATTATATGCACCCACCAAACATTCAAAGCCGCTTGCCGCTTGGCGAAGTTGCTCATACAGTAGTTTCCCTGGCACTTCTAGTTCCTAGAAATGGATGTCAGGTTGACATCAGCTTAGATGTTTATATCAGTTCTATTCGGTTCAACCGTCGCTCACGGTCGACTCAGTTCAGCGAGTCGGCGGTCAATCTGTCTGAAAACATCCTTCACACGATTAAAGAGCATCAGGCCTCAACTCCCCGGTGCACTGACCGCATTCACAACTTTCCAAAATCTTTGAGAGGCTGCTGAGGGTAAGAGTTGAAAAATGTCTTGGTTTCCTCTCGCTGAATGCAAAGTGACAGTTTGGCTTTGAACTACAGCAGCAAAGTTTTGACAACGTCAACATGAAAGATGCATGGAGAATGACAAAATGTCTGAGGGTCAAAACTCCACAACAGTTTCAATATCTGGTAGCCATGAAATATATTGATCCCACAGGCTGAATTCCAGCTTTGATTTTAATTCCGTACCATGGCAGATATCATCTCGGTTGTGTGGGAGCAGTATCCAAAATGTTACTTTTTAGGAAGTGCACAAAGAACCTGACGTTCCAATGGATACAATGCAGTTGCTATTTCTGTCAGATGCGAGAAACAGTCAAATAATTTACCGATGCAGACTGTTGGTCGCGACGGCTATCCAGCGACCACTGCTGTGACCGCTATAAATCAGTTGTGACGGTTGGGCCAACGGCCGCGAACATTACTAACGGCCGGACCTTTTACTACCGGTCACGATTAGTGGGCCAATGGCCACAACCGTTCTCTGGTCGCTACTAAACCTAACCTTAGCCCCTAAACATAACCTCAGTAAAACCCATGCCTTAAGCTAACGGTTACGACTGTTCTTCACCAGTCGCTAATAAATCCAAAACATAACCTCAGTAAAATCTATGCCTAAACCTCCCGACCGTTGCCAACCGTTGCTGAATGACAACTGCCACGACCGTTGTCATTCGGCTAACAGTCGCAGCACTTGGAAAATAACGAATCAGTCGCGACGTTGGGTCCAATGGTCGCAAGTCAGTTCACCGGTTTATAGCCATCACAGCCAATGGTCGGCGTCGGTCACATGATCTATCTCAGTCACTCACAACGTACTGTAGCCTCTGTACACCTGGACGTTTATATTCTTTTGTATTTGGTCCAAGATTCTGGCATACTGTACTGTAGGGAGACCATAATTTATCAAAATTGTTCCAGATTCAGGCACAATGCTTCTCATGCCTGTCAATTCCTGCATGTTTACTTATTTGTTTTATTTATTCATGACAGAATATAGTAACTCTGTTCATGACAGAATAAGACTCTGCAGAGCACTCCATGCATGGCGTTTACTCCACCCATTTTCAACATTCTAATATGTCATTAGTATACCCTAGAGGTGCTGGGTGGACATGATAAAAAAAGATTGTGTTCCCAAGAAATGGAGGTCTGAAGAAAAACATTAACATGGTGAAACATCTTGATGACAACATCAAGATGTTTTGTTCACCATGCTAATGGATTTCTATAGATGCTTCTTTTTTTGTGAGAGCGTACAAATGGAACCAAAAATGTTGAAAATGGGTGGAATGCCCCTTTAAATAGGGAGAAGCACAGCTGAACACTAATTGGGCCAATTTGGGCCAAACCAACTCCTCTCCTCTGTGGATTGTTGGTGTCATGGAGGGATACTGGACTGTAATGGACTCTGAAAGGACTCTATTGAATGTAGTTTGGTGCCAGTTTTGAGCTATTATGACATGTTGCGGATTTTGTTGACCCCTTTTTCTTTTGGTCCTGTGTTGTGGGTGGAGCCAAGGGGTAAGTGATATAGCTCGAGGAAAAATGGTGATTCTAGTCGACAGAAGAAGATGAAAAAGAGTCGTTCATTTCCAATCAGTCTGTTTTCTGTTGCTGGTCGATATTTGGGTGCCATGTCATTTTTCCGACCTCCCATTGTTGCGACCTCCCGTTGTTCCGAAACTACGAGACGCAAAACCCTACCCTTCTCCAACCGTAACCCTAATCCTAAACATCCGACCCTCAACCTAACCTCACAGGCTTAGGGTTTAGGCCCTAAGCCTAAACCACCGATGCTCAACCACCTCACAACCACCTCAACCACCTCACAGACCGTCAGGTCTGTGAGGTTAGGTTGATTTAGGCTCTTAGGGTTACGGTTGGAGAAGGGTAGGGTTTTGCTACAAACATGCCTATACCCTTCTCTAACCCTCATCCTCACCATAACCACATCAAGCACGTTGCAGCTGATAGTGGATTTCCAGCGCATGTTGGGACTAATGGGAGTTCTGATCTATGGGACTTCGGTACTTAGATCAGTCCCCGATATTTGTCAGTCTGAGGAGGTGATGTTTAATTTCTATACTTTTGATGGTTATCCATGGTTGAAATGTTTTTGCTACTTATTTCTATCCAGATATTTTTTTTCCTTATTGTAAAGGACCTGATTTATAATGCTTGCTTACGTTGTATTATTATAATAGTTATTTATAATATGCAATTATTGCTTTAATTTATGTTATGTGTATGCTGTGAATTTAAAAAAATTTGGGTTGATTATTATATTGTATTGCATGTGGTCTCCTTTGTTTTGTCACAACCTGCATTTAATTGTACGATATAAATGTTAAAATCAGCCCAACTGTGTGCCTTGCCATCCTTGAAGATGTTTTTTGGGGCTTTCATATAATCCATAAGTGAACAGAATGCAGTGTTTTACTTTATTTATTTATTTATTTATTTATTTATTTATTTATTTATTTATTTATTTATTTATTTATTTATTTATTTATTTATTTATTTATTTATTTATTTATTCATCTATTTATTTTGTCAGTTAGTCGTTTGATGAAATGCTTATTCGTTTCAGTCACATGGTGTCAATTCTATCTATCCTTAATATTTAGTCCAGTTTTAGTCAACAGAAACTAGTCGGTTTAAGCAGAAACTCAAATCCCTTTGTCCCATTTTAGTGAAATAATGAAATGAAAACATTGTAATCCAACTAATCTAATTAATTCATGGTATAATAATTTTCAACTTCCGCAGCACAAGTTGCGAAGTGTTATAAGGTTGGCAACCGTTGGTATATCGGTCGTAGCCCCTTTCGGCGGACCACCGTTTTTTTAATGGGAAGGGGTCGTAAATACGACCCGAAGTCTTTGAGCGACTAGTGCACGACGTCGTTCCGTCTGGTATCCAATCACCGACAGACGGGGGGACATCCGGTTTGTAGTGGAGTATCTTGTTGCTGGCTGACGGCATGAGGAGCAGGGGGGAAAAAAATCGGGGAAAATGATTAAAAATAGTTAGCGTTATCACAGCTCTTTGGGACTTTAGACACTTGCATGGAACAATCTCAATATTTTGTGGAGCGGATTACTTTGGAGCGCGGGTGTAAGGGGGACGCGCGTGTTTGAGTCAAAGTGGTAAGTTTGTTTGCTTAAACCTAGCACGGTATACAAATGTCAAGGACCCCGTAAGTCAAAGACATCGGGTCGTATTTACGACCCCTTCCCGTTAAAAAAACGGTGGTCCGCCGAAAGGGGCTATATCGGTCGGGAGTTAAGGTTAGGTTTAGGCATACGTTTTACAGAGGTTATGTTTATGGTTAGGGGTTAGGTTTAGTAGGGAAGGGTCGCAGCCGTTTTTAGGCTATGGTCACGACCGATGGCCAAAAATTTCGACCGGTTGACCGGTCAAGACAAATTTATAATGCTCGCAACCGCTTTACCACCGTGACCGCGGCCACCCGTTGCAACATACATCGTGATTGCAGATTGATTTTTCTGTCTCTCGCATACTTGTGATTTCAATTGATGTAAGACATCCTGAAATAATGGTAGATCTTAGATCATAGATTTTACTGCGATCTCATTATGCCTTGCTTCCAGGACAACTCAAGCAAAACGTGACTTGCCTCACTCTTTCCTCCCTTAAATTTCTTGAGAAACATCAACTTTCTTCTACCCCTTGGTACTGGCACAGTCTTTAAAACAGTGTGACACAATGTGCTCTGCATTCAAAGCCGACTTGCATCAGGGCGTTTTCTATAATGAAAGTGAAGAATAAAGACTTTTTTTTTTCTTTCGAAAAGCTAAAGCAGACGGTGCATCAAAAAGAACTCCAGCTACAGCAAAGGGTCTGCTCATTAATTCACTGTTATCTTCCTCTGTCTGGCAGCACAGGCATCGACAACCAAGTGAGGCAAAAAAAAAAAAAAAAAGAAGAAACATGTTTTCCTCACAGTCAATTTGATTTTGCAGAGAGAACTAAGAATTTGAGACGACATGTGATTTAATTAAACCATAACTTATCTTTTTTTTTAATGAGATATTTTGCCTTCAAAATATGAATCTCCTGACTGACACATCATTCATGGTTGAGCTCATTTTGTATTCACCGTTCTGCTGCATGCTGACAATATGTTTTGAGTTGATAGCAGTTGAGTGAAATGTTATTTAAAGGGCAATTCCACCCATTTTCAACATTCTAATATGTCATTAGTATACCCTAGAGCAGGGGTGCCCAACCTTTTTTGACCCAAGATCTACTTTTCAGCAGCCAACCCCTCCGGGATCTACCAGTATCTACCAATATCAACATTTAAAACTACACGCATTGTTGCCAGCCTACAGTAACCTCACAACAACACAACACTACTTTGTTTTACCACTTTACTTTATGTTACACGTTGCAGAACAATACTGTTGGCATAATTCACAGACACAGACACAGACACACACACACACACACACACACACACACACACACACACACACACACACACACACACACACACACACACACACACACACACACACACACACACGAAAATCACTCTTTTTTTCCTTTTCCACACCATTTTTTTTCTTTCCCCCCACATCTCCCGAGATCTACCCGAGATCCCGATCTACTGGTTGGGCTCCCCTGCCCTAGAGGTGCTGGGTGGACTTGATAAAAAAAAAGTCCCCCCATTCTGTGTTCCCAAGAAATGGAGGTCTGAGGAAAACCACTAACATGGTGAAACATCTTGATGACATCATCAAGATGTATTTTCACCATGTTAATGGCTTTCTTTAGACGCTTCTTTTTTTCTGAGGGTGTACAAATGAAACCAAAGGAACCCGTTGGGGTCCATTTGGTTGCGTTTGTACACTCTCAGAAAAAAAAAAAGAAAATGGGTGGAATTCCCCTTTAATGTCATGTTTGTATAATACACACCAGCTGCCAAATTTCATGTTTCTGCTCTGCTGCAGCTTAATTTTGGATTCTTTTCACAGTAGATCAGTGGTTTTCAACCTTTTTTCATATCAGGGCCCCATTTTAAATCATGCAGTGGCCCAATTATCTTGTAGTGTATGGTTTGGTGTGATGTGTGGGGGGGAAAAAAAGTTTGGAGCTACTAAAATACCCGCATTAAAATAAAGACAACCTGCAGCATTACAAACAGGGGCAACTATCAAGGGCATTATGTATCATGTCACAGGAATCAAGATAGATGCATGACCAATGTGTTTTGGTGTGGAATTCTCCATTTAACTAGACATGCAGAATTACCTATGTACTGTCATTTGTCCCCAAGTGACAAATGGGACATATAAGGACATTGCTGCTATTTGTGTCAAAATATGGTTTAGACACTATTCTGATGTGATGTGACATGAGTCTGTTTGCAAAATGCTGTAGCTCTAGTGGTTTTCAACCTTTTTCATACCAGGGCCCACTATTTATTCTGCATTTAAGCCTCAAACCACCATTTGATGTTGAGTTTAATCTGTCAGACCCAAAACTATGTTTGTCAAAATAACAATTCTTCTACATTTTCTAAATGTGTACATTCAGCTGCACTCTGATCTGAAACCTGTGACTGTTTAATTCTTTCTCTCCACTTCCCTTCTGTTCCTGTCCATCAGTACGATGGCCTGGTGGTCCCTGGACCACCTTTGTGTCCCTGCAGTAACAGCTGTCATCCAGGGACCAGCCAGCAGCTCCACATCTTGTGTACAGCTTGGCCAAATGTACAGACCAGTTCCAAAGTTCACCGTAGGGTCTTATAGTGACCCCAGAGTGGCCCCGCCCCCACTGGGCTGTCAACCAACTCCCTGCAGTCTACCCCGTCTAGTCTGCCACCTGCTGCCAGTGTTGCCAACTTGGCACATTTGTCACTACTTGGCTTTTTTCCAGATACCCCCAACCCCCCTCTTGCGGAAAATCTAGTGCTTTTTTGGCTGGTGAGTTGGGGCGAAATTGGTTGACAGGTGCCACAGATAAAACCCTCGTTTTTTTACCATTTTCCTCCTATGATAGAGTCCTCCTTCCTTCCTAGAAAGGACCATTGGTATCCAAATGGACCCTTATAGATCTGTAACTGCATTTAAAATGCTATTTTGACCAACATTTTGCCAGTTATTTCTCGTAAATTAGCCCGGGGGACTAAACTCGCAACATCAGATGATCAATGAAAATGGTTAAAAATTATATTTTGGCAGTTGGCAACACGTGTGTGTGTGTGTGTGTTTTGTTTTTGGTACATAGTGAGGACACACACGTGCTTTCGACTCACAGAGTGAGGACCGTTTGGGAAGTGAGGACATTTTGCTGGTCCTCACTTTATTGGGGATAGTGAGGACTGACTTCGTTGTTAACCCGACAGAGTGAGGACCTTTGGAAAGTGAGGACCGGGCTCCACAGCGCCCCCCTACAGCGCTGTGGTCGGTCGGTCGGCCGGTCCTCACTTTCCTTTATGCTTATTGCTAAGCATAATGGAGCTATGTTGTGCCAGGATGCATAACCAAAAATGGAATAAATGGTTTGTACTTGACATTCACAATCATTCATGGCCTTGAACATGCTTGAATATAACTTCCAATAATAATTACAGATTAAGTTATAAGGTTCAAGGTTTCTTCTTTGTTACTTCTCACATGCAGGTATATAAGAGCACAATTCTTCATTCAACATTGTACTATGTCATTAATATACCTTTTGAGTTGTTATAATAAGGTTTAAAGATACATCGCATGGATGCAACTGGGACGTATCCTCAGTGATGTATCCCAAGGTCATCTGGGTTTCGGGTCTCGCAACATCATACCCCTCACTCAGGCGACCCAGCCGGGGTTGATCAAGTCCCGACTTACGTCCCAGTAGCTACTCTCGGTCAGTCCACTAGGGAAAGACCCAAGGCCATACAATCCACTGCTCCAGAACTATTCCGCCGGTACTGGGAGGCACTATACTACACTACCTTTTCTAAAGTAATGCAAGGAAAGTAACAGACCCCAAGTCTGATGAACTGTCACCCCATGTACCAGTTGCAAGCGATTTTCAGTATCCTTTCTTCCGGGTCGATTTTTAAGATGGCAGTCTATGGGAATTCCGGGGGAGCTTAACTTGTGTTTAGAGAGGGACTACCTGTCCTAGTACCCCCCATCCTCACAAGGGCTGCCCATGCCCTGCCCATTTGTTTACAAAATGCCAGAGGGAGGACAGATTGGTGAAATTCAGCCTTACATTACATTGCACTGCTGCCGACCCGTGTCTCATCTCTCTGTCTCGTCTTTTGTTTTGTTATGTTTTACGTTGTTTTAAGTGCTTGAACCCGCTTTCTCTTTTCGTCAAAATGAAGTTCAAGATCGGTATGATACTGTGGCTGGTTATGTGCCTTGTCAGCTGTTTAATCGCTAAAGTATGGAGCTTAAACGGCAAGGTCGGTGTCCTCACCTGCAGCCAGGACCAGCTCCTGTCACTCAGGCAACCAGCCAGACCAGGAGACTCTGACTTCGACTCGCTGGATAAGTATCCAGAATTTAAAAATACCGGAACGCGAAAATGGACTAAATTCAAGAAAAGAGGATCGAGAGGCGGAGTGAGAGAACGGCTAAGGAGACGAGGCAGCAGACCCCCCCTTGCCGGTAATAACTCTTTTTAATGTTTGCTCGTTGACCAACAAGAAAGAAGAAATACGCGCTATGCGTCCGCTTTCCCGTGCAGCGAATCAACCCGTGCTGCTTATTGGGGACTTTAACTCTTGTGACTTGTCCGATCACCTCCCCAACCTACATCAGTATGTAGACTGTCCGACGCGCTTGGCACGCACTTTGGATAAGTGCTACGGCAACATACCCGATGCTTATAAAGCCACCTGCAAGCCTGCCCTGGGGAAGTCAGACCACAAGGTCGTACATGTTCTTCCACGTTACAGGGCTCGGCTGAAACGGGAAAAGACAGTAAAAATTGAGATTGTGACCTGGACAGAGGACTGTAAGGAGGAAATGCGATGCGAGCTGGAGACAGATAGAATACAAGGATAAAGTGGAGCATCACTACTTTTCAGGAAATGCCAAGAAAGCATGGGAAGGTTTAAAGGTGATGATGGCCAGGGACTCTAAGCAAAAGCGCACCCCCCTGTCACCCCTCTCCATCCTTTGCTAATGACTTAAACATCTTTTTTAGTCGCTTTGATAATTTGACTTCAGTACTGAGCGTGATAATGTGTGTAGGTCCATTCCTGAATATGTCCCTATTACACTTAATGAACATGAGATTGTAACTAGCCTGCCCTGTATCAAGCCCAACTCTGCTCCTGGGCCTGATGGCCTGAGAGGCAGAGTTTATTAAACATTTATAAACTTAAAGGTATTCTTTTGGAGCTTTTTCAGTACCTGCTTGATTCTTTAACTATGCCCAACGGATGGAAAATGTCTTGCATTGTACCTCTTCCCAAAAAGCCTGGAGCCACTGAACTGAAAGACTTCAGGCTCATTGCCCTTACCTTTATTCTGGGGAAATGTTTCGAGAGAGTATATAGCTCGACTAATAACAGAGTCTGTTTCTAATTGTTTTGATCATCTACAATTTGCTTATAAAAGTCAGAGGGGAACTGATGATGCAACTGTCAGCCTGGTCAACACCTTGACTAAGCACATCCAAGTTCCCACCCACTAATATGCCAGGGTCCTGTTTATTGATTTTACTTCTGCTTTTAATAGCATGCAGATACACACTCTCCTGCAGAGACTCATTGATATAGGGGTTAATTGTGGTATCATCCACCTAGTCAGAGACTTCCTCTCTAACCGTCCTCAACAGGTCCGTGTCAATGACACCCGCTCTGACATCACTGTGCTTAACACAGGTGCTCCGCAGGGGACAATACTATCACCTTTACTTTTCTCCCTGTACACTAATGAATTCAAATTAGATCAGGAGAAGTTTAGTCTCTTTAAGTATGCTGATGTTATGGCTTTGGTTGCCATGCTAAAAAAGGGAGAAATAGTGGGGGAAGAAGCATTCAGAGGACACGTGTCTTCTCTTCAAAACTGGTGCGACGTAAGCTCCTTAGATATTAATATAACAAAAACAAAAGAAACTACAAGGTTCCTTCACAATTTCCCCTCCGCTCCACAAGCAGACACAAGTTCAGTGGAACCCCCTTTGCACGGAACCTACAACCACCTCACTTCCTGTCACAGTCTACATACAGGCCTGGATCCCCAGGCCCAGTATTCTATTGTCTCCAAACAATTCACAGCCAGCAGAGCCTGCTGTGTTTCCTACAAACTGATGATGATGCCATGCGTCTTTGAACATTGATCTATGTAAGTCCAAATGCCCTGACTCTGATGTTTATGGATGGATGCATTTGATTGAGATGTGATTTGGTATATTATATTATGAAATTACTTTTACTTGGCTTGCTATTTATTATTTGAATGCTCTATTAGGTAGTATATTAGACTGTATGCAAGTATTTAAATGCCATATTTATCTTCTACTTTAAGAGAATATTACAATCTGTTCCTTTTATAGAACCATGAAGAAGACAATAGGCAACGCACATCGACTGATGGGTGCTGGGCTAAAAGAATACTATGAAAATGGATGGAGCCCGCACACCAGATAAGGTACAAAAAGACTTTCTTTATTTGGATCGTCCAAATAAAGAAAGTCTTTTTGTACCTTATTTGGTGTGGAGGCTCCATCCAGCTTGCAGCAAAAAGCAGCAAGCTCATAAAGTTTATCCAAAATAGGAAGCTTTGATTCCTAAAAGGTACCATAAGTCATTTGGGCGATTTGGAAAATCCTACTGGATGTAGCAGCTTTCTGGACTGGAGTGGGGGGGGAGGGGGGGGGGGGCTGCACAGGTGCATTGATTACAGGCAATTCTACTACACTACATCTCATAGCCAAACATAGGCCCATTTACCCACTAGTAAGTGATTTGTGTGATTTGGGAAACCCTCCAGTCCTCCTGGTTACAAGATGTGCACATGCACATACTCTATAGTGGGGTGAAGTGCAACAGTGCCCACCTTGGGGTACAGTATACACTGGAGCTGTGTGTAAAGTTGGTCTGACCTCTTCAATAGCTTGTTTCATTTATGCTCCGAGTTGAACTGTCAGCTAGACTGCACCCATCCCCCACTCCACTCTACTGTAGCATTCTGTAGCAGCTTTACAAAATGCTAGAGTGGAGTGGGGGATTGGGGGGGGGGGGGGGGGGGCTGCGCAGGTGCATTGATTACAGGCAATTCTACTGCACTATCTCAGAGCCAAACATTGTATAAGGCTCATTTCCCACTACAGTTATATAAAAGGTATAGTTAGTGATTTGTGTGATTTGGGAGATCCTCCAGTCCTCCTGGTATGTGCACATGCACATACTTTACAGTGAGGTGAAGTGCAACAGTGCACACCTTATAATGGAGCATTTTAACAGAAAATGTTTTTGAACCACTTACTATACCTTTAAATCCTTAATGGTACTTTACTTTGGAGATATGACTTAAGCATTAACCACTTCGATCCTGTGCATTTCGGCCACACTGGCTGCTTAACTGTAAATCAACTGATTTGGCAGTGTACCAAGTATAGAAAAAAACAAAAACAACAACAAAAAAATTGGTCATCTTATGGTCTACTCAGTCTCATGTGAACACCCCAGTCAGTTAAAATGGTCACCACGTACCTAAATACTGAATGGAGTAACTTATAAACAGTCTGGGGTGAAACACTTCTTTAACAGAGCCCAGAACGGTGCCAAGACCAGTTATTTTCTTTTGTTTGCGAAGGCTTTCAGTTCAGCTCTCACATCACCAGAAGCTGAAAATAGCTGATCTAAAAGCTCACAACGCGACGCAGACACAATGTGCTGTGAGCTTGCAGAGCTGCTCTATTTTCAGCATGGAACACGCAGTAGGACAGGGGTCTCAAACTCATTTTTATGATTCTTAGGGACGTCCAAATAACATAAGTCAAGTAGTTCCAATTTGATCTGTTCAGTGAATAGAGTGGACTAGTTGCTGCAGGTGAGAGCACCAGCCAGGAAGCACCAGGAAAGCAAAGGATTGCTTTCCAGAAAGGCATACTTTTCAATATGCACTAATATATAATAATGCACAGATGATGGTTGTAAAAATGTACATCATGGTTTCTTCATAAGAAAACAAAAAGAAAGTTCCACAGGTTTACCAAGGTCCAAGGTGTGAGATACTGTTCCAAATTCCAAACTGTTCTGCTCTGCCCTTCATAGAGTAGAGTGCAGGGTCGTTAATTAGGCTGTGTTGCTACATTAACGACCCAACCGTGGCAGTATGGGGGAAGGGCAGCAGTTGAACTGAGCTTACAGAAACTACAGCAGTGAATTGTTCTGACAGGTGAAAGAAAAAAGTCTGAGTATCCTATTATTGCATCATACTGATTTTTGCCTCACACAAACATCTCTTCTAATCACATAATATAAGTGTATTTAAACTGGCTAAAATAAATATTGATAGACAATGTTTTGGATATGTGATATAGTAGTGATTCTTGTAGCCAGTCACCTCTTAAGAATTCAAGAGGGTGCCCACTGATATGCCTCGGCATTTTTAATTATTAACCCCTTAATGTCCAAAATATATATATAAAAAAATCCATACCAAATAGAGTTGTATGGTATTTAATGCAAGGGCAGTTCAGGCTCAAGGCCTACTGTTTTGGCTAGAGCCTGTGCCAGAGTGTTTGTGAGCTGGAGGCAGGTGGTGCTCAGTCCTACAAAGGTGACATCGACAATACTGAATTATGTGAGGCAGAAGAGCTGAAAGTGGCTGAAAGCTACAACCAAGCCTTCAGCGCCTCCAGGTCCTTTAGACGAGCTATTCACAAATCTCCTACATACAGTGGGCTGCTGAAAATATACTGACTTAGAGGACCAATCTGCTCATTAAATCACAGTTTTTCCCATGTGCCATAAACATACATATATTTATTGGGGATTTGAAAGTTTGAGTGTTACAATGATTATGAGTCGGGCTGTGTGCAATAATAGAACTTATTAGGCCTATACTGGGCCTTTAATTATTATTTAATTATTTAATTATTTGCATGATTGGGGTTTGTTTGCCGTGATTACTTTACTTTATTTTGCTTTATTTACATAAGTTACTTCCTTTGATTTGGATTGGTTGATTTGCAGTGTTTGTTTAGTTTAGAGGACTCAGTAAATCTATTACTATTGTTTGCCTATACATCCGCCCTAGAGCATCATGATATATATTGATATGACTTAATATAACCCCCGCTTCCCTTCTGTATTTTAAAGTAGTCTTTCTAATTGTGAATAAACTTTACACTTTTGATACATCAGCCGCTGGTTCTATTCATACGGAGCCCGTACCTACAGTAACAGTATATGGTTCATGCTGTGGTTAATGTATTTATAGGATCTCTCACTCCTATATGTGATAGTGGGGTTGTTAAGTCATAATTGACCCAGTGTTACACTGTCAACAATTAACCAGGAACTGTTGGATGCAGTACAGTGCTTGTGGGCAAAGTGAAAAAAATCACATAACCATGCATTCATCTCTGGTCCTATGTCAAAGAAGCAGTCTTATGGGTGGTCCGGTAGGCTATAGGAAACAGGTGGTGAATAAATCTTTAGCAGTCTGCTCATCTTCACCATACTGGTAATCTGTGTGGTTTGCCAAGGTTAACCCACTGGGTTTTTCAAGAGGGTTCCCTGCCTTCAATTGTGATGGCATACCCTATTTTTGTGGGCCTGGTCAATGCCCGGCCATCACCCACTCCTGCTTCCAAAATCTTGTTAGCCGAATGTAGTATTACGCAAGTATAGGGCAGTGCCCGATTAGCTGGGCTGTTGCATGCTGGTTATTTCGTTTGGGGCTACACATGCATTGACAGACAGGTCCTCAGTGATAGAACAGAGCTGAAACGGTCACCAAGTACTGAAGTGCAAAACTACCTCCCCAACCTTCCCTCAGCAGCATTCAGCAGGCCGATGGAGTTAGGGACAAAGGAACATAAAGCAATTCTTATGAATGAGGGGGGCTTGCAGGCGCCCAGACGGTAACAGTATGTACTATGTACATATAGAGGGTGAGCTCTATCAGCTTAAATGGACTTAACTTTAGTGAACACCTGCTTATTATAGATGTGGTCTAGGCTGTTCATTTGGGTGCCAATCTCACAAGGGAGTTCTTATCCTTGACGCTAAGATTACCAAATCAGCAGATAATCAAGAAAGTAATGATAGACTCAACATAAGCACCATAGAGCAGTTTCATGAGAGTTTTATCCACATTGAACTTAGCCAGTTTCCTCAAACAGTGTAGATGCTGTCAACCTTTTTTGTACAACATGCCAGTGTTGAGGTCAAATTTCAATTTCTTTTTTTTTTTTTTTCATTTACTTTTTATTGAGTTTTCAAAATTTTCACAACAAAACAAGACAAGACAAACAGCAAGACAGGACAGGACAGGACACTACATTCAGGGGGAAATACTCATTAATAAAATACAAATGTCATTAATCATCCATGTATAAACTTACAGGTTCCACTTCTATGTGCTATATAAAATGTAAATAAAAGTAAATGATCAAATAAAATCAGGTCTTGTGGTAGAAATATGAATAATCCATCTAAGCCAGCTATCATTAAACACTTCAGTCCGTCCTCTAAAACTGAATGTAATTCTCTCCATAGTATATATACCATAGATTAAATCAATCCATTCATTCATTGTTGGTATAACATTTGTCAGCCACTTTTTTGTCAGGGCCTTTTTGGAAGCCACTAGCAATACCCTCAATAAATATTGATCTTGTTTTGCAAATTGAAGAGCCTCCAGATCTGCTAGGTACAAGAGTTTTAAAATCAAAAGGAATGTCAACCCCAAATACTGCTTCCAGGACACTGTGGACATTTCTCCAAAATGGAACCACAGAAGGGCAACTCCAGAATACATGAAAATGATTCGCCAATGTTTCTCCACATAATCTCCAACAGTCCGACTGATATGTGAAATGTCTTTTCTGAGCTGGAGTGCAAAAGAAACGACTGACATTTTTTCCAGCTGAATTCTCTCCATGTAACAATGTGATGTTGATGTTCTATCAGTCTGTAATGGCTAGCTCGCTGTTCTTTGCAAATGCACAGGGGGTTACATACATACATATATATACATCTATTATGTTATCTTATAATATCTTGCTTGCAAAGTAATTGGTGTCATTAGTAGTGACATGGTACTGACTCCTACAAAGACTAGTGCTAGGATGAAGACATGGATAATATACATAATACTAGGCGCATTTGTCACTATATTTGGCTTTTTTGAGACCCCCCTAGCGTCAAAATTAGTGAAAATCTTCTGGCGGAAAATCTGGTGCTTTTGAGTTGGAGCGAAATTGGTTGACAGTCACCAGAGACAAAACCCTTGTTTTTCACCATTTTTCCTCCTATGATAGAGTCCTCCTTCCTTCCTAGAAAGGACCATTGGTAACCAAATGGACCCCTTATAGATCTGTAACTCTTGAGAGCGTAAAATGAAACCAAATGGACCCTTACGGTCCATTTGGTTTCAGTTTACGCTCTCAAGAGTTAAATTATATTATATCTGAATTACCTAATTTTCAAGAATCGACACATTTAGAAAATGTAGAAGAAATGCTATTTTGACAAACGTTTTACCACTTATTTCACCTAAATTAGTCTGAGAGACTAAAATCAACATCAAATGGTGGTCCTTGGATAAAATGAGGAATAAATAATGGGCCCTGGTATGAAAATGGTTGAAACCCACTACTCTAGTGCATTTTGGATTTCGGCAGTTGGCAACACTGCTCGGCTAGGATCATCCCTGGGAGCTCCCTGGGGGAACGAGAAAGAGGCCTAACAAGTTGTTGTTTTACGCAATAAAGGGAAATGAAACCATCTCTAGATTCACTACATCAGTGTCTTTCCACCTCTGGAACGTGCATGTATATTAGTGTTTACATTTATCTGGCTCCATCACAGATGCTGATTCTGGAAGGACATGTGAGGGTATAGTGACTTGTAGTAAATTCAACATTTGGCTCTGAAGACACAAGTAAAAAGTGCTCCAACTTCTCTTGTATTATAATTGTTATATTCAATTTGTCCCACTGCTGAGCATAGTACAAATAACTGGCTTACACACTAAACCCACAGATGGCTCCATCCCAAAGGTACTTTATGGTAGGTTGAATCTGCTTATACAGTGTACAAGAGAGGGGAAGAGGGGGGGAACAGGCAGCGCAAGTTCGAATTAAATGTTTTTATTCAAGTTGAACAAAAGACATGGTTTACAGGTCTATAGATGCAATAGATGCATTTGTTACATAATTACATTTTATCTAAATACTTTCATTATTAACGCTAGTTCAGATAAGCAACACACCAACATAGAAATAACTGTTAAGAATCTACAGCTTGTGGCCGGTCCTCACTATGCCCCAGAAACAAACAGGAGTGTGTGTGTGTGTGTTTTTTCCCGGTCCTCACTTTGTTTGTAAAAAATATTTTTAAAAAAAGAGGTTTTCAGCTAATCTAAGTGAGTGTTTGGGATAAGGGTGCCCCCAAGTGTCCAGAATGACCCTTGGTATTTTCGTAAATCAATCAGAAGTGGTGGTCCTCAGTCTGTAGGCATTTTACTGTAGACCTCACTATGGACCAAAAACAAGGATGTGTGTGTGTGTGTGTGTGTGTGTGTGTGTGTGTGTGTGTGTGTGTGTGTGTGTGTGTGTGTGTGTGTGTGTGTGTGTGTGTGTGTGCGCGCGTGTGTGCGCAAGTAATACAATCTTTGATGAGGGAATACCGATTGTGTTAAAAATAACACTTATTTATTATTTCCCACACTGGCACACCGTTCAGTACAAGACAACCAAAGTAGATCCACTACATTTCAGCTGTGGAATGGCACGAGGCACTTCCATCATTAGCTATGGGGGATGGTGGGGTGGGTGGGTACTGGTATATTTTAATTGTATAATGCAGGGGTTTTCAACAGGTGGTCCGGGGACCCCTAGTGGTCCTTGAAAGGGTTCCAGGTCGTCCCCAGCTAAATTGGTTAACCAGAATTCTTGAAAACGAAACCAAATGGACCCTTGCGGGTCCATTTGGTTTCGTTTTTTACGCTCTCAAGTTATAATATTTATCTGAATTAGCCCAAGTCTACACCACTAGAGAATGTAGAAGATTAATGGTCATTTTGATCTGTATGTTGGACTGTTTTGTTTTCTCTGAAATCCAGCCTGGAATTGTGGACAAAAACAAAAGAAATCTTTAGTTTGGGGGTCTTTGGGCTAAAATGTCGTCAACTGGTGGTCCGTGGCTCAAATTCTGAATAAATGGTGATCCCTGGTATGAAAAAAGGTTGAAAACCAATTGCACAATGAGCTCATTTGAATCATTGACGTTATCAAGCACATGACAGGATATCACATTATCACATGGCAGCAGTATTTCCCCATGGGTGATAAGATAAACAGCACATCCATCAGATAGTGTTGATGAGAACATTCTGCACATGGATCAGCAGCATGGTCCTACAACCAGGAGATCAGTGTGGAATTAGGGTTAGGGTCTCTCTGGGACTCTCTTCTGACTGCATCCACAATAGCAGGGGCGGATTGGGCTTTGCCAGGCCATCTGGACTTTGCCTCTGCCAGGCCACCCCCCCCCCCCCCCCCCCCCCCCCCCCCCCCCCCCCCCCTCATTTGTGTGTGTGTGTGTGTGTGTGTGTGTGCGCGGGCCATTGATACAATGCAAGAAAGAGAAACGTGAATAAAACGTGAATACAATACACAATGCAATTATATTCAATGTATTGTATTGTGTATGTATTTGTTTGTTTTGGGGCAATCTTTTATCCCCCATCCTCTCCAGACAGTGGAGAGGCTGCAGGAAATAGTGATGGGCCATTAGCCATCCTGTTGGGACCATCCACACCTCCAGTCTCCAGGACCAGTTAAACAGGTTTTGAGCCATTTGATAACAAAGGGCTGAATTAATGAAGTCTAACATGCCATTGTAATGTATAGTTCCCTGAATCCCCGAAGCATAGAAATGCTGCACAGGTATTTACTAATCTGGCTGGGACTGGCCTGCCCTGGACTTTTCTCAAATTAAATAAATACAATAATATTAATAAATCAAATAATAAATAGAAAAATTGGCCTGGCCTGGTTGGTGTAGGACACCTTTTCTTTTTTGAAGGATAGAAACACTAGTTTGCCTGGCCTGGGCCTGGCAACCTGGCTTGCCCTGGACTTAAAAAAAAAAAGTCCAGGCCACTAGGTGGCGCAGGCAACCGGGAAAACTCCAGACTCTCCAGATGGCCAATCCGCCCCTGCACAATAGTGTTACCACAGGTCCCGGATTTTCCTGATTGTCCCGGATTTTCATGGTCTGTCCAGGAAAAAATAAAATAAATCCTGGACACTTGAATGTCCCGGATTTTTATACATGGTCAAACGTTTTTTTTTTTTTTTTTTCTTTTTTCTAGAGACTAGAGACCGCAACTAACCTGACTTGCGTCACTCACAGTCTCAGATCAGTATGATAGTCCTATTAAATTGTAGCGTGCCTGTACGTACCAGTGTTGCCAACTTGGCACATTTGTCGCTATATTTAGGCCTACCTCTTTTCCAGACCCCCCTACCGCCAAAATTAGTGGAAAAACTCCTGAATCTAAATCTGTTTATCTAAAGATAACTGAGATGAGAAAAATGAAAACTGGACTGCCCCAGAAAGAGTTGGAAATTAATGGTTAAGTAGCCTAATTATTAATCTGATATGTAGAAGAGTAATAAAATAATGAGAGCAGTAACATTTCAGTGTAAAAGTGTGATATATTTCTGGGTTAGATGTTTAAAGAGGTGCGTTGCTTCCGACCAAAAGGCCGATAATCGCCGCCGATAATAGGCCACTGATTGGATGGTCAAAATGTCCAGGATTTTTGTCAGACACATGTGGCAACCCTAATCCACAATCAATCCACACTATACTGTATAAGGCGTGACACGTTGGACAATTATTGTCATCAGCGCTTTACTTCCTATTGACTTCTTTAAAATTATTAGCTCGTATACTCTTGGTCCAATACAGTACATGCGATGGATCAGACACAGTTTTTCCAGCCTGTCTTAACACTGCTTATTCTGAGGGGTAATGGCAGGGGCGGATTTAGGCATGGGTATTGGGTTGGTGGGGGGTGGGGGGGGGGGTGCCCCCCTAAATGCCCTGATTGCCCAACCAAACACAATGGCATACAAAACAACCCACGATATTTCAAATTAAAGTGCTTATATTTAAAATGATTTGAAACACTACTACTGCTACTAACTAACTACAGCTGTGTCACCACTAAACCAACAGCATTTCATCATTGAAAACAGAAAACTCTCTGAGCCAGACCTTTAGCTTCATGCATGCTGCGTGTCTGTTGCAACTTCAACAACAACTGATGTGTATTATTGATGCTTTACTTGACTAATAAAAATCCTGTAACCAAAAATGGTATGGGCGATGAAGGCAAATATTACACCCGCCCCTGGGTAATGGTAAGGGTGGACATGTCCATTATCTTCCCAGCCATAACTAGCAGTCTATTTAATAATGGGCCAGTAATGGGCCATCTGATAATGGGCCATTTCTCATCCCGCCGGGGGTGGCAGACATCTGTCGAAAACAGTCGGTCAAAACCTTCTAAACGACTCTAGAAGCTACAATAATCTGCTGCTGGAGGCTGAAATGTTGCAGGAGGTTCAAGTGCTGCCATACTAATTGGCATATTTGTTGTTTGTTGTTGTTTGTTTATATTTGAATGTTGAATGTCGCTTAAGGTGACAGTGACGGTGTGCATGGGTATTTCTGTAACTCAAACTTATTTTTTCCCCACACATCACATTTTAATAGTATACTGATGGGTCAGTCTTTACGTGTAATCCCAGAGGTAATCTATTCCTCCTCCTCTCCTCCCCTCCCTTTTGCCACTCTCCTCTCCAATCACTCTGGTAGAAACTCCTCTCCCACGGGTGACACCTGAGTTTTTAAAACTCATATATTGGTCAAATTATCTTGTAATGTGTGGTTTGATGTGATGTGTGAAAAAAATAAGTTTGGAGGTACAGAAATACCCGCAGTATTTTAAACATAAGCACTTGAATCTGAAATATCTTTGAAATTTGGGTTGTTTTGCATGCCATCATGTTTGATGATGGGGCAGTCTGGGCATTAAGGGGGGCATTGCCCCCCCCCCCACCCCCCCCCCTCCCATGCCCATGCCTAGATCCGCCCCTGCCTGTTTTTATCCCATTCCTGAATCCTCCACAAACACGGAAAAGAACACAGTCAGAAATAGTCAGTTTTTAATCCCATTCTGGCATCCAGACAGTGTATTACTGGGTTTAAACTCACTCATGTTTTCTTTTTCACAGAAAGAAAAAATAACCTGTACATATAATAACACTATATATCACTGTATATAAAATCAATAAAAATCAGATAAGCTCCTGTCTTTGTGACAGGATTCATAATGTCGCTGCAGATTGTATTCTTTGAATATCGACATCGTCTCTGAACAGACGAGACGAACAGCCTTTTCTTTGTATCGAACAGAAAAATAATAATAATTGTGTGTCCACTGCAGGTTAAATACCCTTTGTGTACTGAACGCGTTTTTTTTTTTTTAAGCTGTTGAAAAATAGCAGATCTACAAGCTCATATCGCGCCACCGAGTGGCGCGATATGAACTTGTTGTTCTGCTATTTTTGAAAAATTGTGAAAATGTGGTGCAAATCTCTGAATGCATTATTTTGGAAGCATTTTATTATTATTTTTGGAAACATTTTATCTCAATTTTTTGCTTCTTGGGGATCCCTAGAACAACATGTAGTCCGGTCTCTTAGTGAAATGTTTGTGCACTTGCGGATAAAAGCGCCAATTTTTTTGTGAGGCTTTCTTAGGACATCCTAAACTATTTTAGCCTAGGAGCTAAACGCAAATATTGAAAATACCCCCCCAAAATCCAAGATGTCTGCCCAAAAATGTGGTTTTTCCTTCATAACTTGAAATGCATTGATTTTTGAACGTTAATATAAAGTTGGGCATTACGGACAATTCGGTACCAAGTACATGTCTGTATCTCCTACGGTTCTTGAGATACAGCATATAGGTACTTTCGCAGATTGAGGTGAGCAAGACATTTGTAACAGTCTCTTAGCAAAATGTTTGTGCACTTGCGGATAAAGGCGTAATTTTTTGCATGATGGTTCTTTAGGGTCAGTTCTTGGATTTTAGCCTAGGAGCCCATGTGAAATATCTATTTTACCTATGTATTCAACCATATGAATATTAACTGAAATATGTGAAAATCCGCCTAATATTTTTTTAGACAATATGCATCATAGATGATCACATTACTTCCAAAAAGTGATAAAAATCACTTATTTTGACTATTAATGTCACAGAACATATATCATCAATCACATCTGTCATTGTGTGAAACAAGTTACGCAAACAAATTATTCACAGCATACAGAATATAAAGAAATTGAAAAATGAATTTGACCCTGCTAAGAACTTTTCTTTTGACCACTGTGCTCTGACTTATGGTGTGTTAACCTTTTTAGCTGATGCAGTTGCATTTGCAAAGTGGTGAACAATCAAAATTTGCATTGCTGCATTTGCATGTGCTACAGTCACCTTTACAGGAGCATCGGATTAGCTCTCGACATGCACTTGAGACCTCTGGTATGGTCAACCAAACTGGCACCCATGACCCTTCTTCCTTGGCCCATCCATACTCTTGAGGAGAAGGAATCACTTGGTTGCTTTGTTTGCTGGTGGCCCAGATGCCCGCTTGGTAGACCGCCCGTTTCACATGCTGGAGAAGTGCATCCTGAGTGGGAGGTAATTTCTCCATCACTCGCTGTTGTTGACAGAAGAGTTCTTTTCTTTTCCCGTTGATGGAGTTCAAAGGACTGGACCTATCATACAAGATGACTGTCAGTCTTTCAAGCTTCCGGAAATGCTGGCAGTCAGCATCTAGTTTTTGGAAGGGATGCTTTGCCAGACTGACAAAGGTTTCCGTCACATCATCATAGGCTTGCCAGGCCCGCCAAGCTGACTTCTTGCCCTTTCCGACAAATGCAGATGTTGTGTCACATCCAGAGTATGCATGGAACATGGGCAGGGATCGAGATCTGGGTTCCCCTAGGCTTTTGCAAATGCTGTTTATGTGATAAAACCTGTATTTTTTCCCATTCCAAAAGCCACCCAGATATCGTGGAACACGCCAGCAAGGATGACAATGACATCAGTGTCCACAGTGCGCACAAGGACAGTTTTTGTTCCATGTTCCAGGGCATGTTGTACATGAACCACAATTCGAGTGTCTGCCTCCTCATGATTGCAACAGTTCATACTACTGGAACCAAAAGATGCCACAGCTTGCCCTGATGTGACATGCAAATCTTTGGTTGGTGGCCAACTGAACTCTTCAACCTTTGATGTCAAAAACTCAAACAGCTCCTTTTTATTTAGTGGATCACGAAGAAAGTCCATCCAATTTCCTGGTAGCTTTGTCTGTCCAGACACTTTCCTGCGAACACCTTGTCCTCTCTTTTCGCGGGTAGACTCCTTCAAACTGTCTGAGATGTATGAGTCCCATACAATATCCAACCGCTTGGTATCCTGTAGCTGCTTCTGCAAGTAAGGGATGAAAACCTCATCTGCATAGGCATCAAAGGTTCTCACACTCACAGTGGGTAGGCAGTGGACAATGACTGCCCCATCGAGGACTTTGGAGTCATATGGATCATATGGTCATTTGGATATTTGGGCACAGTGGTCAAAAGAAAAGTTCTTAGCAGGGTCAAATTCATTTTTCAATTTCTTTATATTCTGTATGCTGTGAATAATTTGTTTGCGTAACTTGTTTCACACAATGACAGATGTGATTGATGATATATGTTCTGTGACATTAATAAAGTCAAAATAAGTGATTTTTATCACTTTTTGGAAGTAATGTGATCATTTTATGATGCATATTGTCTAAAAAATATTAGGCGGATTTTCACATATTTCAGTTAATATTTATATGGTTGAATACATAGGTAAAATAGATATTTCACATGGGCTCCTAGGCTAAAATCCAAGAACTGACCCTAAAGAACCATCATGCAAAAAATTACGCCTTTATCCGCAAGTGCACAAACATTTCGCTAGGAAACTGTTACAAATGTCTTGCTCACCTCAATCTGCGAAAGTACATATATGCTGTATCTCAAAAACCGTAGGAGATACAGACATGTACTTGGTATCGAATTGTCCGTGATGCCCAACTTTATATTAACGTTCAATACAATTATGGGGTGAAAAATGAATGCATTTCAAGTTATGAAGGAAAAACCACATTTTTGGGCAGACATCTTGGATTTTGGGGGGGTATTTTCAATATTTGCGTTTAGCTCCTAGGCTAAAATTGTTTAGGATGTCCTAAGGAAGCCTCACAAAAAAATTGGCGCTTTTATCCGCAAGTGCACAATCCACCTATAAAGTTGCGCTAAGAGACTGGACTAATGTTTTCAGATGGCGGTCTGCAGCCAAATATGGATAATTCTGGTGGTCCTTGGCTTGAAATATGTTAGCATCACTGACACAGGAGCACAGATTTTTCAGAAAAACTAGAATCTAGTGTCAGAAACTATAGAATCTAGTGTCAAAAACTCGATTCTCGCGTCAGAAAGTAGATTCTAGTGTCAAAAAGGAGATCCTAGCATCAGAAACTATAATTTAGTGTCAATAACTAGAATCTAGTGTCGGAAACTACTGTAGAATCTAGCGTCAAAAGCTAGAATGTTGCTGCTGCTATAATCTGGTGTCAGGAACTACTGTATAATCTGGTCTCAGGAACTACTGTATAATCTGGTGTCAGGAACTACTGTATAATCTGGTGTCAGGAACTACTGTATAATCTGGTGTCAGGAACTACTGTATAATCTGGTTTCAGGAACTACTGTATAATCTGGTGTCAGGAACTACTGTATAATCTGGTGTCAGGAACTACTGTATAATCTGGTGTCAGAAACTACTGTATAATCTGGTGTCAGGAACTACTGTATAATCTGGTGTCAGGAACTACTGTATAATATGGTGTCAGGAACTACTGTATAATCTGGTGTCAGGAACTACTGTATAATCTGGTGTCAGGAACTACTGTATAATCTGGTATCAGGAACTACTGTATAATCTGGTGTCAGGAACTACTGTATAATCTGGTGTCAGGAACTACTGTATAATATGGTGTCAGGAACTACTGTATAATATGGTGTCAGGAACTACTGTATAATCTGGTGTCAGGAACTACTGTATAATCTGGTGTCAGGAACTACTGTATAATCTGGTGTCAGGAACTACTGTATAATATGGTGTCAGGAACTACTGTATAATCTGGTGTCAGGAACTACTGTATAATCTGGTGTCAGAAACTACTGTATAATCTGGTGTCAGAAACTCGAATCGAGGGTGAGAACACAATGGGTTAAATACTTTATATTCTGAATCGATTTTTCCCTTACCTCACCTTTTTTTCCATTATTCCTTTCTGGGGCGGTCAGGTTTATGTTCTATGACTGGGTCAAAGTCATAGTCGTAGCAACCCTCTATTTTGGCTGAAAATTCAATTCAAATGATCTTTATTGACATGAGTAAACATTTCCAGGGATTGAACTGGTTAGGCCAACTTCGTACATTAGTCTAAATCAGGGGTTTTCAACCTTTTTGACTCCAGGGACCACCATTTATTCAGCAATTGAGCCACGGAGGACCACCATTTGATTACATTTGCACACCAAAGACCTAAAATTACATATTTCCAGGCTGGATTTTACACAAACAAACAAAACGGTGTAAACATCCCAATTAAGTGATGCTGATTCAGATGCCGAATATTTTAACTCTTGAGAACGTGAAAATGAAACCAAATGGACCCGTTTCATTTTCACGTTCTCAAGAGTTACATCTGGTTAACCAACTTAGCTGGGGACCACCTGGAATCCTCTCAGGGACCAGTGGTGGTCCCCGGACCACCTGTTGAAAACCCCTGGTCGAAATCGCATGGTGGCCAGACTGAAAAAATGATAATGCGAGGAAAAAAGTCTTTGGTATAGACCTGTGCAGTGACGTCACCGCCCCGGTTCCAGAAGTTTTTTCCCCATTCATTTTTCTCATAGACTTTTCGAAAATAATTCATATAAAGACGATTTCGCCGCGGACAAAGCCAACTCGGGTCGTGACAAATCATGATGACACACACAATATCATCATATAATATCTAATTAACAAGTAGAAAACTGCAGGATACAACACTTTGTTTCGTTTTTCATCTTAGAAATTATTTGATCGTCCAGTCATCATTATTTGTCACGACCCGAGTTGGCTTTGACCGCATTTTAATCGTCTTTATATAAATTATTTTTGAAAATTCTATGAGAAAAATGAATGGGGAAAACACTTGTGGAACAGGGGCGGTTGACATCACTGCACAGGTCTATTGTTCAGTGGGGCCAGGTAAAATGTAGAGACATTTTACCACTGGTCTAGTGTGTTAAAATGCTGCTCAATAAACACTGACACACCGAGAGAATAACATCACACACTCCATGGAGAACACCTGCATGTTTACCATCCAAAACACACACACACACACACACACACACACACACACACACACACACACACACACACACACACACACACACACACACACACACACACACACTGCTCGGCAGGAGGGTAGAACTTTGCTATCATTACCAACTGATGGGTTTGGAAGTTCCATGGAGAGCTACAGGCAGCGTGATTGGTTTCCTACTGCGAGGAACGCTGTGTGGTCAAGTGCAATTCAATGTACAATTTATGCTCAAAACGTAACAATGGAAGCAGAGTCGAGAGAGAGAGAGAGAGAGAGAGAGAGAGAGAGAGAGAGAGAGAGAGAGAGAGAGAGAGAGAGAGAGAGGGAGAGAGGGAGAGAGGGAGAGAGAGAGAGAGAGGCTGGGCAAAACGAATCAACAGCTTAAGCTTAAAGGGGTGTTACACTTTCAAAAAAACTTTTGGTCATTTTATGGTCTACTCAGTCTCATGTGAACACACCAGACAGTTTATAAGTTACTCCTTTCAGTATTTAGATATTTGATGTTTATTTTAGCGCCTCCAGCTCCTTCCCATAGAAACCCATTATAACTTAAAACTCCATTTTAACCATGACAGATTATTCGAAAACAACCAATCTTTTTCCTGGTGACTGATATTGTCCTCGGAATACGTGAGAGGACCGTGGAATTTCATTTACAGTTTTTATTTATTTTTTAAATATTGTTTTGGAAAATTTAGCCGCCTCCATATTTGGGAAGGCCTACCCAAATGAATAAAATGTGTGTGTGTGTGTGTGTGTGTGAGCTGTGTAGTACTGTAATTTGATATTGTTTACCAATGACTCATGAATCATCCTAAGATGTCCAGTAAGAATGAAACACCTGGGCAGAGACCAAGCCTTCTACCGGAGGGTCATTAGCAGAATTCCTAAATGAGAAAGCCCCGCCCCCACACTGCCAATAATAACAAACATCCATTTGGTTCACATTTGTATGAAAAAATGTTGAAAATAGGTGGAACCTTTAACCTTTGAATTCTGACCTTTCTGAGACTTTCTGAGTATTTCTTTGGTTTTGTTTTCTCATTTCTCACACTCCTTGGCACTTTTGTTTGGCACTGTACTGTTAGCTTTTTGCCTAATTGTGTTCCTTATGACAAGACGCAGAAATACAGTTATTAAAGTTCACTTTATTTGATTAGGACGCACTGATCAGTTGTATGCATGGACACACAGAGAAAAACCAATGATCAAAAACAACCTAACTTCGGTCAAATTTCAACCAAACGTAGAGGTTGAATAAGGACCAACTGGGTCTTTGGTCAATCTGACCGAATAATGCGTGTTATTATATTTGACCGAATGCATTTGGTTACATTAATAACCCAATTATGAGGGTCAACATAACCTAAGTACCAGTTGATTTGACCGAACATATTAGCTTGCATTAATAACCTAATTTTGAGGGTCAAGATTACCCAACTGCCAGTTGAATTGATACAGAATATTCAGTTAACCCATTTGTTTTATTAAAGGGAAATTCCACCCATTTAAAGGGGAACTTCGCCACTTTTCAACACTCTTTGTGTGGTGTTGGTCATTAGCATACATGCTAATGGCCTCCTGATTAATAACATTGGGATTCTGTGGCTCCAGCGCCGTGCTTCCCAAGTTGTCAGATTCTGACCCAGTGACGTCATTGGGTCAGAACGTCCCACTGACTTAAACTACAGCGAGTATGTGGACGGGTAAGGTTACCGTACCGGTCTGAGTAACGGTCTGAGTGCCGGTCTGAAGGAAAAGTCGTTGCAGTGTTGTGTTTACAGTGTTGGATGCATTCCTCGGCATTAGTATCCTATCTGTTCCTGTAAAAAGTATAAATAATTTCATTTTTCGTCATTTTGTCCGAGAAATTCTACAATACCCACAGTGCACCGCGGCATCAACCAAAGTCTGTGACCTAACAAATTGGTTACCGTACCGGTCTGAGTAACGGTCTGAGTGCCGGTCTGAAGGAAAAGTCGTTGCAGTGTTGTGTTTACAGTGTTGGATGCATTCCTCGGCATTAGTATCCTATCTGTTCCTGTAAAAAGTATAAATAATTTCATTTTTCGTCATTTTGTCCGAGAAATTCTACAATACCCACAGTGCACCGCGGCATCAACCAAAGTCTGTGACCTAACAAATTGGTTACCGTACCGGTCTGAGTAACGGTCTGAGTGCCGGTCTGAAGGAAAAGTCGTTGCAGTGTTGTGTTTACAGTGTTGGATGCATTCCTCGGCATTAGTATCCTATCTGTTCCTGTAAAAAGTATAAATAATTTCATTTTTCGTCATTTTGTCCGAGAAATTCTACAATACCCACAGTGCACCGCGGCATCAACCAAAGTCTGTGACCTAACAAATTGGTTATTCTCATTAAAACAACCCAAAACCAATAACCAAATAAAACAACCCATGAATTCGGTCAAAATAAAATCCCTGCAACCCAGGAAAAGGTTATGGCTTCAAGAAATAACCCAGGAAAGTGACCTAACACCATTGACTGAAGTGTTTAGTTGCAATTTTGACCGATTAGTTTTTTGTGTGCATGTTTCCTTTTCTTGTTGCGTATTGTAAATCTTTATTTTGATGCACCTTGCTTAGCGTCTGCCATCTTTCTTCTGTATACCACATGCAGTACTTGTGTGTTTGTGTACATTGTGTCTAACCTTAACTGCTGTGTTGCCTCTGGGCGACTGACTTCCCTTCAGGGATATTAAAGCTATCTATCTGTGTAGAATGGAGTGGGGATTGGGTTTGGAACATTACAGACAGTTGCCACAAGACATGTCTCTCTCTCTCTCTCTCTCTCTCTCTCTCTCTCTCTCTCTCTCTCTCTCTCTCTCTCTCTCTCTCTGTAACTATAGTTGTGTGTGTGTGTGTGTGTGTGTGTGTGTGTGTGTGTGTGTGTGTGTGTGTGTGTGTGTGTGTGTGTGTGTGTGTGTGTGTGTGTGTGTGTGTGCGTGCGCGTGCTCAGTGTACTTTCTGCCTGGCCGCATGTTCAATCTACACCAGGGGCAATTATTTTTTTTCCCAAGGGGCCAAATGAGATACAGTACATAGGATATTGTGGAGGGCCAAGACTAAAGGCTGAACTAAAGTCTGCGTAATATTAATTTAATTTCAACATAAAAGTAAGAGTAAGACCAACCATTTTGCCACCAGGGACCTCTATTTATTCAGTATTTGAGCCACAGGGGACCACCATTTGATGACATTTTAGCCCCACCGACCCCAAAACTAAAGAAACAAATTAAAACGAATCAAAAATTCTTGCATCCTGCCATTTTCTACTTCTTGTTATTAATTACATATTGCATGACAATATTGTGTTTGTTGTCATGATTTGTCACGACTCGAGTTGGTTTTGTCCGCAGCGCAATCATGCTTTTATGAACATTTTCGAAAAGTCTAGGAGGAAAATGAATGAGGATTCCATTTCTGGAACAGGGGCGGTGACGTCACTGCGCAGGTCTATAGCAATGACCGAAATGAACAGAATATTTTGGTGAATGACCGACAGACCGACTGGTTCACTGAAATGAGCGAAATGAATGAAATGAACAGAATATTTTGGTGAATGACCGACAGACCGACTGGTTCACTGAAATGAGCGAAATCAATGAAATGAACGGAATATTTTGGTGAACGACCGACAGACCGACTGGTTCACTGAAATGACGACAATGCACAGCACTAGTGTTGGTGGCTGTAGCCTTCGATTCTATAGCAACATGTCATGTATGCTGTGGATGCAGTCTTATACTGCAGGGGTTTTCAACCTTTTTGATACCAGGGCCCACCATTTATTTAGAATTTGAGCCACGGACCACCATGTGATGACATTTTAGCCCCACAGACCCAAAACCCAAAGAATTCTTCTTTTTTATCTACAATTCCAGGCTGGATTTCGGACACATAGCAGGCAAACCTAGATCTCTAGTTGGGTAGATTTGGACAAGTTCAGATGATGAATATTTTAACTCTTGAGAGTGTAAAAATGAAACCAAATGGACCCGTGCGGGTCCATTTGGTTTCATTTTTACGTTCTCAAGAGTTACATCTGGTTAACCAACTTAGCTGGGGATCACCAGGAATCCTCTCAGGGACCACTGGTGGTCCCCGGACCACCTGTTGAAAACCACCGTTATACTGTATTTGTTTTTTCAGGCATTGCATTTGCAAAGCATCGCCAGGAACACTGTTGTGTGTTTATGAGGAACCAACCATGTTGAACCTAATGAAACACACTCAGTCTGTAGTTGTTTGGCAGTTTGTGTGTCTTTTAAATTACAATAATACGTACGGAGTTAAGGAGTTTCCTCATGATCATAATCCTGGTCTGGATGACATCTGTTGAGCTTCAATGCACAGTGAGTGCTGACTGAGTGAACGACGAAGCAGCTGAGACCCAGAGATTAGAGTATAATTAATTCTGTTTCATTCCAGCAATAAGAGGGACGTTCTCTCTCTCTCTCTCTCTCTCTCTCTCTCTCTCTCTCTCTCTCTCTCTCTCTCTCTCCTCTCTCTCTCTCTCTCTCTCTCTCTCTCTCTCTCTCTCTCTCTCTCTCTCTGTGGAGGCTAAGAAAAGGATCAAGATGTTATCACAGCAGGAGGCCGGTGTATGCTATCATCTGTTTAAGAAATTAAAGTCACAGTATGCAAGGCTTTTAGCAGGAGCTCTTTAAAGGAGAATTCCACACCAAAACACATTCGGCATCAATCTACCTTGATCGCTGTGACATCATATAGACCTATAGTGTCCTTGATTTTTGTCATAGATGCCCCCTGCTCTACATTTCACCCTTACCCTCCTACAATTTGCATTGCTGCAGGTTGCCTTTATTCTAATGCGGGTATTTTATTTATTTTTTTACCTCCAAACCTTTTTTTTTTCCCACACATCATATTAATAGTATACTGATACTCACGCATGTTTTATGTCACTCTGGGAAGCCTTTACATGTAATCCCAGAGGTAATCTATTCCTCCTTCTCCTCCCCTCCCTTCTGCCTCTAATCACTCGAGTTAAAACTCCTGTTGCACAGGTGCCACCTGAGTTTTTTAATTCTTCTGACGCCGTTCTCGAGCTGCTCGTGGATTTCCCGTTAGATTACGCCCGCCGGTCACGACGACGGCTCGTATCACGACGAAATGTAGATTTCATTCTTTAATCCAACTATTAGTCCGTGCGCATCGTCTGATAATGATCCCGTTGCTGACTTTCATTTGGGACAGAATTGGCGACAACTTTTTTTTTGTCCCATTCACATTCATTCAATCCAATGCATTCAAACGGCTCTCCTCTGGTTTGCCCCCTGAATGTCGTGAGCGCATGGGTAAATCAGCTAGGGCTACACTGCTCTTTCTGACTTGTGACCCGGATGTTTTTGCTCAGGTCAGCCAAGACAGAAACAGAAACAGCATGACAGAAACAGCACATCCTGTTTAGGAGATCTGAGCTTCAAAATAAAGGTTTTTTACCGATCTCACTGGTTTGAGCCGTGGCAATGGGGAGAACACAAAGAAGTTCCGATCGCGGTAAATGAGTTAAAACTCAGGTGGACCAATTAGCTTGTAGTTCATGGTTTGATGTGATATGTGAATAAAAAAAGTTTGGAGCTACTAAAATACCCACATTAGAATAAAGACAACCAGCAGCAATGCAAACTGCATTGGAGGGACGGGGACCTCATGGTAAAATGTAGTAAAGGGGCATCTTGACAAAAATCAAAGGCATTATGTATCATGTCACAGAATCAAGGTAAATTGAGGCCTAATGTGTTTCGGAGTGGAATTCTCTTTGAAGGTTCTCTCTCTCTCTCTGGGCTTGTTGTGCTACCAGAGAAATGTGTCAGAAAGGAGGTTGTGCGCAGTGTTGCCAACCACCAAAATCCAAAATGCACTATAGTGGCACTTCCAAAATGCACTAGAATGCGCTAGAGCAGTGTATTTTCAACCATTTTCATACCAGGGCCCCACTATTTATTCTGCATTTTAGCCACAGAACACCATTCGATGTCGAGACTGGCAAAATGTTCGTAAATATAGCAATTCTACTACATTTCCTTAATGCGTAGATTCTTGAAAATTAAGTCTTTCAGATGTTTAAATATAATTTAACTCTTGAGAGCGTGAAAATGAAACCAAATGGACCCGTAAGGGTCAAGAGTTACAGATCCATAAGGGTCCATTTGGTTACTAATGTGTCTTTCTAGGAATGAAGGAGGACTCTATAAAAGGAGGAAAAATTGTGAAAAACAAGGCTTTTATCTCTGGCGCCTGTCAACCAATTTCACGCCAACTCACGAGCAAAAAAGCACTAGATTTTCCGCCAGGAGTTTTTCACTAATTTTGGCACTAGGGGGGTCTGGAAAAAAGCTGAATATAGTGACGAATGCACCACGTTGGCAACACTGGTTGTGCAACCATGGCAGGCCTGCGGCAGGGCATCTCTCCATACCAAGAAGACGAAAGGAGAAGAAGAAGTAGATCTTGACATGCCGTAACGTGACAGGCCGGCACTGAAAGCCCATTTCATGGAACGTACATACGTTGTGACTCCAACTACAAGCCTTTGCAACCACAAAAGAGAAACATGAAAAAAAGCTTCTCCTGGCTGAATTAATGATGTTCACTGACTGAACCTTGAACCGCTGTATGAACTCACGGCAGGCTAATTACCATCACACGGTGAACGTGAGAGAACGTGAAGGGGGAGGGGGGGTCCAGGGCGGATGTAACATGTCCCATTTGGGGGGGGGCAAGAGAACATGTTGGAGGGCAAGAGAAAATGGTATGGGGGGCGGCTGCACCCATACCATTTCCGGTTACAGGACTTTTATTAGTCAAGTAAAGCATCAATAATAACATCAGTTGTTGTTGAAGGTGCAACAGACACGCAGCATGCATAAAGCTAAAGGTCTGACTCAGAGAGTTTTCTGTTTTCAATGATGAAATGCTGTTGGTTTAGTGGTGACACAGCTGTAGTTAGTTAGTAGCAGTAGTGTTTCACATCATTTTAAATATAAGCACTTTAATTTGAAATATCTTGGGTTGTTTTGCATGGCATCGTGTTTGGGGGGCAGATTTTCCCCAAATCCAGCCTGGAATTGTGGACAAAAGCAAAATAAATCTTTAGTTTTAGGGTCTGTGGGGGCTAAAATGTCATCAAATGGTGGTCCTCCGTGGCTCAAAATTCTGAATGAATAGTGGGCCCTGGGATCAAAAAGGTTGAAAACCAGTGCTTTTAATCATACCGTGATACCAGCGGCCCCCTACGGGTCGTGGCCCACCGGGAGACCTCCCTGTACGCCCAATGGTCAATCCGACCCTGACAGCAGGATGCATGGAGCAGTGCTGCAACTGCTGAGGATCAGGGGCGTTTTTGCCATTAGGCAGACTCCATTTGGCTCCAGGGAAAATCTTGCCTAGGGCACCAAATTGCTTAGAAACGCCACTGCTGAGGATTGATTGATCATGTTTATTAGACAACAGGGGCGGAGTGGGCTTGGCCAGGCCATCTGGACTTTGCCTTTTGCCAGGCCACAACACCCCCCCCCCCCCCCCCGGCGGCGTGCTCGCCTCGCAAAAGTGGGAAAACCTTTAAAGGCTACTGTGCCTTTAAAGGTTTATTTTCAAACGGACCTGTGCATTACCATTGTTCGTCACTAAATGGCGATTCTCGATAAATATTACTTATCCTTTAAAAGATGCACAAAATAAGCTTCTACATTGGACAACATTAGACCAAAGAAGCCCTGGACACCTGCCTAGACCTGCCTAAAGGCACTGGATATCTAAAAAAAGGTAGCCTACTGCATATCAGAGTCATGCAGAGACCTGCAGAGTCAAGCAAAAAAACAAGTGGAAGTGCATTGGTTAAATTGGACCTCCTTCTCTGGGTGCACACCACCAAAAATACACAGACAAGCAGATGGTGTGCAACAATAACAGTAATAGTAATAATATAATAACAAGAAAATAGCAATAGTGATGATAATAATAAAAATAACAGACTGATCAGTTGCTCACACTGGCATCTGACTACAACATATATACCTGCCTATATACCTGCCTAAAGGCAGGTCTATGTCTAGGTACTGCATATCAGAGTCAGATTGAGGTTTCCCTTAGAAGCAAAAAAAAAAACAAGTGGAAGTGCTTTGGTTAAATTGGACCTCTTGCCTGGGTGCACACCACCAAAAGCATACAAAATGAAACCAAATGGACCCTTGCGGGTCCATTTGGTTTCATTTTTACACTCTCAAGAATTAAAAATATTCCTCATGTGAATTATCCCAAGTCTACACACCTTCCAGGCAAGCATCTAGTGCATTCTAATACATTCTGAAGTGCCACTAGTGCATTTTGGATTTTGGCAGTTGGCAACACTGGCCACCACACACACAAGAACATACAAAACATGCATTAAGATGCAATACATTTTCGTAGGCCTACTATAGGCAGCCCATTTATCAAATCTGAAATGAGCACATATGTCCCCGAAAAAACAATATTTTCCATTGGTTTTAATATAGTATGTTATCCTCTCAGCTCTCACTTCGCAGCAGTGTGTGTTGTGATTACTACTACTACTTACTTGTTGATGGTGGTTGCACGTCTTTGTCAGATAACGACGGCTGGCTTTGGGGGAGAGGAGGGAGCCTGCCAAACATTAATTTATAACATTTTGCCCCTTCTTCTTCAAGAGCCTCTTGTCCCTCTCTCGTAAAGCCCACCTTTCCTCCTTTTCTTATCCATTATCCGTTGACCGTTGTTTACTTTTTTGATAACTTTATAGTCGTCAATCTGATCAATTGCCTCTTGCTCTCCTCCTCCTCCTCCTCCTCCTTCTCACTCGACACGCGACAGAAAGGCATGCTTCTGCAGCAGAGGCAGAGCCATCTAATAGAACTGACATTGAGGGGTCAGAAACTGAGCGCTCGGGCGCTGATCATGCAGCCTGAATGACGACCTTGTCCCCTTTTTCAATAGAAGTCTATATAGAACAGCCTCCATTGGACTGGCCCCATGAAGTGAACCGAGTTTGCGTAACTATCTCTGTCTATGCTCTAAGCGACAGGCAGGGGGGTGTCCCCCACTGATCCCAGACCAGCTGGGAGCTGTAGCGCTGCCTCTCACTGACTCGCTCTCTCCGGCCCGGCGCGTCATGCAGGTGCAAGATATCAGGTTACAATCAGTCACTTACACTGCTCAACTAAACTCTGTAGTACTAGGACACCTTTTATTTTTGGAAGGAGAAAGAAACACTAGTTTGCCTGGCCTGGGCTGGCCTGGGCCTGCCGCTCTGGCCTGCCCTGGCCTGCCCTGGACGTTTCAAAGAAAACCTTTTTTTTTTTTTTTTTTTTTGGACCCCGTCCAGGCCACTAAGTGGCGCGGGCCACCGGGAAAAGTCCCGGTGCTCCCGATGGCCACGACGCCCGTGTTAGACAATATAATGCATACAGTATGTAATACAGTCATACAAGCATGGTCCAATAGGAACACCGACAAAAGACCTTGCGGTCTTGTTTCCAGTCGGGCCCTGCATTCTATAAGGAGAAAAGCGGAACAAATAGAAAAACATCATGAAATGTATATGAATGAGAAAAAGCATAAAATAGAGAGAAAAATATATATAAATATCTGTATGAAGAAAGCATAGGGAAGGAGAAAAGCCTAATGTACATTGTTCCAGGTTTTACAAAGGCCAGTTTCTAGTAGCAGCCGACCGTAGGTGCACCTTGAGAGAGGCTTTGAAAGAGTTGAGGGATTTGCATATTTTTAAATTAGTTGGCAAGGCGTTCCACATTTTGGTGGCGTAAGAGCGAAATGAGTTCAGCCCCTTATTGGTGTTGAATCTCGGTTGTACATGATTAGTTGCACTGGTCGCATTATAATCTGCATCACTGACTGCTGCTGCAACCTGCTGCATCCCTCTGTGCAGAGAGCAAATCCATGCTAATCACTGTATTACCATCATGAACCTGCATAGCTGAGACCCTCTCCTGCAGCAAGTTCTACCTCTGTCGGCTGTTTGATGGCATGCCGTTCAGGGCTTGACACTAACACTTGCCCGCTTGCCCGGGGCAAGTAAAAACAATGGTTGGGCAAGTGAAGACTGCTACCTGGTTGCCCGATCGGGCAAGTGTGCAACTTAGTGCACTATAACACAACACAAGATAAATTTGTCTTGAAGGTGGTCATTGCACTCTGCCTCTGTGTCTTTCTCTGCTTTTCTAGATATCCACAATTCCAGGCTGGATTTGGGAAACAAAACAGGCAAATTAACATACACATCAAAATGACCTAATCTTCTACATTCTCTAGTTGTGTAGACCTGGGCTAATTAAGATGATGAATTTTAACTCTTGAGAGTGTAAAAATGAAACCAAATGGACCCGCAAGGGTCCATTTGGTTTCATTTTTACGTTCTCAAGAGTTACATCTGCAAAATTTACAATATATTTTTGGGGGGCAAGTGACCATGAGCTGAGGGCAAGTAGAATCTGACTTGCCCGATGGGCAAGTGTCTCCGAGACCTTAGTGTCAACCCCTGCCATTGATTGCTATCGTGGACTTGCAGCCGCTTGACTGTAACCACTGATTCACACTATAGGGCTGTCGAATGCTTACATGTTTTAATCGGATTAAGCACAGCTTCGAAATTACTTCAATCATGATTAATAATCACAATTCGGACTATGTCCAAAGCATGCCATGCTCACCTGTACAAGATTTTGTACATTTAAAAAAGCAAAATGATCGGCTAAAATAACTGTTTATTTAAAAAAAAAAAAAATCAAAATAAGTGATCTACAGCCCTCCAATGCTTGTAGATCTCTCGAGTTATACTCAAGAGATATACTCTGGTTACTCTGGTTCTGGTTACAGGGAGACACACAGCTACTGTATATGTCTCAGTAAAATGGTGCTCTACCATTTTTTTCCAGTGGTTCAAAAACTGTTAAAAAGGATCCCTGGCTAATAAGACAATTATCCCTTAAAAGACTACTATGACTATGACTGTTATAAAATAATATCAGCGCCCCCACCACCTCAGGACATTGTGGTACTGCAGCTAAACTGTCCATAAAGAAGACAAGGGCTGGTTATATCAGTGGTGACTGAGGCTCAAACCATTAGAGATAAGCTTGAGGGACATGTACTGTATAATATGATAGCATGTATTAAAAACAAACTTAGCTATGTATGTTATTCGTGCTTTTACGTACCAAGTCATGTCGGGTTTCATGCCCCTTAAAAAACAGAAAAGAAAATGCTAATCTCTTTCCCCGCGGGTTCAAATCCTCCTTGGCAGCTGTGTGTTTGCTGAAGGCCTGAGGCTCTTCACAGCAGGGTGGCACAGAGGAGGCAGAGTGGGATGGTTGGCCAGGGGCGGATCTAGGCATGGGCATGGGGGGCAATGCCCCCCCTAACTGCCCAGCCTGCCCCACCAAACACGATGGCATGCAAAACAACCCAAGATATTTTAAATTAAAGTGCTTATATTTAAAATGATTTGAAACACTACTACTGCTATTAACGAAGTACAGTTAGTTATTAGCAGCATTTCATCATTGAAAACAGAAAACTCTCAGCCTCTCAGAGTCAGACCTTTAGCTTTATGCATGCTGCGTGTCTGTTGCAAATTCAACAACAACTGATGTTATTATTGATGCTTTACTTGCCTAATAAAAGTACTATAACCGAAAATGGTATGGGTGCGACTTCATGAAGTCGCACCCATACCATTTTCTCCTGCCCCCCCCCCCCCCCCTCCCCCCATTGGGAAATGTTACATCCGCCCCTGGTGCCAGCCCAGATTAGCAGAGAGGAAATAACTGCCTTTGAATAACAATGGAATCAGGAAGCTACAAATGACAGTTGACTCGGTTGATCTACTAAATGAAAGGGTTCTAATAGATCGAAGCTCAAAGCCTCATCAAGGGCAAATTACAGCAAAATAACTGCGGTTATGACAGAGATTTCTACAGTTAAGGCCCTGATACACTAGCAATATGTTGATCAATATCAACTAACAATGTCAACATCAATGGGCAACATGATGAGACACATGGCAACAGGCAACATGATGAGACACATGGCAACAGGCAACATGATGAGACACATGGCAACAGGCAACATGATGAGACACATGGCAACAGGCAACATGATGAGACACACGGCAACAGGCAACACCTACCATTAAATGGGAATTCCACCCATTTTCCACCCAAATGGAACCATGTGGTTCCATTTGTACACATAGTAATCTCACTCAATACACTCAACGCAACAAATAGGTGGTAATAAGCATTATTTTATTATTGGAAAATCAACAAGCAACAATGGTAGTCCCAGATGCGTTGTGAAAAAGTACAATAAAATACCGCTGGTGCTTTGAAGATCAAAAAGGACTGGAACAGTGAAGAGAGAGGCAGTGATCTGAGCACCCAAAAGTTTAAAAATGAGGAAGGGAGGGAGTGTGGAAAAAAGCTGGTACTTTATTAAACAATAAAATCAGCCAACATGTTTGAACTCATTGGGAGTCTTCATCAGGGCTGGTATAGAAGCAACAAACAAACATGGTCCATCGATAGAGAAGCAAGCAATCAGAAGTGTGTGAGCACACCCTAACCCTAACCCACGCCCAAACCACACACGTGCAGGGCTTAATTTGTGCCGTAATCAGGGGCGGATCTAGGCATGGGTATGGGGGGGGTGCGATGCCCCCCTAAATGCCCAGTCTGCCCCACCAAACATGATGGAATGCAAAACAACCCAAGATATTTCAGGTGCCTGTAAAATGGCACCTCCCAAGGGATAAAATTATGAACTATTTTTTAAACTAAATAACATATTACCGGTATATGTTTATATGTTCATGGGGACACAACCTAGGGGTCCCTTCCCCACAGGTTAAGAACCACTGCTGCAGATTACGTTATGGGTTCTGAATAAATTATGGGCATGATGCAATTGCAATTAGCATCGTAGCATGCTCTGTGTCATGTACTGTACATGCCAAGTAGGGCCGGTGGACTGTGACTTTAGATCAATGATGGCAAGATGAAAAGATCTGATGCAAAAAGAAAATATGTAAAGTGGACGAGGGTTCATTATTGGTTTGAGGATGACAGGAGCTTCAGTCACAAAGAAACAGTAATATGAGCCATAACCAGTTCATACCAGTGTTGCCAACTTGGCACATTTGTCACTATATTTAGCTTTTTTCCAGACCCCCCTAGTGCCAAAATTAGTGAAAAATTCCTGGGGGGGAATCTAGTGCTTTTTGCTGGTGAGTTGGGGCGAAATTGGTTTACAGGCACCAGAGATAAAACCCTCGTTTTTCACTATGATAGAGTCCTCCTTCCTTCCTAGAAAGGACCATTGGTAACCAAATGGACCCTTATAGATCTGTAACTCTTGAGATCATGAAATGAAGTTTTTTTTTTTTTTTTTTTTTCCCTAGGATGAGTCTGTTTTTTCTAGGTTGTGTTTTGGACCAAGTAGTTCTATGCCTGCCTGAACCTAACCCTAAACATAAGCTCAGTAAAACTATGCCTAGACCTTACTTTAATTATACTATCGAAAATATAAAGTCTGCGGTTGTTGGGGGGGGGGAAGTGGCAACAATTTTATTTTGCTTTTTGGTCCACAATTCCAGGCTGGATTTGGGAAACAAAACAGATTAAAATGACAAAACATTAAAACGTTAGACGTTAACCAGCTATACCAAGGACAATCTAATAAGGACAGGACGCCAAGACATGGCTTCCTGTCCTCATGGGAGGAAACAGACATGCGCAGTACAGACCAGGAAGTTTGACGCTTGGCAAACCATCCAAGAGACCAATGGCATGCATAGTTTCAAGAGTCAAACTTCCTGGAATGCACTGCGCATGTCTGTTTCCTCCCATGAGGACAGGAAGCCATGTCTTGGCGTCCTGTCCTTATTAGATAGTCCTTGAGCTATACCAGGTAGAACAGGTCCATCACACGCTGGTTGGTGGGCCAGTCTAGGCCAAATCACGCTAAAAATGTCCGGGCCGATTTTTTCGCCCAGTCCACCACTGGCCGCACACACAATCGCAATGCTTTAAATGGGCCATACGAAAGTCGAGGGATAGAAAAGTGAAAAGTCAACGTTGATAATTGACGTCGCTTGTTGATATTGATCAAAACATTGCTAAGGTGTAAATATCCCTCTGATGAGTGAGGATGTAAATCCAGCATGTGTTCACAGACTGTGTCAGTGTCAGTGAGAACATTCTGTCAACAACATTCACCCACAGAGAGATGTTGTGCTAGGGCTGCAGTCGCTCATTACAAACACTAATTAGCGGGTTCAGCGGTGCAGAAAACCCACGCAGGTCTGCAGAGACATGGAGAGAAAGGTTCTGTGGTTGAGATGAATCATACAGACATACAGGTGTACTGAAGGACACCAGGCAAAAGACTGTAAATACAAGAAAATGTGTGTAGTATAATTTAGACCATACCTGGGCATTATGCGGCCCGGGGACCAAATGCGGCCCTTTGGCTGACCCTGACTGGCCTGGGGACCACTAGTGGTCCTTGAGAGAGTTCCAGTTAAATACGGGAAAGTTGTTTAACCAGATGTACTGTAACTCTTTGAGAGCGTAAACATGAAACCAAATGGACCCTTGCGGGTCCATTTGGTTTCATGTTTACGCTCTCAAGAGTTAAAATATTCATCATCTGAATTAGCCCAAAGTCTACACAACTAGAGAATGTAGAAGAATAGTCATTTTTGATTTACGCTATCCTGTTTTGTTTGTAAAATCCAGCCTGGTATTGTGGACAAAAACAAAGCAAAATCTTTAGTTTTTGGGTCTGTGGGGCTAAAATGTAATCAAATGGCGGTCCTAGTTAACACAACACTTGCCTTGCCAGTGGTGGACAGGGCGAAAAAAATCGGTCCGGACATTTTTAGCGTGATTTGGCCTAGACCGGCCCAACCACAATTCTACCTGGTATAGTTGGTTAACCAGATGTAACTCTTTGAAAGCGTAAACATGAAACCAAATGGACCCTTGCGGGTCCATTTGGTTTCATGTTAACACTCTCAAGAGTTAAAATATTCATCTAAATTGGCCCAAGTCTAGTTAGAAAATGTAAAAGATTAATTAATGGTCATTTTGGGAAATATTACATCTGGGCAGTGGTGTTTCTAAGCAATTTGAGTCCATTTGGTAAGGGGGGGGGGGGGGGGGGGGGGTCCAGAGAAAATCTCCTGTAAAATGACGCCCTTCAAGGGATAAAATTATGAACTCATTTTAAACTAAATAACATATTATGTGTTTTAAATGTTCAATTCTAGTGATAGAGGATAAGTATAATGTATTTGTCCATATTAGGCTTATTAACTGGGGTCCTTTTAAAGCATTGTTGGTCGCTCCCCTCCCCTCGCCCCCCTCCCCTCATGGCGCCCTAGGCAACTGCCTAGTCTGCCTAATGGAAAAAACACCCCTGCATCTGGGCCTGGTCCTCCCCTATATCTAACTCCAACTTGTGTAACACATTAGATCTATGTATTTATGTATGCAGGGACGTGATGGAGGATCCCATGGTAGACCTAAGTTTCTCAGATCAATACAAGGAGACATGCTGTGCAGTGTGTATGTATGTATGCTTGTCTTGTACTGTAACATACAGTAGAATATCAAATCAGGTCATGTGAGAACAGGGGCGGATGCAACATGTCCCATTTGGGGGGGCAAGAGAACATGTCAGAGGGGCAAGAGAAAATGGTATGGGGGCGGCTTCATCGCCCGTGCCATACCATTTTCTGTTACAGGACTTTTATTAGTCAAGTAAAGCATCAATAATAACATCAGTTGTTGTTGAAGTTGCAACAGACACGCAGCATGCATAAAGCTAAAGGTCTGACTCAGAGAGTTTTCTGTTTTCAATGATGAAATGCTGTTGGTTTAGTGGTGACGCAGCTGTAGTTAGTTAGTAGCAGTAGTAGTGTTTCACATCATTTTAATTATAAGCACTTTAATTTGAAATACATTTGAAATTTGGGTTGTTTGCGTGCCATCATGTTTGGTGGGGCAGTCGGGTCATTTAGGGGGCATTGCCCCCCCCCCCCCCCCCATGCCCATGTCTAGATCCGCCCCTGTGTGAGAACACTGTTCCTTTTAGGAATGCACACACAGGCCCCCTGCTGTGAAGCAGCATACATTACATGTTCTAATGCATATGCTAGTGTACATCCCTGTTGAGTTATTGACCCTGATATGTCAATTAAGATGTGCAGGCAGTGTTGCCAACTGCCAAAATCCACAATGCACTACCAGTGGCACTTCCACGTAGGAGGACCAGTTTAGTCTCTCGGACTAATTTAGGAGAAATAACTGGCAAAATGGTGCACTAGGGGCGCCCAAGAGTAGCTACACTATGTGAACCTGCTGCTTGATCCTGATTGGAGGAGAATTCACCCTCCACCTGGGGAACTTTTATTAGCTCCTCTGCTAACGTGGGGGAGGGGGAAACTCCATATATGGTCTGCACACCTTATAATAGAGCATTTTAACAGATTTTTTTTGGTGATATCTGACAAAAGTGAAATCACTTCCCCTACCATTAAATATAATTTAAGTCTTGAGAGCGTAAAATGAAACCAAATGGACCCTTTACCCTTTCATTTTACGCTCTCAAGAGTTACAGATCTATAAGGGTCCATTCGGTTACCAATGGTCCTTTCTAAGAAGGAAGGAAGGAGGACTCTATCATAGGAGGGAAAATGGTGAAAACGAGGGTTTTATCTCTGGCGCCTGTCAACCAATTTTTCACCAACTCACCAGCAAAAAAGCAATAGATTTTCCGACAGTTTTTCAACAAAGTTAGGCGCTGGGGGGGTTTGGAAAAAAGCTAAATATAGCGACAAATGTACCAAGTTGGCAACACTGTGTGCACCTTCCAAAAGAAAACAAAACAGAAAATACTGTAAATTGCCAATAAACTTAGCCTATAGTGAATAAAGTGCTGCAGCACACCATTTTGTTCACCATACTATATTCATAATGCACACACTGTGCGCACATACACACGCATGCATGCACGCACACACGCAGGCACGACACACACACGTACACACGCACACACACATACATTAACTATGGTGGAACAACATTTGAAAAGTAGGTCTGCAGTTTAACTAAAAAACCTTTAAATAGTTTAACAGCTGTGGGTCTTCCCTGCGACTGTGATGCTTCACACACGCACACCGGCTGGGGGAATAAACCCCATTTTAAAGTAGGTCTGTTGTTAAATAAAAAGGTTTTAAATTGTTTAAGACCAGCGTGTGCGTCCCTGCTTGAGTGGCGCTTGGTTAGCAGTGCACTAGAACAGGGAGTGGCCGTGATTTTTGTATTTTTTTTTCTTACAATTTTGTACATGTCTAAGAGGTGACAGTATGTAAATAGACCCCTTGGTGTGTTTTTATGTGCAATAATGCCTTCCCTTTGTATTTAGAGTTTCTTCCTGGGGGCTGAACCTTTCCAGTCAAATGTGCCAATGAAAAAAAAAACTTCAATATAATGACATCACGTTTTCAGCCCCTCCCCTAACTCCTCCCCCTTTATCATACAACTAAAGCTGTGGGCGTGGCTTCAGTTCAGGTGGATCTCCACCCATCACCACCCACCAGGCAAACCAGGCATACTTAATGAACTGGCTGGGTGGATTCATAAAAATGACATAAGTAATGAATGAAGCTACTGAAAGACCTACCCACCTCAGACATCACAACATTATGATGTCACTGAGCATCATGAAGCTACTGAAAGACCCGCCCACCTCAGACATCACAACATTATGATGTCACTGAGCATCATGAAGCTACTGAAAGACCCGCCCACCTCAGACATCACAACATTATGATGTCACTGAGCATCATGAAGCTACTGAAAGACCTACCCACCTCAGACATCACAACATTATGATGTCACTGAGCATCATGAAGCTACTGAAAGACCCACCCACCCCAGACATCACAACATTATGATGTCACTGAGCATCATGAAGCTACTGAAAGACCCGCCCACCTCAGACATCAGCAACATTATGATGTCACTGAGCATCATGAAGCTACTGAAAGACCCGCCCACCTCAGACATCAGCAACATTATGTTACTGAGCATCATGAAGCTACTGAAAAACTGTTGCATCATGCTGTTATCTCAAATAACTCAATTAGAACTAACAATAGCACAGCCATGTAGAATTAACACTCCGCCGTGTGTGCTCTGCACATACTGTATCTCTAGCAACATGAGGCAATTAGCTCTCATTCAAGGCTATAAAAAATACAGCACACAGCTGTTTCTATGCTACCATGCTGTTCTACTGCAGGGGTTTTCAAAAGGTGGTCCGGGGACCACCAGTGGTCCCTGAGAGGGTTCCAGGTGGTCCCCAGCTAAGTTGGTTAACCAAATGTAACTCTTGAGAACGTAAAAAATGAAACCAAATGGACCCTGGCAGGTTCATTTTTACACTCTCAAGAGTTAAAATATCCATCATGCGAAGTAGTCCAAATGTACACAACTAGAAGATTAATGGTCATGGACAAAAGCAAAATAAATCTTTAGTTTTGGGGTCTGTGGGTCTAAAAATATCTTCAATTGGTGGTCCGTGACTCAAATGCGGAATAAAAAAAAGGTTGAAAACCACTGTTCTACAGCATCAGTTTGTCCACCAGAAATCTTCCTTCCGCCCCGTATGTAATTTCCCCTCAGCCCTCTAAAACTGCATACAAGTGTGAATTGGGATTTTCTGTGCTTACAGAAGTATAAAGACAACGTTGGGAATTGGGATTGCCTGTTTTTTCATCTGTAAACATTGCAGTTTGAACCTATGAAAAGTATCAGCATTTTAAGTGCACATTGAGTGCTGGATTGATTGATTACCTTTGGAGCATAACGCCAAAGTATGTGTGCCTTTGAAAATTAAAATGTTCCCATGGCTTATTATCAACACACAACACACCCACTGATGCAGTGCAATGCAACTACATACTGTCAAGCCGCCCTAGACTTTCATTTTCAAGTCATTTTTCCCAAGTCCTTTTGCGCTTTAGGGTGACAAACCTTTAAAAGAGAATTACACACTTTTTTAAAACTTTATTTGCAGTTATTATTTTTATAATATTTTTTAAGTGATCCAGTTGCTGTTTCCCCTACCCCAAAATATGCTTAGAATGTGGCTAAGGGGTGTTGTTCAAGTTCACCTATATACTGTACATCGTTCCAAAATGCATTTTTTGCTATATATTGTCTCTCCACCATGTCAGTAGTGCGTTAACACTCACACTTTCACTTTTGGTTCAGCGGTGGTTCAGCTGTTTCAAAAGGTGGGGGCGTGGCACATGGTTTTATTGCTGAACCACTGCTGAAACGAAAGTGAAAGTGTGAGTGTCAATTAACTACTGACGTGGTGGAGAGACAATATATACCAAAAAAAATGCATGTTGCGATGTATATAGATGAACTTGAAAAACACCCCTTCGCCCCATTCTAAGCTTATTTTGGGGTAGGGGAAACAGCCATTGTTAATGGACCCTTACGGATCCATTTGGTAAGGGGGGGGGGCTCCGGGGAAAATCTTACCTGGGGTTCCAAATTGCTTAGAAACCCCACTGTAGAGCCCAGTGGATGTATAGCTATTAATGTACCTGTACGTGACATGTGCATTTGACGATTAGCTCCTCAAAACGACCTGTCGTATAATGAGCATTAGCAAGGATCAGTTATTATGATGTTATGACGATAAAGTAATAAACGGGCAAAGTGCTTCTTATGTGGATATGTTTAATCCCATGCGAGAGAAATAAAAGCATTCATCAGCGCCGGCCTTCATTATCCTATTAGTATGGGTGAAGGGAGTGATAACGACTGGGGTGTCATACATACTGTAAGCAGTGTTGCCAACTTGGCGCATTCGTCACCATATTTAGCTTTTTCCAGACCTCAAAATTAGTTAAAAGCTCCTGGCGGAAAATCTAGTGCTTTTTTGGTGGTGAATTGGGGCAAAATCGTCTGACAGGCGCCAGAGATACCATTTCACCATTTTTCCTCCTATAATAGAGTCCTCCTTCCATCCTAGAAAGAACCATTGGTAACCAAATGGACCCTTATAGATCTGTAACTCTTCAGAGCGTAAAATGAAACCAAATGGACCCTTACGGGGTCAAGATCTACACACTTAGAAAATGGCCAGTTATTTCTCCTAAATTAGTCAGAGAGACTAAACTCAACATCAAACGATGGTCCTCCGTGGCTAAAATGCGTAATAAAATAGTGGGCCTAGTGCATTCTAGTGCATTTTGGAAGTGCCACTAGTGCATTTTGGATTTTGGCGGTTGGCAACACTGACTGTATGTCCTGTAAGATTCATTATGCCATTATTATTATGGGTGAAGGGAGTGATAAAGAGTATGATACATACTGTATGCGCTGTAAGATCAGCACTGCCAACGCCCTTTTGAAAGCGCTGAAACGTTTTGTCTGAGCGCAGCACTTCTCAGGGTCAGTTTACATCTTCACACATCCCTGGTGGACAGTGTTTAGCTGTAGTGTTGATAACTGTTAATATCAGAATAGAGCTGGTATGGCCAGGGGCGTTTTTGCCATTAGGTGGACTAGGCAGTTGCGGTTGATTTTTGTCATATAGATGCCTCCTTTTCTACATTTCACCCTGGCCTCCTCCCCCAGTGCAGTTTGTCTTTATTCTAATGGGGGTATTTTAGTAACTCCAAATGTATTTTTTCCCCAAAACACATCACATCAAATTACACACTACAAGATAATTGGGCAACTACATGGTTTTAGAGAATTCTCTGTTAACCCTCTCGGTGCCGCGCTGTGAGCTTGTAGATCTGATATGCTTTGAACACCAGAACGCGTTCAGTACACAAAGGGTTAAAGAGGGGGTGCCGTGAATTTTGTATTTTTTTTTTTCCCAATTTTGTACATGTTTAAGAGGTGACAGTATGTAAATAGACCGCTTGGTGTGTTTTTTATGTGCAATGATGTCTTCCCTTTGTATTTAGGGTTTCTTCCTGGAGGCTGAACCTTTCCAGTTAAACGTGCCAATGAAAAAAACTTCAATATAGTGACATCACATGTTCAGCCCCTCCCCTAACTCCTCCCCCTTTATCATGCAACTAAAGCTGTGGGTGTAGCTTCAGTTCAGGTGGATCTCCACCCATCACCACCCACCAGGCAAACCAGGCATACTTAATGAACTGGTAGGGTGGAATCATAAAAATGACAGTTTAACAAACACTATACACTTTTGGGGGGAAAAAATCTTACTTTTCATATAACATTAATGCCTAATGATCATGTTTTAGGGTAGAAAAAATCATGGCAATCCATCTTTAAAGCTAAGGTCTTTTTACTGTACCACATGCTGTTGTTTACTGTACATTTCTGACTAACCATTATCTTTTTGTCATTGAATGGAGATATGTCTGAATAGAGACATGTCGGAATAGGGACATGTAGGAATAGAACCATGTCGGAATGGAGGCATGTCGGAATGGAGCCATGTCGGAATGCAGTCATGTAACCCGCACAGACATTTCTGCCTGGGGTTAAGTTCACTCATCTTTGTGTTCAAATATGGAGTGTGATGCACAAACATATGGAGTTTAGTAGGTATGTAGGGGGACAAAATGTACCCTGTCGGGTCCATTTGGGTCTATTTTGTACAATCTCAGATTTAAATTTACATTGATGTTACAAAAATCACTTGGTCTGCAATGCATGACAAACTGTCCTGGTGGACCTTGGAATGAAACAGGTTTAGAATCACTAGAGCCGTAGTAGGGGTCTCTCATGAGGGTCCATGGCATGTTTGGTGTAATTTTGGGGGGTCCTTGACATAAAAATATTTGGGAACCTCTTGATTTACTTTCTACAATGTCATTCAGGGTGTCATTTTGTGGATCGACAGTCCACTGGAAATACATGTGTTGAATGAAGTGGAATTGCAGTGTGACCCCGAATATCTAGTATGTGTTGAATGAAGTGCAATTGCAGAGTGAAACCAGAGGTGTCAAACCAGAGGTTCACCAGAAGTGAGTTTGAAAGGTGGACAGAGGCAATGGCAGTGAAAGAGGGCAGTGGAGCCGGTCAGATTCTGAGAGGGGAAAGGCCCTGAAGAGGCGGTCCGAACCAGCAGAGGAGGCGGTGCCCGACGTCGGTGGGAAAAGACGGAGGCGCGAATATCCGATTCGAGACACCCCATTGCCCGCCATGGTTCCACTGCACGTGCCCGACATGGGGCCGGCATACGTGTCCGGCATGGGGCCACTGCGCTTACCCGCTATGTACAGGGAGGGACTATCAACATGTGACACCAAGTCACCAAGCCTGAAAGCCAGCCAGCAGAAGGAGGAAGGCACAGTTCAGGCTCATCCAGCACTCCGACGTCTCCACCGATATCGGACCTGGCCGAACTCGACAAAATCCACCTGTCCAGACTCCACCTGGAACTTTAGTGCCGCAAGCTGCCGTTCTTTGATTGCTTCGTTCGCATGAGTGTGGGCAGCGGTGATCAACCAGTTTACCTGATTTATGAAATCCTGGGCGTGGTAGAGACGGAGGAGTTTTACACGCTCGGTTCGATGAGGACCAACAAAGCGCTGCGACTGAGGAACGGAGACGAGGTGCGCGTCGTCCGCATGGAGTTTGTGTCCAATCAGAGATTCACGGAAAGTGAGTTTCAGAGGTGGAAAGAGGCAGTGGCGCGCTGTCAGGCGCTCCAGCTCCCAACTCGTTCCCTATAATGCGAGGATGGAGCACTCCATCACAAACCTGCGCTACGAGGCTCTGAGCTGGAACTACATGTGTTAAATGAAGTGGCGGTGCTCCCAGCTTTATGACCGGGAGCCATGTCGTGCGCCTCGCGCAAGAATTCCCCATGCTCAGTCATAATGACATTAAATGGATCCTGAAGCACTCTAAGGGAGCTACGAACGCACACGCAGTGCCTTATCAGTAGCACTGAGGAACACGCCATACAGCTCTTTGAAAGAAAGGAAACGAAGGCCAGCCACAGTCTCATGCATCTATGTCCAGATTGAGAACGGTCCCGTCAAATTTCCCCTGCTGAAATGCTCGCGGCCACACCACTCGCCTCGTCAGAGAGAGTTGTCACATCAGTGCGGTGTCGCAGTATGCAGCTAGCGAGTGTTATCTCCTTCCAGACGCATATGGACATGCCTGTGAGAAGGAGTGCGATCCGGAGCAGTCCTGCAGAAACCAGTGACAGTATTCTTTTCACCGCAATGTAGTTTCTTCATACATAATATGCAATGAAGTCTTCATACATACTCCAGGGTGAAGCCTTAAAAAAGTAGATCACGGTGAAACCCTTTCACCACAAGCCACTTCACAGTGGAGAATGATTGAGCTTTAACACCACGTATTTGTTTGTCACTAAATATCCGTATGGAGACTGTGCTCGGTGCATCACACTGCACTTTACACACTCCATATTTTTGCATGCCTGACCCAGAGACTGAATATGGCAGTTTGTCACATTCAGTAGGTTGTTAATTGCGGAAATTACTGTTTCCCAGAGAAACAACCCTGTTCAGTCCTCGGTGCGTTGATGTTCGAGAATATGGCCTTGGTACAGTGCGACTTTTGAGCAGTGGGCATGATTATAAAATCAAGGAGAGTATGGAAGGAGAAGGAGTGTGATCCAGAGCAGTCCTGCAGATATCAGCGACAGGAACTGTGACTGCGACTGCACTCGGTGCATCACACTGCACTTTAACACTCCATATTTGGGTATGCCTGACCCAGAGGCTCAATATGGCAGTTTGTCACATTCAGTAGATCATTTGTGTCCAGTTATATTTTCCTGAGGTTTACTAGTACTGTAGTAGATGATTAAAAAAATAAATCACTTTAAATTCTCTAAATAAATAGTTTTAGTGTTTAGAACGATGTTCGAATGCCCTTACTAACTTGGCTGCCTACCAGTGATGCACACTACACTGCACTTTACACACTCCATATTTGTCCATGCCTGACCCAGAGGTTCAAAGCGGCAGTTTGGCAGCCGCAGGACCTCTTCTCCATCCAGCTGTCCGAAAATAACAATATTTAACTCAAGTGAAATCACTTACTATACTTTAAGTTGTGGAATGCTGACAGGTATCTCTTTGATGGTCTCCCTGTGTCTGGAGTTAACACTTTACCTACTAATTAATCAATATTAATTTAAGGCTGCTTAACGTAAGGGACGTAATGGGTTGCTAACTGTCTGGAAGGAGATAACACTCACTGCTCGCTAACACTCGATAGCTTCATGCAGCGAGTCGATGGGTTCCAGTTCAGACATCTCTGTATAAAGTCATGGACTCTCATCGATAATATGGCAGACACTGAACGGGCCTCAGATAAAGCTTTTTTTGAGAGGCGGAGGGACGACAAGACCTGTCCATATCTGTCTGGAAGGAGATAACACTCACTAGCTTCATGCAGCTACTAACTGTCTGGAAGGAGATAACACTCACTAGCTTCATGCAGCGAGTTGATGGGTTCCAGTGCAGACATCTCTCTATGGGTCCATCCCTATGTTCCCCGGGTCCTATGTTTCCCGGGTCCTATGTTCCCCGGTATCGGGGAACATAGGACCCTCTTTTCAAAAAAGGGTTCTATGTTCCCCGCTCAATCCAAATATACGCATATAGTTGCTATAGGGTTAGGGTTAGGTTTGGGACCCTGGGTTTGGTTTGTCCGGCCGGTTAGGTTCAGGCAAGGTCCCTGTGAGGTTAGGTTGAGGGTCAGGGTTTTGGGTGGGGCCTAGCATTCGAGGGGATTATCGGGTTAGGGTTAGGGTTGTTGTTCCATGTTCAGATACCAGGCGGGGAACATAGGACCCTTTTTAAAGAAAAGGGTCCTATGTTCCCCGGTCCATACAAAAAACGGGGAACATAGGACCGCTCCCTCTCTATGAAGTCAATCAGGTCTTTGTCCTGACAACCGTTGAGTGCAGCTCTCCATGTTTTGCTCCCTTTGGCCACACGTCGGTAAATAGGATTCCTCCAGTACCGCAGGGTGTTTCTTCTATTTTTCGTCAAAGAACAGGTCTTTCCGGCAAGCCTTGGCCAGGACTTGTTGGCAGCTCCATCATAAAGACCACCATGTCATCTTCGTTAACGCCAGGGAACAGCGGGCTGCCCCTCACCAGCCCAGCCACTATGCAGCCAAAGCTCCACATGTCGATAGGTGCTCCGAACCCGCAACCCAATATGACCTCTGGGGCACGGTAAAAACAAGTCTGGATGAAAACCTTTGGGTTTGGCTCCTTGTATGAACGGCGTTCCGCAAAACTGGAGCCAAAGTCGGTCAGCTTAATGTTGCGGGTTCCATCCGGTTTGAGCTGGATGTTGTCAGGTTTGTGTTTTCTCAGATGCTTCAGACACTGCAGGATGGAGCAGGAGAACTTTGCGGCCAGCGCTGTGTTAACACTTTGCCCCCGAAAGAACTGGGTCAGGTTCTCGCTCAGCAGCTCAAATGTCACACACAGGTGCTCGCGGAAGGTGTACGTCTCCAGCATTGAACTGCGTTGGTGATGCGAACGAAGTCTAGGTAGCGGGTCTCACGCTTCAGCAGCTTTTGGTACTTCTCGTCGCTTCGCGTTGTCTTCAGAGCCACGTGTTTCCGCTCCTTGGAGTTGAAGACCAAGGCCCTTTCCGATTATCTCCTTAAACCCATAGCGGTAGGCCATGTGGTCGTTGGCGACGTGGAAGTAGTGCTGGTCCTTGCTAACATAACCATGGTTGTTGCCAAAGTAGGGGGCGAGCCTGCTGGACTTATCGGCCTCATGTCCCCAAAAATAGACCTCTGGGTATGACCGTATCTCAACTCGCTCAAAGCTGGTCAGCTGGAGGCGGTAAGACCGAAGAATCTGAGTGGCGTAATGGGTTCTCCCAGGGAGGCCTGATTGAGGGTAGGGATAAATGAAAGCCCCTTGCTTAGTAGGGACAACTGAGCAGGGGAAAGTGAGGCCGACAAATTTAGGACCTCGCCCCTCCCCGCGTCAGCCAGCGAGAGGGGCTCCCGGAGTGTAAAGGAAGAATTCCACACCAAAACTTTTCTACATCTCACCCTTGAAGTCCCCGTCCCAACGTTGCCGCTCCAACAGTTTACATGGCAGCAGGTTGTCTTCTTTAATCTAATGTGAGTATTTTAGTGGGCAAGTTCCTTTTAAGTTACTCCATTCAGTATTTAGATGTTCATTTTTGCTGCCCTGCAACAAAAATGTTATAAACTCATTATAACTTAAAACCCCATTTCATTCATGACCGATTATTACTGTCATCTTTGTCTGATATTGCCCTCCTAATACGTGAGAGGGCTGTGGAATTTCATTTACAGTTTTTATTTATTTTTGAAAATATTGTTTTGGATAATGTAGCAGCCTCCATTTATGGGAGTGCACAGCCTGGTTACGTCCAAATGAATAAAAAAATAATAAAATAAAATAAAATAAACGAACACAGTAAATGAAATTTTACACTACTGCACGTTACACACTGCATATTTGGGAATGCTTGACCCAGAGGCTCAATATGGCAGTTCACATTCAGCAGACCATTTGTGGCCAGATGTAATTTCCTGGGGTTTATTAGGACTGCAGTAGATAATGCAAAAAAATCACCTTACATTTTGTAAATAAATAGTTTTAGACTATGTTCGAATACCCCCACCCATAGCTAAAATCCCTATAACTAAGAAGGCAAGAGATGTAAAACAATTAACATCCATCTTTTACTTTCTCTAATAACAACCTAAAACATGAACTAAAGTTGTCCTTTAGTTGTTTATTTTTCCGTACACTCCAGGCTGACTTGGAATGAGCTGCCGACCAAGTCCCAAGACAACACCTTGTCAGAGCAGGTGGAGGAGAAGTCGTCCCAGCTGCCTTCAAATCATTAACAACAATCCAAATCCCCACCGTCAGGCATGGAGGTGGAAACATTATGCTGTTTCTCTGCTAAGGGCAGTGTTGCCAACTTGGCAGATTTGTCGCTATATTTAACTTTTTTCCAGAACCGCCCTAGCGCTAAAATTAGTGGAAAAACTACTGTCGGAAAATCTAGTGCTTTTTTGCTGGTGAGTTGGGGCGAAATTGGTTGACAGGCGCCAGAGATAAAACCCTTGTTTTTCACCATTTTTCCTCCTATGATAGAGTCCTCCTTCCTTCCTAGAAAGGACCATTGGTAACCAAATGGACCCTTATAGATCTGTAAGTCTCTGAAGAGTTAAATTATATTCAAACATCTACATTACCTAATTTCCAAGAATCTACACATTTTCAAAATGTAGAAGAATTGCCATTTTGACCAGCATGTTGTCAGTTATCTCTCCTAAATTAGTCAGAGAGACTAAACTGTGTGTGCGTGTGTGCGCACGTGTCTGTCTCTCTCTGTGTGTGTGTGTGTGTGTGTGTGTGTGTGTGTGTGTGTGTGTGTGTGTGTGTGTGTGTGTGTGTGTGTGTGTGTGTGCGCGTGCGTGTGTGTGTGTGTGTGTGTGTGTGTGTGTACAGCGCACACTCACGTTACACCTCTCATTTAATTCACTTCATTAGACATTTAATTGCCCCCTGTTGCCCCTCTATCTAACTGTGACACCGTGAAGATGTGACTGATATTATGAGAAGAACAAATCAGTGCATCACCTTTAATTAACTGAACCCCCTCTGGGACTCACTAGGTGTCAATCAGTTTTATACTGTCTGTGTAAGGGCTTTTACAGACAGATAGTAACGAATCGCACCTTGTAGTTCCTTTTCAACCAGACCGGCGGTTTGAGCTCAGAAATCGCGATGTGAAATCCCCTACCTTAAAGGTAGGGAAAGTGATTTCACTTTTGTCAGATATCACCCTTTTTTTCTGTTAAAAAGCTCTATTATAAGCAGGGGTGCACATAAGTGGTGCTCTGGTGCTCAGGAGCACCAAAAATCCTACAATGAGCTGTCAATCCAGGGCTGGAAAGCTCCTTTGAGCACCACACAGCTGGAGCCCATAATGACTGCCCGACTGGACCAGTAAAAAAAAGCCTTGAAAATGAAATAATTCTAACTAAAGTCTAAAATACGACTAGTATTTTTAGAATGCAGGTAGTAGTAGTACAAGGCTAGCCACTATTGCAACGCCCAAACTATCGCCCTGTACTGTAATACTGTACATTGATGGGCTGTACGGAGTGGAAAAAAGGGGGTCCCAGGGCCTGGCGATGGTCGCCACATTTTGGGAGCACCAAGTAACATCCCCAGGTGCTCCTCTGAGTACTGAACCAAAATAGTTATGTGCAGCCCTGATTATAAGACCATATATGGAGTTTCCCCGTTAGGGGGCGGCCCCCCCGTTCCCCCCGTTAGCAGAGGAGCTAATAAAAGTTCCCCAGGTGGAGGGTGAATTCTCCTCCAATCAGGATGGAGCAGCAGGTTCACACAAGCAGCGCATGCATGCACACGACACATACATTACTTTGTCTTCCTTGCTAGGCTAATCCTTTAGCCCAGGGGTTTTCAACAGGTGGTCCGGGACCACCAGTGGTCCATGAGAGGGTTCCAGGTGGTCCCCAGCTAAGTTGGTTAGCCAGATGTAACTCTTGAGAGTGTAAAAGTGAAACCAAATGGACCATTGCGGGTCCATTTGGTTTCATTTTTACACTCTCAACACAACTAGAACATTAATGGTCATGTTGTTCTGTATGTTTTGCCTGTTTTGTTTCCCAAATCCAGGCTAGAATTGTGGGCAAAAGCAAAGAGAAATCTTTAATGTTTGGGGTCTGTGGGGCTAAAATGTCCTGAAATGGTGGTCCGTGGCTCAAATGCTGAATAAATGGTGGTCCCTGGGATGAAAAAGGTTGAAAACCCCTGCTTTAGGCCAAGTCTTTAGACTGTACACAGAAATTTACTCCCACTGATTATCCTTCGTGCTCAGTGGTGAAAGAAGTTCTCAGAGTTGTTTTGGAGCAATGCTCGATTACACAGCTATGTGTGTCCCTGTGTATGTGTACGTCTGTATCTGTGTCCGAGCACGGAAAGCTGCAAGAACGCGCCGGGGTCTGAATGTACTGTATACCCTACAAGCTAACTCTGTCGTCAAATATCTGCTATCAAAGAACAGCACAGGGCACAGTGCATTACAGTGGAGTGCAGTAACACAAATATATACACGCACCACTTAGTTCACACACGTGTGATCGTTTTACTTTAAATTGTTATCTGAAACCTGTATTCAAAATCTTACAACTTCAGGGAAAAAATACAAAAATGGACTGGTTTCATGTTTATAAGTGTAAAACATTCGATGAAACTTAGAGAATGTAAAAGATTAATGGTCAATTTGATCTGTATCTTTGACTGTTTTGTTTCCCAAATTCAGCCTGGAATTGTGGACAAAACCAAAAGAAATCTTTATTTATTTATTTATTTATTTATTTATTTATTTATTTATTTATTTATTTATTTATTTATTTATTTATTTATTTATTTATTTATTTATTTATTTATTTATTTATTTATTTATTTATTGAAAACCACTGACATAGTATACTATATAGGCCTACTGCTAATTTTACTTACATAAAACATATATTTATTTTTTCATAAGAATGTATAGTATTTTCTGCTTTTGCCCACCAACATACAGCCAGAAGGACAAACAGCAAGTCCATTTATATTTCATGGAGTGAATCTGTGTTTTCACAAGTGCTGGTGATGCCTAACAAGTCGTATCGGCCCACATGAAACATATTGTTGTTAATGATGGCTGTTTTTTTATTTCTCTGAAGCTTCACAGCTCCAAGCAAAGCCTTTGTTCTCCAAGCAGTGAAAACACCAAAGGGACTTTTCTTTAATTAACTGTCCACTACCATTATCTAGACACAGCCTGTAGGCTAGTGGGAATTACTTGCTATATGACATTCATAGATTACAGCAATACATAACAATTAGAAGGGCATTCCACCCACCACTGGTTGATATCTCATTAAACAATGGACAAGATGAAGTAGGCCTAACTGTGTGAACTGCAGTAAGGACTTTCATGTTCTACAGTAATTGTGTTTATTTATGTAGATTCCTGGGAGAGCTTTCAAAAGGGTCAACAAGTTGAAACATGTAATACAACTATACAGAGTTGAGCAGTGCCAGAGTTAAATTATATTTAAACATCTGAATAACCTAATTTTCAATTAGAAAATGTAGAAGAATTGTTATTTTGACCAACATTTTGCCAGTATTTCTCCTAAATTTTCCAGAGAGGCTAAACTCAACATCAAATGGTGTTCTGTGGCTAAAATACAGAATAAATAATGGGCCCTGGTATGAAAATGGTTGAAAACCACTGCTCTAGCGCATTCTAGTGCATTTTGGAGGTGCCACGGGTGCATTTTGGATTTTGGCAGTTGACAACACTGCTTTAATGGATTGAAGGCCCGTCCACTGCCTCCCCATGTTGGCGGACATAGGCGTGCATACATAGACGTCAAGGGGGGTTTGAGCACCCCCTAGTGGCCCTCTCTGGACCAACATGCCCTTTTTAAAAGAGCAAAAAGATGCTGAAATGCTGTTTTCTATGCGTTTTTAACCCCCCAAAACTCAATTTTCCGCCCTCCTGGTTACATTTGAGCACCTGCCCTTGAAACTCTCTGTGCACGCCAGTGTTGGCGGAATGTTGTGGATCCCAGGATCACATTAGGAATTGACACTGGGTGAAAAAACTGGGATGAAAAAAAAAAAAAGATCAGATCAGCTTGATTGCCGTCTAAAGTAGGACGGCTGCCACTATAAGCTTCAGGGCTTTTTCCTTCCACAGTAAGACATTTTTTAAGTGCTGCGTAGCAAGCACTTCATCAGACGATTCACAGACTGTGTGCGTGTGTGTGTCCCTACCTGGCTGCATGCGTCCCTGTGTGTGTGTCTACCTGGCTGCATGCGTGGAGTCATGTTGATGTTGCCATGTTCAGAGAAACAAGCACAATGGGACGAAGTGTGTATTGTTGATGTTGCCATGTTCAGAGAAACAAGCACAATGGGACAAAGTGTGTTTTAGTATACTGTAGCCACACACGCAGCACTTACTTTCGCACGGGTGTGATTTTTCCTAGATGTTTCTCCACCTCCTCTCCTCTCTCAAGTCAGGATTAATATAGGATTTGAAATGTAGATAAATAACTGGGGTGCCTGCATGGCAGCAGCCTTGATCTCTCTCTGATAAAAAATCCAAAACAAAGACATATTTTTTTCTCTGGAAAAGGAGAAAGAAAACAATTGTTTGTCTTCTCCTCCACGTCATCAGCGCCCATCAGCTTGGACTCCTCATGCATTGAAGGAAGCATGAGGCCAGTCCACTGCCCAGGTTGGTGGAGGGTGTGTATAGAGCCCTGCAGGATCACATTAGGAATTGGCACTGGGTAGGGGGCGACCACCAGACATGCTTTAAAAGGATCCCAGGCTAATAAGGCTCATATGGATAAATATATTGTACTTGTCCTCTATAACTAGAATTGAACATTTAAAACACACAAGCAGTGCTCACTTTTATAACAGCACTGAAAAGGAATTAATGTAGTATAGTACAATAGGCAACTTTGAACTTACAATAGTAAATAGTAATTAGACACGAGTAAGCTAGTAAATAGACAAATATAGAAAAATCACACCCGTGTGAAAGAAAGTGCTGCGTGTGTGGTGGTCTTCACCAGCTGTGTGCGTGCTAAGCGGCACGAATCTGAAGATATCTGCGTGTCTGCATGCTAACCGGCACGGTTTTTGCTGCTCGTTGCTGCTTGTTTCTCTCTTATTGCTAACCGGCACGGTTTTTGCTTGTTTCTCTGTTATGTGGCAACTTGCTTGTTTCTCTCTTATGTGGCAACATGCAGAGCAAACCGTGCCGGTTAGCACGCAGACACGCAGATATGTTGAGGTCGTGCCGGTTAGCACGCACACAGCTGGTGAATCGTCTAAGGAAGTGCTTGCTACGCAGCACTTAAAAATTGACTAAAGGCGAGTCTAGCGTGACATAAAGCTATCCCTGCTCGGTGGGCACGCCGTCACTTTAGCTACAATCTAGACAAAGAGCTGACGGCGCCCAAGACCGGCGTTTTCCCAGAAGCTTTTGTAGATCAGGTGGAGTGCCGCCAGAGGAGCTGATTGGCCGCTGGACGCTGACAGGAGAGACGGTGGGCCAATGAGGGGGTGGATACGCCCCACCAATGGCCAGCCGACATAACGGTCCTATACAGAAAGGGGAAGACAGACATCGCGCGCGCACACCCCCACCCTTAAGAAACAAACACGCCCGTTTATTTCCCAAAAAGCTACCGAAAAATGTTCTGGTTGTTTTCTTAACCTTTTCACATGTCACCTATTCAATGGTTTCTCTCATTTCACAAATTCACATAATTTCGATAATGTGAACCATAATTCGAACCGTAGGAATAAGAGGAGAATAATTAGAAATATTTAAGAAAATATCAATACAGACCTAAACTGTCACTACATTTGGTAAGGGGGGGCTCCAGGGAAAATCTTGCCTGGGGCTCCAAATTGCTTAGAAACGCCACTCTGCCTCCACAGGGCCAAAATGACTTCAGGTTAGGCCAGGATATGTTTTTCATAATGCCTGTATGGTTTGCTTTGACCTCTGCAGACTCTTTGCCCTTCTTCATGCACCTTTGAAGCACAGGTACAGTAGGTGAAGTTGTCAAAAACATCATGTCCTCTGCTCCTATAGAAGACTTCAAAGCCCTTTTCAGCCTGTGGGGAAGTGAAAAGGTTCAAGCTGCTCCTCTCTCCTCTCCTCTCATGCAGCCTAGATGACGGATGATGTTCCAAACATGAGTTTGCAAAACGATTGAGTGACTTAGAGAGAACTTGTTCTCCTCCATGTAACTTTGGCCGCTTTTACATGCACAGAATCTATTGGGATCTATAGAGATGCGCAGTGACGTCACCGCCCCTGTTCCGGAAGTCTTTTCCCCATTCATTTTTCTCATAGACTTTTCGAAAATAATTTATATCAAGACGATTACGCCGCGGACAAAGTCAACTCGAGTCGTGACGAATCATGATGACACACACAAACTTTTGGGACAATAAAATAATTTCTAAGACGAAAAACAAAACAAAAAGTCTTGTATCATGCCGTTTTCTACTTCTTCCTAATTATATATTATATGACGATATTGTGTTTGTTGTCATGATTTGTCACGACCCGAGTTGGCTTTGGCCGCGGCGCAATCGTGTTTTTATTAACCATTTTTGAAAAGTCTATGAGATCCAAACTGTTCCTTTGATGGACAAAGGAATTGCATGCGTGGGACAAGTGGGGAAACGTGCAAATTATTAACATCTTGAGGTTATATTTATGTGTGTAAATACCATATATTATTATTTTTTTTTTTTTTTTACATTTGAACACTGAGGCCTGTTCAGTCATCATGGTAATGAGGGACTGTCCCATGCAAAGAGGGACATCTGGTCACCTTACATGGACACGTATTCATTCCCAATAGATTCTGTGTCTGTAAAAAGTAGTCATTGACTGACAACCTGCCAGCTAATGAATTTAACTGACAGTAAGCTTTCAGGGCTGGTGGTTGAACTGCCAAATGTCACCTTTCTGCATCTAAAACCAGACATTACACACAGAAAGACCCCCAGGAAAGTGTTCTAAAGGTGATTACCAATACAGCATACAGTAGCCTGTATATATATCTTTCAAAAATGGTATCCCTTTGATGTGAATTAATGAGTGGGGGGGCGCCGCAGCTGTTCACTCCCTTGTTCATTTTGGGCTACCAGGAAATAATCGTAGTTAGTAGCTGCCAAGTGCATTTCTTAGGCTTGTTCCCTAATGTTTAAACCTGTGATTTTCCTCAAACTCCTTCCTCATGAAGGAGTCCAGAATCATTGGACTTACGAATCATTGGACTAAGACCTAAAACATTGCTGCTATCCCCAACTTTCCTACAACTCATAAGTCTCATGCGTTCATGTGTGTGCAGAAGTTCCTGTTATCTTGTGATTTGTTGCCAGATTTGCAACAGAAACAAGCGACCAGGTATATGAAATCAATCACAAATGGAAATAGCTGATCTACAAGCTCACAGCTTGTTGAATGAACTGAAATATTTCAAATACTTTTTAAACCTTTGATTAAAAAAGGCACAAAACAGTGTGTGGATGCTTACATTTCAATCTATGGTTCCTTGATGTGAAAATAATGTGGGAAACAATGGTTTAAACAACATTACAACCAGGCCCAACTAAGTACACTTTAGAAACAAGCCCCAAAACATCAATAAGGAAATATTTGCAAGTGACTTTACAGAATAAAATGAGTCAAATGTTGCTTATAATAAGTAGACATGGCAGCCCCAGTGCCTTGGCGAGGAAAACCATGGATATGGTATACCATCATGCGCCTCGTCTGCCAGACTAACAGGGTTTTAGTGCTTAACTAAGCAGAAATAGGACAGCGCCCTTCGGGTCGTGTTGTTGTGTACGTCGGTGTTCACACTTGGAGCTGATGTAAAATCAAGGCGCTACAGCTAATGTGATGCATGTTTAACCGAGCAGGAAAACGGCTTAATGTGTATATCGACTGGCTGGCTGCTCAGCGATGAGACCAGACCCAGAAAATACACAAATAGCATAAACTCAGAGACGTGCAGAGAGTGTTAGAGAGGAAAAACCTGTAGAAAGGCAAAGCCTGTAAATGGTGCGTTTATATAGCGCCTTTATCCAAGGCGCTTTGCATAGCTTGTGCATCACATTCACCACATTCACACACACACATTCATACACTGATGGCAGTGGAAACCATGCAAGGTACCTACTAGCACATCAGGAGCAATTAGGGGTTCAGTGTCTTGCTCAAGGACACTTCGACACTCTGCGGGAGCCTGGGATCGAACCGGCAACCTTGTGGTTGCCATCCGGTGACTCTACCCCTGGGCCACTGCCGCCCCTAACCTAACCTTAACCCCTAATAAAAAAAAAAAATGCCAACGAGATGTTGCTAATAGTAGCCTACATCATTTTATGGGACATGGAATTGAGGGAATGGCAGTGTGTGGACTAGAATCCGACAAAACGTGGACAGAGGGTGAGAGGAAGTTTGCAGAAAAACAATGGATTTTAAAACTTAATACAAATTAACATTTCCACAGGGTTTAAACCAATATGAAATATAAATAAGATCTCAGACATAGATAGACTCTTCTTCAACAAAGATGGCGAATGCAAACATTCTCTGTATTGTACTCATACATACAGTAATGTTGTAAGATACAAAACACTGAAGTCCTATACCACAAACCTAAACATAACCTCAGTAAAACCTGTAAGCCTGAACCTAACCATAACCCTTTACTATTATGCAAACCGTTGCAAATGTTATGCAAAATGGCTGTGACTGTTATTCAAAACGGTCGCATAAGACAGTGCTTCTCAACCGTTTTGATAACAGGGCCCATGCCCTATTTATTTATCTATTATCTATTTATATATCTGAGTGTAAAAGTACTAGAAACAAGCAAAATAATCTGTCCGTGGATTGTGAATTGTGAATTGTACTTGGTAAGAATTCTTGTAATTAGAAATATGTTCTAAAAACAAGGTTGATAATCTTATACAATGTTCTCTTGGTTAGTATATCCTTATTAAAACAAGAGCAATCATACTTTAAGTCTATAGATCTAAGATTACAAGACTTGCTTAGTTCAGAATTTTTTTGCAGTGCAAAACGGTTGCGGCGGTTATAAAATTGCCACGAAAATGCTGCGTTCATGTTCAGGTAGACTGAATGTTACCTTCCAGTAAGGCATGGTAAAATTACAGGTTACATGTGTGTGCATTTGTTTCACCATAAAAAAGCTGCATTCGCAGTCTGGAGAGGACAGTTGTTTTTTCCAGAGAGGGATAAAGACGCCTCTCTTTGACGTCTAAGTGTGCACATACCCTCATGCCAACAGGCACAGGGGGGAGAGAGAGGGTCTGTTGGCGGGGATTGTTAAACAGGGTATGAACGAGGACAGGGCCAAATCTAGCCAGCCCTACTAGGGTGGGCAGGAAGAATGGCAGGGTGTGCAACTCCAAAATTTTTCATATGAAGCAGTGGTTTTCAATCTTTTTGACCCCCAGGACCCACTATTTATTCAGCATTTGAGCCATGGAGGACCACCATTTGATGACATTTTAGCCCCACAGACCCCTTGCTTTTGTCCACAATTCCAGGCTGGATTTGGGGAAACAAAACAGTCAAACATACAGATCAAAATGACCATTAATCTTCTACATTCTCTAGTTAGATTTGGGCTAACTCAGATGATGAATATTTTAACTCTTGAGAGCGTAAAAATGAAACCAAATGGACCCGCAAGGGTCCATTTGGTTTCATTTTTACGCTCTCAAAGAGTTACATCTGGTTAACCAACTTTCCCCCATTTAGCTGGGGACCACCTGGAACCCTCTCAAGGACCACTGGAGGTCCCCAAACCACTGGTTGAAAACCACTGATATTACCTTTCATTGGGTGGGCATACAGGATGCACGTTTGGGTGGGCACTGCCCACCCCTGCCCCCCTCTAGATCCGGCCCTGGTATGACAGAGGCATTACATCCTCCCCTGCTGAGCGGGGGGGGGGGCTCCTGGCTGGCAGCCAGACCAGCAGAGGGAGGAATTAACTAAATCTGAGGCCGTGGTTCTCAGCAAGAAACCTGCTGGAACAGGCAGTCCCAAGTAGGGAATGAAGCATTACCTCAGGTGACAGAGTCTAACTATCTCGGGGTCTTGGTATTTTGAGGGGAGGTCATCAGAGAATCGGTCGATCTTGTGACAATTATCATTAGTGGGTTAGGGTTAGGGTTAGGGTTAGTTAAAGATGGAGTGCCATGATTTTTTTCTACCCTTCTACACTTCTGACAATTATCATTATAAGTTAAAGATGGAGTGCCATGATTTTTTCCTACCCTTCTACACTTCTGACAATTATCATTATAAGTTAAAGATGGGGTGCCATGATTTTTTTCTCTACCCTAAAACATGATCATCAGGTATTGATGTTATATTCCCCAAAAAGTGTACAATGTTTGTTAAACTGTCATTTTTATGATTCCACCCTACCAGTTCATTAAGTATGGCTGGTTTACCTGGTGGGTGGTGATGGGTGGAGATCCACCTGAACTGAAGCCACGCCCACAGCTTTATTTGCATGATAAAGGGGGAGGAGTTATGGGAGGGGCTGAGCACGTGATGTCACTATATTGTTTTTTTTTTCATTGGTACGTTTAACTGGAAAGGTTCAGCCCTCAGGAAGAAACCATAAATACAAAAGGGAAGACACCATTGCACATAAAAAAACACATCAAGGGGTCTATTTACATACTGTCACCTCTTAAACCCATGTACAAAATTGGAAAAAATCCAAAAATCACGGCACCCCCTCTTTAACTTCTTTTGTGACAGCTTGTCTGTCTTTTTTTGTGACAGCTTGACCACCTGGAACCCTCTCAAGTCTGACTGGTGATTGGTGGTCCCCAAACCACTGGTTGAAAAACACTGATTTGAGATTTGAGAGCGGTAACAAATAGTAGTATTGGTAACATATAGTTAGTATTGGTAACAAATAGTTTAGTATTGGTAACAAATAGTAGTACTGGTAACTGCTTTCTTATTCATACCACTATTTTTTTCTACTCAGTCTGTGTCTCGCAGGAGGGCTGTGGACAGTTCAGAAACTTCTTCCAGTGGTCCTTTAATACAACAAAAGATTCCTTATTTACAAGTGCTGAAGCCACTGCTGAAGGCAACAGCCCTCCTCCTCACTGCTATGAACAACTAGCTTATTGATTTCTGTCAAGGAAAGGACATAACACTGAAAGTCCTAAACCACCATTAGACAGTATGTTATTGCAAGTGTGCATTTATTTGGCTTAGCTTGTTTTGGCACTCTCAGTGCCAGCCCTTTTTCATATTTTTTGAGGTAGCCAGTGCCAGCGATTTTCATCTAAAAGTCATATTTCATATTTCGGTCCATGTTTCCCGTCGGACAAGTTAGTTGGCGACACACTTCCGGTTCCGGGTTGATCAGTCTCTTGTTTTGGTCCGTTCTGAATGGAATATGCGATCGCTGCTCGCTGCTGTTCATTGTATCAAACCGGCGACGGTAAGCAACGTAGAGAGACGTAGATCAACCTAAATGGCATCGGTCATAACTCTTATTTGATAATGATAAGCCTGACGTAGCTCTACTTCAAGGGCACGCAAACTGTTTAAGGTGGTGGGGGCCCTTTATGTGATGATGGCTCAGGGGACCATCATTTCTAGATCCACCTATACGATGGGTTAATGTTGGGTGAGGTGGGGTGTTGGGGGGGCAGTTACAAAGGGCCCAGAGGTTAAAATTACAAACCCAAATGATACATCACAGCGGGGGTGAAGCCAGTATTAACCCAGACTGTCCTCAATGGGAGAAATCATAATACCAGATAAATAGAATGTATGGTCCATTATAACCACTATAAGAATGATTGCAAGCACCGACAAGACAGCCGTCACTGACCGCATCCCACAGGGTTATTAAAGGGGAACTCCACCCATTTTCAGGTGCTATGTGGACATGATAAAAAAAAAGTTCCCCCATTCTGTGTTCCCAAGAAATGGAGGTCTGAAAAAAACCACTAACATGGTGAAACATCTTGATGACATCATCAAGATGTATTTTCACCATGTCAATGGATTTCTTTAGACGCTTCTTTTTTTTTCTGAGAGCATACGAGAGCATAAAACGGAACCAAATGAACCCGTTAGGGTTCATTTGGTTGCATTTGTGTATGCTCTCAGAAAAAAATGTTGAAAATGGGTGGAATTCCCCTTTCAGTACCAAGAAAACAAGAAGGAAAACAAGGTGATATATAGCTGCAGTCTTCTGGCCAGTGTTGCCAACTTGGCACATTTGTCGCTGTATTTAGCTTTTTTCCAGACCACGCCTCTCACCAAAATTAATGCAAAACTCCTGGTGGAAAATGAGTTGGGGTGAAATAGGTTGACAGGTACCAGAGATAAAACCCTCGTTTTTCACCATTTTGTAAAAATACAGTGTAAAAATGAAACCAAACGGACCGTGAGGGTTTATTTTTACTTTATTTTAGTTTATTTATTTATTTATTTTAGTTCTCAAAGAGTTACATCTTTCAAAGATCTCTCAATCTCTCAAAGAGTTACTTTTTATTTTCTCAAAGAGTTACATCTGGTTAACCAACTTAGCTTTGGGACCACCTGGAAGCCTCTCAAGGACCACTGGTACCGTGTCCCCGGAACACTGGTTGAAAACCATTTCTGTAAACGGATAATTTTGAACTTAGCCCAAAATATATAACCTGGATGAACTGATGTACAGGCTGTGTACACAGGTTATATTCAAATTATCGTAATAATGTATGCGTTGAAAAATGCCAAACCAGCAGAAAGTTTGTTTGTTGAACTTGTTGAAGAAAGTCTTGCTATATTCTAATTAATCTCAAAATACTTCAAAGAAGTTTTTTTTTTTTTTTTTTTTCATACTTTCATACATCTCTGCCGATGTTTGTGTTGTTTCTACAGCTGGGTTAATCTCCAATTAGTTTTACCTCAAAGTGTAAAATTATCTCTAAGGTTATGGCCAAGGGGCACGACGAGAGCACATTTCTTTTCAATTATTAATTACCATTGATGTATTAATCTTAAAGTAGATGTAGAAGACCTGTCTGACATTTGCAGAAACATAACTCCCTTTCTTGAATTATTAAAAGTTATCTACATGTTACATAGACCTGCGCAGTGACATCACCACCCCTGGTTCCAGAAATGGATTCCTCATTCATTTTGCTTATAGACTTTTCGAAAATGGTTAATAAAAACACGATTGCGCCGCGGACAAAGCCAACTCGGATCATATAATATCATTTAGCCATGGAAGACCACCATTTGATGTTGAGTTTAGTCTCTCGGACTAATTTAGGAGAAATGACTTAGCAAACTGACTTGGTTAAAATACAGTAGCAATTCTTTTTTCTAAATATGTAGATTTCTAAATATGTAGATTCTCGAAACTTGATTCTTGATTCTTGTAGATTCTTGAACCCCTTTCATTTTTCTCATGGGGGCGGCTTCATCACCGCGTCGCTTCGCGCCACAGGCGATGAAGCCACACCCATACCATTTTTTGGCTGCCTTTTATTAGGCAATTAAGGATCAATAATAACATGAATCGAATAACATCAGTTCATTGACACACTTCAGCTCAGATTGACCAAACCATTTATTGCAGGGGTTTTCAACCAGTGGTCCGGGGACCACCAGTGGTCCTTGAGAGGGTTCCAGGTGCTCCTCAGCTAAGTTGTTTAACCAGATGTAACTCTCGAGAACGTAAAAATGAAACCAAATGGACCCTTGCGGGTCCATTTGGTTTCATTTTTACACTCTCAAGAGTTAAAATATTCATCATCTGAATTAGCCCAAGTCTACGCAACTAGAAGATGGACAAAAACAAAAGAAATCTTTAGTTTTGGGGGTCTGTGGGGCTAGAATGTTCTTAAATGGTGGTCCGTGGCTCAAACGGCGAATAAATGGTGGTCCCTGGTGTCAAAAAGGTTGAAAACCCCGGATTTATTGCAAAGCTTTTGCATGTTAGTATGGTGGAGTGGCTCTGCCCATGAGATAACAGATCTATGAACCGGACATAGGTCTGATATCTCATTTGATATCGCATCCTGTGAACCGAGGCACGGCTCTGATATCAAACCCCCCTGAGCAGAGCCGTTTAAACAATACAGCACCAGTACATGAAGAGGAATATGGAACACAAACATAACAACACCATAACATAAGAACAAATTCAGCAAATACACAACCCAATACCGAGGATACTGGGTGAGAACAAGGGGAGGAGGTCGGGGAGGAGGGGGTTCAAAATTTCACAGAGCTGGGGAGCGTCTAGCCTCGACACCCAGGCTTTCATTTTCGTTCGTGTTGCGCGAAAACGGAAAGCCTGGACTAACTTGTTGCGCACAGTGGCCTTGAGGGCGGAGTCAACCTTCCGGGGTGGGCGTCGCTCTAAATGATGTGACGTAGAACAGCAGTGGACGGGAGGTACGGGGAGGGGCCGGGGATGACGACACGTTGGTGAGATCAAATCAGATCAGCTCGATCTGCCGTGTGGATCCCACTGCACCCCGCCCCCCCAAGGCCAAAAATCATCGCGGTTAGGGAGCGTCTGACAGCTCAGCGAGAGAGTTGAATAGTGAACTGGGCTGCTTAAGAAGCCTGCCTGAATTGAACTATGGGAAAGGTGGCGTGAATGAAATGGCTGTAGCGAATAGGAGAGAGGGATAACATAGGGATGCTGCAGATTTAAGGGACAGTTCTAGCGGAGTGAAGGATAATACATAACACCACTCTGCCGTCCGTGCCTCCATGAACTATCGCTTACGCTGGATTTTGTCAGGGTCTGGCGCCCCACTGACCATTTGTCCACCCTGGCCACTCCCACACTCCAATCACACTGCAGTCCCACTGTGAACACTTCAGTAATCACCCTGCTCACTATAAGACTGAACCCTTCACACAAACACACTGCCAGTTCATAGTCTGGTGTTGTAGATCAGGGGTTTTCAACAGGTTGTCCTTGAGAGGGTTCCAGGTGGTCCCCAGGCTAAATGATGGAAAGTTGGTTAACCAGATGTATAAAGCTAAAGGTCTGACTCAGAGAGTTTTCTGTTTTCAATGATGAAATGCTGTTGGTTTAGTGGTGACACAGCTGTAGTTAGTTAGTAGCAGCAGTAGTGTTAGTGTTTCAAATCATTTTAAATATAGGCACTTTAGGGGGGCATTGCCCCGCCCCCCCATGCCTACATCCGCCCCCTGCTACATCGTACTATGCACAGTGAGTACAGTGTACTCTATGGACACTACAGTTGAGTTGGGGTGTCCTGATGTGTCTTTTATGATACAAATAAAGTAACATATGTGTTTAAACATTTTTTTTTTTTTTTTTTTCTTTTTCTTTTATGACCTAAAAAAATGAATTTTCTGACTTGTCCTTCATAGTTCAGGCTTTACAGGGTTAAATGATAAGAAGACTCCATCTTTTAGGATATTTCCATTGGGGGGGGGGACACTCTCTTATATCCAGGGCAATAGGGTAATATACGAACGAAGGTACGTTGAAAAGCAGTGAAGTGGTCCTGAAGGAGTGGTTAATGGTTCATTGGCATTTCTTCAGTCATTAAATGCTGCTATAAGGTAATGTAGCAGCCAAGAACAATATGGCCTAATTTACTGCATCATTATGCATGTTTACTGTCTCTGCAACGAGTCCAAAACAATATGCTGTGAATTAACTCATATTGTCCTGGCAGTAGACTCTATAGTTTCTGATACTAGAATCTAGTTTCTGATGCTACATTCTGGTTTCTCACGCTAGATTCTAGTTTCTGATGCTACATTCTGGTTTCTTCACGCTAGATTCTAGTTTCTGAATGCTACATTCTGGTTTCTCACGCTAAATTCTAGTTTCTGACGCTACATTCTGGTTTCTCACGCTAGATTCTAGTTTCTGACCCTAGATTCTAGTTTCTGACCCTAGATTCTAGTTTCTAACACTAGATTCTAGTTTCTGACCCTAGATTCTAGTTTCTGACCCTAGATTCTAGTTTCTAACACTACATTCTAGTTTCTGATGCTACATTCTAGTTTCTGATGCTAAATTCTAGTTTTCAATGCAAGATTCTAGTTTCCGACACTATACTCATGTTGTTCTAGGGATCTCTCGGACAATCCTAGAACAACATGAAAACATGTTGTTCTAGGATCCACCAGAAGCAAAGATTTGAGTTAAAAAATCTTTGCTCCTGAAATCACATATTCATTTGCGCCAAGATTTGCGCCGCATTTTCACGATTTTTCAAAAATGTCAGACCTACTAGCTCATAGCGCGCGACTTGGTGGCGCGCTATGAGCTTGTAGATCTGATATTTTTTCATAGCTAAAGTATAACATAATGCTTAGAACGCTAATTACAGTCCAGAAGCGGTTAATGAACTGGGTCAGCCTCTTCTGGGCCCGACACATTACTTCTCCATTAGAGAAGGCTAGGTCTAATTCCAGACATTTATCAGAGGAGGAGGAGGAGAGGAGGAGGAGGAGGAGGAGGAGGAGGAGAGGAGGAGGAGGAGGAGGAGGGTGCTGCTGGTGGTGCGGCTTTGTTTCAGTCTGATTAACTTTATCAAGCTGAGAGTGTTGTTGTTAACCCAATATGTACTGTTATCGCGTTTTGGTGTTCTATCCTTTATATATTGAAAAATAGCAGATCTACAAGCTCATAGCGTGCCACCGAGTGGCGCGCTATGAGCTTGTATCTCTGCTATTTTTTTTTTTTTTAAGAATTGTGAACAAATATAGATAATTCTGGTAGTCCTTGGCATGAAATATGTTGGGCATCACTAGTGTCAGAAACTAGAATCTAGCTATAGGAACTATAATATAGTGTCAGACACTAGAATCTAGTGACAGGAACTAGAATCTAGCGTCAGAAACTAGAATCTAGTGTCAGGAACTAGAATCTAGTGTCAGGAACTAGAATCTAGCGTCAGAAACTGAATCTAGCGTCAGGAACGAATCTAGCGTCAGAAACTAGAATCTAGCGTCAGGAACTAGAATCTAGCGTCAGAAACTAGAATCTCGCGTCGGGAACTAGAATCTACCATCAGAAACTAGAATCTAGCAGCAGGAACTAGAATCTAGTGTCTGAAACTAGAATCTAGCAGCAGGAACTAGAATCTATTGTCAGAAACTAGAATCTAGAGTCAGGAACTAAAATCCAGCGTCAGGGACTAGAATCTACCATCAGAAACTAGAATCTAGCCACGACACGATGGGTTAAGAGGCTGAGGCCTAATTAACCCAGTGCTGTTGTTTATCACATGGAGGCTCTCCTTGCAGGTGAATTAAAAGGTGCAGGGTATGAGGCAGGGGCGGATGTAACATTTCCCAATCGGGGGAAGCAGGAGAGAATGGTATTCGCGCCACGGGCGATGAAGCCGCACCCATACCATTTTCGGTTACAGGACTTTTATTAGTCAAGTAAAGCGTCAATAATAACATCAGTTGTTGTTGAAGTTGCAGCAGACACGCAGCATGCATAAAGCTAAAGGTCTGACTCAGAGAGTTTTCTGTTTTCAATGATGAAATGCTGTTGGTTTAGTGGTGACACAGCTGTAGTTAGTTAGTAGCAGTAGTAGTGTTTCATTTTAATTATAAGCACTTTGCACATTTGAAATATATTGAGTTGTTTTGAATGCCGTCGTTTTTGGTGGGGCAGACTGGGCATTTAGGGGGGCATTGCCCGCCCATGCCCATGCATAGATCTGCCCCAGGAGGAGATGAATCATTTCCAGGCAGCGACTGTTGGTCGCGAGTCTCGTGACCATTGTTGGGCAATGTTACTTAGGAAAGTAATAAAGTAAGTATTTTTTCCCAACCCTGGTCGCGACAGATGGCCCGGCATCCCTGCCGCCAATAACTGCCTCATAATTCTTCTAGACCAGGCCAGACCTTCAACCCTATTTGACTCCAGGGACCACCATTTATTCAGCATTTGAGCCACGGACCACCATTTGAGGACATTTTAGCCCCAAAGACCTAAAACTAAAGTATTCTTCTTTGGTTTTGTTCACAATTCCAGGCTGGATTTTGCAAACAAAACAGTGTAAACTTCTTAACAGTGTAAACTTCTTAAATTCATTTTCACACTCTTGCGAGCGTGAAAATGAAACCAAATGGACCCGCAAGGGTCCATTTGGTTTTCATTTTCACATTCTCAAGAGTTACATCTGGTTAACCAACTTTCCATCATTTAGCCTGGGGACCACCTGGAAACTTCTCAAGGACCACTGGTGGTCCACGGACCACCAGTTGAAAACCCCTGGTCTCGACTATTTATATATTATAGAGATTATCACAGGGTGATAATAATATTCTGATGACTTTATTTTAATGGGATTAAATTATGAATAAAAAAAACTGTAAAAATAGTAGAGTTGGTAGAGTAAATAGACTTGCCAACCGTGCAGAGAGTGGGGGGAAGGGGCTGAAGAAAAAAATAGTGAAAATGGCTGATCTCCAAGTGCTTAATGCGGGTGAGAGTTCGTGGATCTGCTATTTTCAGGGGGCAACCCAGCGGTGTTTACTGTAGTGATCAAATTTGTTCAATGAAATTTGATTTGACAATATAGGCTTTTCTAAACCAAACCTCCTGCATTAAATCCAATGGTGTCACAGCACATAACAGGCTTACAGGCATGTTTACCATATTTTTGCAACAGCTTCTTATATATATTTTTTCTTTAAAAATGTGATTATTATTGTGAAGCGGAATATGTTCAGAACCAATGTTGGCTTTCAAATAATTGAAGACAGTATTACAAATAAACGTATTGATATTTAATTGAGTTTTTCTTCATCTTTTATGCTAAACTATGATCATGTAAATCAGGGGTTTTCAACCTTTTTGATCCCAGGGCCCACCATTTATTCAGCATTTGAGCCACGGACCCCCATTTGAGGCCACACAGACGCCAAAACTAAAGATTTATGTTGCTTCTGCCCATGACAATTAGTCTTCTAGTTGTGTAGACTTGGACTAATTCACATGATGAATATTTTAACTCTTAAAATAGGTAAAATAGGTAAAATAGGTAAAAATGAAACCAAATGGACCCTTACGGTCCATTTGGTTTCATTTTTACCTTCTCAAGAGTTACATCTGGTTAAACAACTGAGCTGGGGACCACCTGGAACACTCTCAAGGACCACTGGTGGTCCCTGGACCACCTGTTGAAAACCCCTGATGTAAATCACCAATGCAGTCCAAATGCCCCCCCCCCCCCCCTGCTATTTGTGCCCTCTTGTTCAACCCACACCTCTTTAGCACTCTCTTCACGTCCCTCAAGGCCTGTGAAGTATATGAGAGTCTAGATGATACTAGATCAGTGGTTCAGGGACCATCAGTGGTCCACTGAGAGGGTCCCCTCGCAGGGCCATTTTACACTCAAGAATGTAGGAGATTAATGGTCATTTTTGATCTGTATGTTTGCCTGTTTCGTCTCAAACAACAACAACCAAAATTAACCTTTAGTTTTGGGCTCTGTGGTTAGAAAACATCCTCAAAATGGTCCGTGGATCAAATGATGAATAAAGGGTGTGCCAGTATCAAAAACAAACGAAAACCACTGTTGAACAGACTCCTCCTCGCTCCACAAATAGTAGCTTTGATATATTATATCAAAGCTACTACTGCTGTTCAAGGAGAGTGTGAAGAAAGTACATATTTGACTGTATAATGCTTCTAGCCATACACACACACACACACACACACACACACACACACACACACACACACACACACACACACACACACACACACACACACACACACACACACACACACACACACACGGCTGATTTATGGTTATAGGATGTAAGTGACATCATCATCACCTCCATAAAGTACCATCAAACAGGCGCAGATCTAGGCATGGGCATAGGGGGGGGGCAATGCCCCCTAAATGCCCAGTCTGCCCCCCCAAACACAATGGCATGCAAAACAACCCAAGATATTTCAAATGAAAGTTCGTATATATTTACTGCTACTAACTAACTACAGCTGTGTCACCACTAAACCAACAGCATTTCATCATTGAAAACAGAAAACTCTCTGAGTCAGACCTTTAGCTTTATGCACGCTGCGTGTCTGTTGCAACTTCAACAACAACTGATGTTATTATTGATGCTTTACTTGACTAATAAAAGTCCTGTAACTGAAAATGGTATGGGTGCGGCTTCATGAAGCCGCACCCATACCATTTTCTCCTGCCCCCCCCAAATGGGAAATGTTACATCCGCCCCTGCCATCAAAGAGAGAGGGAGAGAACATGTGAGAGAGAGAGAGAGAGAGAGAGAGAGAGAGAGAGAGAGAGAGAGAGAGAGAGAGAGAGAGAGAGAGAGAGAAGAGAGAGAGAGAGAGAGAGAGAGAGAGAGACAGAGAGAGAGACAGAGACAGAGAGAGAGACAGAGAGAGAGACAGAGAGAGAGAGAGAGACAGAGAGAGAGAGAGAGAGAGAGAGAGAGAGAGAGAGAGAGAGAGAGACAGAGAGACAGAGAGACAGAGAGACAGAGAGAGAGAGAGAGAGAGAGAGAGAGAGAGAGAGAGACAGACCAGGACATCAATTTCCACCTGCAGTATTCCATGCAGTCAGGCCCCTGCCATGCATGACAAGCAGACACACATTTTCACTCATTCCTGCAGCAAATCACCTCCTCTAAAGTGGGAGCGCTGCCACTATAAGCTGCAGGGCTTTTTCCTTCCACCGTAAGACATTTTTCCAAGATGTTCCTCCACCTCCTCTCCTCTCTCAAGTCAGGATTAATATAGGATTTGAAATGTAGAGAAATAACTGGGGTGCCTCCATGGTAGCATGAGCCTTCATCTCTTTCTGATTAAAAATCCAAAACAAAGACATATATTTTGTCTGGAAAACGGGAAAGAATGACAAGCAATTGTTTGTCTTGTTGATTGGAATGTCAGGCAGAATGATTAAAATATCAGTCAGTCAGTCAGTCATGGGGAATAATATCCTGCGCTACGCGTGTAGACGTTTATTACAACACCCAGGGAACATACTACACGCCTCAGAACAGGAACACGCGTGTTATAGAGAATCCTACGGCGGTTCCCAACGCCCCTGGGAGCCAATTAGTTTGATTTTATTAATAAATAACATTCATTCACGTCTCTGCACCCAAACCAGCTGAATGAGCATGTTTTCATTTGGAAATTCACCCACTTTACAACACAAACACGGTTGGATTTGCCTTGGGACCTTTGTTTGTGTACTGTATGTGTTTCTTTCATGGGATTATTGGACCCCATATGTAAATGATGTTGCGTGGTGATTGATTGCTGATCGATGGTTGTGTTTAAGGGGAAATGCTATTTTTCTTTGTATGTGTACAGGTTCTGTGTAGTGCTGTAATGTTTGTTCTTTGAGTTATACAGTTATGTGACATTTTAAAATAATATAATAATATTCTTAACGCATATTAGCTTAGATTTTGATTACCGCTAAACCCCTTATCCCTTAACTTCTTTGCCTTTTTAAACTATTTAAAAAACATTTTTCAATAGCTCAGATGGCCATGCTCACAACGTATCAATAGATTGGCACATTGTACTATTCCCAAAAGATTTTAAAAATAGTAAAAAAATAAAAATAAAAAAAGGGGGATAAGGGGTTTAGCATGTAACAAAAATGGAGCCCATTATGCGTTAAGAATCATGATGTCTGTGGACATTGATATTTAACTGGATTTTCATGTTTTCTCCCATTCTTTTTAGTAGAAGATAATAACTTGTTTAGACTGCAGAGTGATGTGTTGAATGTCACCTTTTCAGGAGTGCAGCTCATAAAATCTAAGTTTTTACGTTTTACTATTTCTGACATTTTGTCGACTAAGACTAGACTAACAAAAATGAATTTCAGAAGACTAAACAGGACTAAAAGACAAAATTTCTTAGTCTTATAGTTGAAAAGACTATAAGACTAACACTAAATGGGCACTGTAAATAGTCTACACAATTATATGGCTTTCAGAGTCTTTCATGAAAGACCCCAGTAGGTGGCGATATGCACCTTAATGGTGGTGCGACACGCCGATAAATCGAGAGAAGAAGAAGAAGAAGAATGACTAGCAGTCAGTGTAGGACTGTGTTGGTGAGAAGACTGAAAACCTAGCTGGTTGTAAATACTTCTGTTGTTCATGTTTCAACACGGTTCATCTGGAAGAAGAAAGGTGAATAAAATGAACAATTTCATCTATGCATCCGTAGTACTCTGTTTCTACAAACTTATCCAGTGAAGTTTCAGGGCTCTTTTCCCTACCTAGACCTCTTATTTTGGCTAACAGTACCTGCACTAGAATTCAAAGTGTGATGTGGTGCTACAGTGGTTTTCAACCTTTTTGATGCCAGGGCCCAGTATTTTCAAGATTTGATTATTCAAGATTTGAGCCACAGACCACCATTTGGGAACATTTTAGTCTCACAGACCCCAAAACTAAGGATTTATTTATTTTGTCCACAATTCCAGCTGGATTTGGGAAACAAAACAAACCACACAGATCAAAATAACCATTAATCTTATACACTCTCTAGTTGTGTAGACTTGGGCTAATTCAGATGATGAATATTTTAACTCTTGAGAGTGTAAACATTAAAACCAAATGGACCCACAAGGGTCCATTTGGTTTCATGTTTACACTCAGGGTTCAGGGTTCCAACTGTGCGCTGTGATGTGTCTTCTTGCTCATTGATGTGCATTGACCCCACACTTTGCAATACAAAAACAGTGAAAATATCCTTTTTATAGACATTGGTGATTTTAGGGGGGGTGCAGGAGGCAGGAGAAAAATGGTATTGGTGTGGCTTCATTGCCCATACCATTTTCGGTTACAGGACTTTTATTAGTCAAGTAAAGCATCAATAATAACATCAGTTGTTGTTGAAGTTGCAACAGACACGCAGCATGCATAAAGCTAAAGGTCTGACTCAGAGAGTTTTCTGTTTTCAATGATGAAATGCTGTTGGTTTAGTGGTGACACAGCTGTAGTTAGTTAGTAGCAGTAGTAGTGTTTCAAATCATTTTAAATATAAAAATTGGGATGTTTTGCATGCCATCATGTTTGGTGGGGCAGTCAGGGCATTTGGGGGGGCATTGTCCACCCATGCCCATGCCTAGATCCGCCCCTGCTCTCAACGTCAGATGATGCTATGTTGTTCCTGTTCCCCCAACATAATCAGAGTCCTGGAATGACCAGTTTGACCACAGCAGGCTGAGGTTGGGCTCTGTGATTCCCCTGGTGAGCTTTAACAGGATTGCCATGGGCACACCTCCCAACCACTGATCCTGCTTTGATGTTTAGTAGTGGTGGTGGTCCCCATGTCTCCCAAGGTCGTTTTCCTCTTCGAGCCATCTAAAGTATATTTTTCGTTTTTTTGTCTAAAATCGTTTTTATTCAATTGAGATCAAAGTTCCTACTTTTTTTTAATATGAATAAAAACGATTTTAGCCAAAAAACAAACAAACAAAAAATACTTTAGGTGGCTCTAAAAGGAAAACGGTCTTGGGAGACATGAGGACCAAAGCACCAGATTCTATCACAAATGTTCTAGTTGGTTGAACTTGTCATGGTCCATATTGTTCAGAATTGTTTTAAAGTGGAATTCTGCCCATTTTCAACATTTTACTGTACTGTGTTTTACTTGATGATGACATCGTCAAGTTGTGTTTGTGTTGTGTTTGTTAATGATTTTTTTTTTTTTTTAGCATCTGAGCAACTCTAGCATCTCAGCAACATGAAACCAAATGGACCCGCAAGGGTCCATTTGGTTTCATGTTTACGCTCTCAATTAAGTTAAAATATAGAAAATGTAAAAGATTAATGGTCATCCAGAAATCCAGCCTGGAGTAGTGGACAAAAGCAAAATAAATCTTTAGTTTTGGGGGTCTGTGAGGCTAAAAAGGTTGAAAAAGGTTTGAAAACCACACTGGTCTATGCTGGTCTGGCTGTGGTAGATCAGATGGATATCAGAGCTGACGCTGAGGCGGCTCCGTATGCTGCTGGTTGTTGTTTTAGACCAGTTATCAGCTTGTTCACACAAAGAACATAAGCTCTCTCTCATATGACTCACAGTGTCTGTCTGTGTGCTGCTGTGATGCAGGCACAGCGCAGATTGTGCTTGTTGTTTTGTTATTTATTTATTTTTATGACTAATCAGCTTGTTTTCACAAGAGCATAAGCTTCTCTCATAACGCTGGCTGTTTGCAGGGGTGGATCCTGGCTGTGCAGGCAGACAGCAAAACATTTAGACCAGGGCTGCCCAAAAGGTAGATGGTGATCTACCAGTAGATCACACAGGCCGTACAGGTAGATCACACATGACACTTGGAGCCTTATAGATCTGTAACTCTTGAGCGTTAAAATGAAACCAAATGGACCCGTAAGGGTCCATCTGGTTTCATTTTACCGCTCTCAAGAGTGAAATTATATTTAAACATCTGAAGTACGTCATTTTCAAGAGTCCACACAATTAGAAATTGGAGAATAATTGTTATTTTGACCAACGTTTTGCCAGTTCTCCTTCCCAATTATGGACAAAAACATGAGCGTTTTTAGTTTTGGTTGCAAGAGACTAAACTCAAACCTCAAATACTGTTTTCAAACATCAATAATAGCATATACAGTACAGGAAAACCTTCCAATTCTCCCCCTCTACATCCCCCTCATTATTCTTAAACACTATAACAGTAAGTAACACCATCACCACTATTTCAAAGCTCAAACTTTCTAGGGAGCCTTGAAATGAAAATCCATTTACAGTACACAGTTATGGAACAATCACATTTTTGATGTGTAGATCTTGTTGAGCCGGTCATTTTGAAAGTAGCTCTCAAGTCAAAAAAGTGTGGGCACCCGGATTTAGATTTATGGTAACCTTGATACCTTTATGCCTTTTTTTATCTTAGATTTTATCCCGATGATTTTTCAACCCATTTTTATCACCCAGTGCCAATAGAGCTGCACAGTCCCGCCACTTTCATGACATCGCCCGTGTTCCAGAAACGGAATACTCACTCATTTTTCTCATAGACTTTTCAAAAATCGTTCATAAAAACCCCATTTCGCTGCGGACAAAGCCAACTCGGGTCGTGACAAATCATGACTACAAACACAATATTATCATGCAATATCTAATTAGTAAGAAGTAGAAAATGGCAGGATACAACACTTTGTTTCGTTTTTTCATCTTTAGATATTATTTGATTGTCCAAAAACATTGTGTGGGTTGTCATGATTTGTCACGACCCGAGTTGTCTTTGTCCGCAGTGTAATCATCTTTATATATGACTCATTTTCGAAAAGTCTATGAGAAAAATGAGAGGCGACGTCACGAGGGGGTGAGACTGCGCAGCTCTATTCCTAATGTGATCCGTCATTGAACTTAGGCCAGGGGTTTTCAACAGGTGGTCCGGGGACCACCAGTGGTCCCTGAGAGGGTTCCAGGTGGTCCCCAGCTAAGTTGGTTAACCAGATGTAACTCTTGAGAACGTAAAAATGAAACCAAATGGACCCTTGCGGGTCCATTTGGTTTCATTTTTACGCTCTCAAGAGTTAAAATATTCATCATCTGAATTCACCCAAGTCTACACAACTAGAAGACGGACAAAAGCAAGAGAAATCTTTAGTTTTGGGGTCTGTGGGGGCTAAAATATCCTCAAATGGTGGTCCGTGGCTCAAATGCTGAATAAATGGTGGGCCCTGGCATCAAAAAGGTTGAAAACCACTGACTTAGGCGATAACTTCTAGCACTGGGAAGTGGGGACCCCCTGGAACCCCCTCAAAGATGAAACCTTCTAAGTGGGATCAGTTTGCACGTTTTAAGTCCTGACATCCATTTAATTAATGGCAGGAAGTGACTCTCCTTTTAAACTTTAATGTTCCAAAGGAAAAGAGAACTCTGAAGTGAGAATATAATGGCCTTTAGCCTGCAGGATTAATTAAAAGGCACCCCTAGGGTCCTGAACGCGTTTTGGTGTTTTATCTGTTGAAAAATAGCAGATCAACAAGCTCATGTCGCGCCACCGAGTGGCGCGACATGAGCTTGTTGTTCTGCTATTTTTGAAAAATTGTGAAAATGTGCTGCAAATCTCTGAATACATTATTTTGGAAGCAAACATTTTATCTCATTTTTTTTTTCGTTCTGGGGAACCCCGAGAACAACATGTTTTCAGATGGGGGGTCTGCAGCCAAATATGGATAATTCTGGCTAGAAATATGTCAGCATCACTGACACAGGAGCACAGATTTTTTCAGAAAAACTAGAATCTAGTGCCAGAAACTATAGAATCTAGTGTCAAAAACTAGAATCTAGTGTCAGATACTATAGAATCTAGTGTGAAAAACTAGAATCTAGTGTCAGATACTATCGAATCTAGTGTCAAAAACTCAATTCTAGCGTCAAAAGCTAGAATGTTGCTGCTGCTATTATCTGTGTCAGAAACTACTGTATAATCTGGTGTCAGAAACTCCAATCGAGGTAATGACACAAAGGGTTAAAAGGCATCCCAAGGCTCTGGAAAGGTGGAGGTGAAATGTAATGAAACCATTTATATATTCTCAAACTGTGCGGCTTTGGAGAGAGAGCAGCTCTTCTCTGCCTCTAGCACATTCTGTCCTACTGGCCTACAGGGACGGATCTAGAGGGGGGGCAGGGGGGGGCAGAGCCCACCCAAGTGTGCATCCTGTATATCGCCCACCCAATGAAAGGTAATATCACTGGTCTTCATCAGTTTCTGATGCTAGATTCTAGTTTGATTCTTGATTCCAGATGGTAGATTCTATTTCTGTCGCTAGTGTCAATTTTTCTGAAAGAAAAAAGAAAAAGAAAAAATAAAATAAAAAAATCTATGTTTCTGTGTTAGTGATGCTCAACATATTTCATGCCAAGGACCCCCAGAATCATCTACATTTGGCTGCAGAGGACCCCCATCTGAAAACATGTTGTTCTAGGGGATCCCACAGAAGCAAAGATTTGAGTTAAAATGTTTTGAAAAATTATCAGACCTACAAGCTTACAGCGCGCCACTCTGTGGCGCGCTGTGAGCTTGTAGCTCTGATATTTTTGTTCAATTGCTAAGGTATAACATAATGCTTAGAACATTGAAACGTGTTACGGTACAGAAAGGGCTAGCACACAGAGGCTGTTTCATAATTTTAGCACGTGTGTGTGAGTGCTGCAGAGTTGTCAAGGTTTTCAGCAGGTTGTTCAAGGGTTTTCTTCCACAAACTGTAGGTCTGCTGAATGTTTGTCAGGTTTCAAGGCAAAAGACAGACCGCCAACACAGCAAAACAAAGACACTGCAAAGTCAGCCGTCTTTACCTGATGAGATTTCATTCTTTCACTATTTCTTTACTACAGTCGTTTTCAACCTTTTTCATGCCAGGGCCCATTATTTATTCAGAATTTGAGCCGCGGAGGACCACCATTTGATGACATTTCAGCCCCACAGACCTCAAAACTAAAGAGTTATTTTGCTTTTGTCCACAATACCAGGCTGGATTTCAGCAAACATACAGATCATAAATGACCATTAATCTTCTACATTCTCTAGTTGTGTAGACTTGGGCTAATTCACATGATGAATATTTTAACTCTTGAGAGTGCTTAGAATAGGCAAACATCTGTGCATATTCGCTTACAATAAATCCATGCATATTATACCAGCATATACTCCAACTGCCGACCATAAGCATTGTGAAGCGCCACTGAGCGAGGCGCTAGCCCCGCGAATTGCCACGCTGAGCATTGCGATGGTCGGCAGAGCCGACTCAGCCGCGTCCGAGTTGCGATGTGTTAGGACAGAATAGTAAATATTATAAAACCCAAACTGCCCCACCCCCAACCAGCCACTTCCGTGTTTGTGAAAACCACACCCAAGTACATATTCACAAAACTAACTAACTAGTAGTGTATGCATGCAATTCGTAGGTGGCATTCCATGTACAGGTGCTGGTCAACGAATTAGAATAATTTGAAAAAGTGCAACCTTAAAATCTTTGAATGCATTTCTTGTGCAGAAAGCAAATCAGGTGTTCACCGCACCTGTCCTACTTGTTAGAGTAATCACAGAACTGTTACCTGTAAAAAAAATTGCTCAGCTGAGCTTTCCAAAGGCCCATTTAGGCCATTTAACTGTGACACTGTTGTTTCATTGAATTAGAATAATGGAGAAACCGTTTCATTGAATTAGAATAATTTTTATTATAATTAGAATCATCATTTTCTCAGTATTTTGTGGCTGCCCCCTTGGCTTGTATGACTGCCTGAAGTCTCCGTGCAGGGGTTGACACTAAGGTCTCCAAGGCACTTGCCCATCGGGCAAGTGCAAATCAGGTTCTACTTGTCCTCAGGTCATGGTCACTTGCCCCCCCAAAAATATATTGTAAATTTTGCTTTTAAGTTTACTTCCTACTTGGGTGTTTTCAACAGGTGGTCCAGGGACCACCAGTGGTCCCTGAGAGGGATCCAGGTGGTCCCCAGCTAAGTTGGTTAACCACATGTAACTCTTGAGAGCGTAAAAATTAAACCAAATGGACCCTTGCGGGTGCATTTGGTTTCATTTTTAATTCATCACCTTAATTAGCCCATAGTGGTCACAGACCCAGTGGTCCCTGACCCCAGCAAAATGAGAGTTTGGAACCAAATGGACCTGGGAGAGAGATAGGTAGAGATAGCTAGTTCTTCAAATCGATGCCACGGACAGGGCTTGACACTAACACTTGCCCGCTTGCCCGGGGCAAGTAAAAAAAAATGGTGGTGTGAGAAGTGAGCAAGTGAAGACTGCTACCTGGTTGCCCGATCGGGCAAGTGTGCAACTTAGTGCACTATAACACAACACAAGATAAATTTGTCTTGAAGGCAGTCATAGCACTCTGCCTCTGTGTCTTTCCCTGCTTTCTAGCTATCTCTACCTATCTCTCTCCCAGGTCCATTTGGTTCCAAACTCTCATTTTGCTGGGGTCAGGGACCACTGGGTCGGTGACCACTATGGGCTAATTAAGATGATGAATTTTAACTCTTGAGAGCGTAAAAATGAAACCAAATGGACCCTTGCGGGTCCATTTGGTTTCATTTTTACGCTCTCAAGAGTTACATCTGGTTAACCAACTTAGCTGGGGACCATCTGGAACCCTCTCAGGGACCACTGGTGGTCCCCGGACCACCTGTTGAAAGCACCCAAGTAGGAAGTAAAATTAAAAGCAAAATTTACAATATATTTTTGGGGGGCTAAGTGACCATGACCTGAGGGCACGTAGAACCTGATTTGCACTTGCCCGATGGGCAAGTGCCTTGGAGACCTTAGTGTCAACCCCTGCACGGAGACTTCAGGCAGTCATACAAGCCAAGGGGGCAGCCACAAAATACTGAGAAAGTGATGATTCTAATTATAATAAAAAATATTCTAATTCAATGAAACGGTTTCTCCATTATTCTAATTCAATGAAACAACAGTGTCACAGTTAAATGGCCTAAATGGGCCTTTTGGAAAGCTCAGCTGAGCATTTTTTTTTTACAGGTAACAGTTCTGTGATTACTCTAACAAGTAGGACAGGTGCGGTGAACACCTGATTTGCTTTCTGCACAAGAAATGCATTCAAAGAATTTAACGATTGCACTATTTCAAATTATTCTAATTCGTTGACCAGCACCTGTATAGTGTAGTACTATCTGTACACACACACACACACACACACACACACACACACACACACACACACACACACACACACACACACACACACACACACACACGCACATTCATCCACTTATGGCAGTGGAAACCATGCAAGGTACCTACTAGCACATCAGGAGCATCAGTGTCTTGCTCAAGGGCACTTTGACATCGACTGTGGGGGAGCCCGGGATCGAACCAGCAACCTTGCGGTTACCAGTGACCGGTGACTCTACCCCTGAGTCACTGCCGCCCCCTACGTAGATTCAATCGATCACAGGAGTATGAATATTCTTCATTTTCTGCCTTTCTGTGGTCGTCGTTTTGTATGATGATTTAACCGTTCTATTTCTGGCTGTCATACGGTGTGAACACGTGTATTGATCATCCTCCTACTGCAGTCTGAATATCCATTCATCACATCTCAATAGCATGCCGTATCGGCCTCTGAGAAATCAATAGCTGACATCTGAAGATGAATTAATATGTTATGTTTTGGAATAATACCTACTCTGGTTGCAAAGCTCTCTCCCTGCCTAATCCCTAATGCACTGTTGTTTGGTTGTAGTGTCCACACCAGGGGCGGATCTAGGCATGGGCATGGGGGGGCAATGCCCCCCTAAATACCCAGTCCCCCCCCCCAAAAAAAAAACACGCTGCCATGCAAAATATAAGCACAACAAGTGCTTATATTTAACATGATGTGAAACACTACTACTGCTACTAACTAACTACAGCTGTGTCACCACTAAACCAACAGCATTTCAACATTGGAAACAGAAACCTCTCTGAGTCAGACCTTTAGCTTTATGCATGCTGTGTGTCTGTTGCAACTTCAACAACAACTGATGTTATTATTGATGCTTTACTTGACTAATAAAAGTCCTGTAACCGAAAATGGTATGGATGCGGCTTCACTGCCCGTGGCGCGAAGCGACACGAGCAATAAAGCTGCCCCCATACCATTTTTGTTCTCTTGCCCCCCCAAATGGGACAAGTTATATCCACCCCTGGTCCACACCTATTATGGTGAGTAGTATTGATCATTCTAAGGCTGAAAAAAGGCATTTCTGTTTTTGGTTTTTTATCCCATACAGGGGCTATTATTTCTACGTGAGGAAAAACCAAGCCTTTGCTTCATTAATCTTTTGATCCGTGTAGCTACTCTTGGGTGAAAAGTCGTTTTACTACGTTGACTTGTTTTAATGGTGGTAAAAATGGGTTCCCATTTCTTACTTTAACCCTTTGTGTCCTGATCAGATTCTAGTTTCTGATGCTAGATTCTAGTTCACAGCTCTAGATTCTGGTTTCCAATGCTAGATTCTAGTTCCTCATGCTAGATTCTAGTTCCCCACGGTAGATTCTAGTTCCTCTCAGTAGATTCTAGTTTCTGAAGTTAGATTCCAGTTTCTGACACTAGATTCTTGTTCCCAACACTAGATTCTAGTCCCAACAACCCTTGTGAGGCCGTTAGGAGGGCCATTGTGATTTACTGCTCCTGAATGAATTGCCGGTGCTGGGAGTCTGGTGCAACGCACAGGTCCTGTGCCAACCTGGTGAGAGCAGGAGCAGACCTGGTGAGACGTAGGAGGGGTCTGGACAGGAGTCAACCCACAGAGCCTAGTCCTTCCATGTACCAGAGTATGGTGTCTCCCAGTACCGGCGGAATAGTTCTGGAGCAGTGGATTGTATGGCCTTGGGTCTTTCCCTAGTGGACTGACCGAGAGTAGCTACTGGGACGTAAGTCGGGACTTGATCAACCCGGCTGGGTCGCCTGAGTGAGGGGTATGATGTTGCGAGACCCGAAACCCCGATGACCTTGGGATACATCACTGAGGATACGTCCCAGTTGCATCCATGCGATGTATCTTTAAACCTTTAGTTTCTATTTATAGTGGCTCATAGGAATAGACTATGTGACAACCAGGGAAAGACTTGGTGACCACCGGAGAGACGGGTGACAGCCGGAATGTAGACGGCACTCGGGTGAGCAGTATGGGTTAGCGCCCCAGCCTGTGTCCTCCGTGAGGAGGAAGCCCAACAACCCTTGGTGAGGCCGTTAGGAGGGCCATTGTGATTTACTGCTCCTGAATGAATTGCCGGTGCTGGGAGTCTGGTGCAACGCACAGGTCCTGTGCCAACCTGGTGAGAGCAGGAGCAGACCTGGTGAGACGTAGGAGGGGTCTGGACAGGAGTCAACCCACAGAGCCTAGTCCTTCCATGTACCAGAGTATGGTGTCTCCCAGTACCGGCGGAATAGTTCTGGAGCAGTGGATTGTATGGCCTTGGGTCTTTCCCTAGTGGACTGACCGAGAGTAGCTACTGGGACGTAAGTCGGGACTTGATCAACCCCGGCTGGGTCGCCTGAGTGAGGGGTATGATGTTGCGAGACCCGAAACCCCGATGACCTTGGGATACATCACTGAGGATACGTCCCAGTTGCATCCATGCGATGTATCTTTAAACCATAGTCCATGACACTAAATTATAGTTTGTGACACTAAATTCTAGTCCCTGGCGCAAGGTTCTACTGTAGTTTTTTTCTGGAAAAATCTCTTTCTGTGTCAGTGATGCTTAACATTATTTCATAGGAAGGACCCCCCAGAAATATCTATTATTTAGCCGCAGAACCTCATCTAAAAACATGTTGTTCTAGAGCACTGATGTCAAACATACGGCCCGCGGGCCGGATGCGGCCCGCGCAATGATTTAATCCGGCCCCAGGCTTGTAGAGCAAAAATGTCTGAGTCTATCAAAAAAAAAGTAAGTCTCTAGCACGTTCCTATCAAAAGTTATGGTCGTTTAAAGAAATGCTTCTGAGTTCTCTTCTCTGAGCACTAGTCCGGTAGCTTCACAGCTGAGAGTACTTAATTGATTGGAATGTTGACTCGCAGAGAGTGGAGGGGGGAGGGAAGGAGGGGGGGGGGGGGTGTACTGGCGCTGCAAAGTGAGAACTATACTTCAGCAGTAACCAGACTCCGCCAGATGGGGCAGCAGAGAGAGGAGTATTCCCTCCTCCTCTCTCTGCTGCCCCATCTGGCGGAGTCAGGTTACTTCACCAGTATAAGGGTCTATAACTGAGGGATCATTCAGATCACAGCTTGGCTATTTAAATATAAATACGGGTAATAAAAATAATCCAATTTAGAGTTTAAAAAATATACTGTATTTTAGAAGCATTAGTTATTGTAATTCATCATTATTTTTTAATGTTCGATGATCCATCACTTCAATAAAAAGCAGGTCTGCATAATTCCATGGGCTGTGTAGCCATTTCCAAATTTCAGCTAAGACACTATTTGAAATTTATTTTTTTGTATTTTTGAATGGTTTATTGGCACACTGTAAATAAAAATAGCATCTCCCATAGCAAATGTCTTAATCTAGGCTACAAGTATAAAACCAATAATGAAAGTCATTAATAACTATTAATAGCTACTCTTAATAATAAACTTGATTGTGTGATATACTGTAGCGGAGAAATTACGGCTGTGTACGTAAACATGCGTGTGCATGCTTGCAGTCTGTGACTGGTCTGCGACTGGCACCGTGGCGCGACTGGCACCGCGGCGCGACTGGCACCGCGGTGCTCCGGCCCCCATGAAGTCACATTAAGTCCAATGCGGCCCCCACCCCAAAATGAGTTTGACACCCCTGTTCTAGAGGATCCCCCAGAAGCAAAGATTTGAGTTAAAAATGTTTGCTTCCCAAATAATGTATTCAACGATTTACAGCACATTTTCACAATATTTCAAAAATAGCAGAACTACAAGCCACCGAATGGCGCGATATGAGCTTGTAGATCTGCTATTTTTCAACAGCTAAAACACCAAAACTAGTTCAGTAGCCTACAAGCCTACAAAGGGTTAAAGTCCCGAGGCGAGAACACACACTTCAAAGAAACAAAGGTGTTTGTGTTTCGCTGGCGCTGCCTCTACTGTTTCCCTTCAAACACAGCAAATAATAATGGATGTTGTTGTTTTTTATCCAAACTTGTTTATTTTCTTCCGTTCCTCGTCTGGAAGTGAGTCAGTGAGCTCTGCTGCTCCATTAGCTGAACCTGTAACACTTTAAATAAGTTGTGACACCAGATAAACAGTCGTGCCACAACTTATTTGCCCTTATTTTACCTCAAGTTTAGCAGGGCATATGCAGAAATCTACTTTAACTCTCCAAAGCCTGGACTTATTTCTACTTGGGGAAAAAAAACAAAAAACAAAAAAAAAAAAACAGTTTTCAACCTTACTACTAGGTTGTACTACAATGATCTTAAAAAAGCAATAAATATATATTTATGCTAATTAATTAATCCATCTTTTTATTTTTTTAAAAAATGGGGGTGGTATCTTTTAATATAATGAATGTACATGTTCTAGAAATTCTAATAATCACTGATTTGCAGATTTGCAGACATATACTGTATGTATTTCCTTTTTTGACAACTGGGCATCACTTTTTCCGGCCTGTTAGTGTAGCCTCGATCTCCGGGCTTACATCTGCACTGCGAAATAAAAGCCTGGATGAGAAGGCGAGACTTCTGGTTTGTTAACTACCCCCAGAATTTGACATTTTTCAGCCAATTGCAGCAAGGTACTGCCGAAAATGTATACCCCACGGAAACATTTTATTTCTCCCTTTGTTCCCGCAAAGCTGTTGTAAAGGTTTAAAAGATTGAATCATGTGCTCTTCTATAACTGCTTTGTTCGTTGAAGTTTTTTTTTTCTTTTTTTTTCTGAAAATTAGAGTGAACAAGTCAAGTTGACTGAACAGGGTTGTTTCTCTGGGGACTGTAAATGAGTCATTCCACGGAAACGGTATCATTTGGCCTTTTTTTCCCGAAATTTTGACCGAAAGGTTTCACTTTTCTGAATAGCCCATCTTCAGACATCTTCAGCTGTAAGAAAAACATAATTTCCCATCTCAGGCATTCGATTTATTTTTTTTATATATCTTTTAACATGTTAATTGATAACGGAGTTGAGCCAATTAAGTTCATAACGGAGTTGTGATTTTTGTACTAAAGATAGTCACTACTCTAACTGAGTTGAGTAAGAAGAGAAGACTTGGCATGCCTGAGGTTACAGAATCAGATATATTGTTGGAATAACAAACAGAATCTTTATAACTAATTGTTTTATATCATTATTTCATGGAACGGAGTTGAGCTGTTATGATTTACGACCACATGTGAGAGTACAAAATGCCTCTAAAACGGTGTAAAATGAGGTTTTAAATTGCCACTTTCTGTAGCATGATGGTCAGAAGAGTTGTAGAATACTACTTCCTATTGGTGATGTCACTAAAGGGCCAGTTAATTGTTGTTATAGAGGGAAGAATGACTTGTGTAACGGAGTTGAGTGCAACTGAGGGACACAGCTATATAAAGTAATTTAAATGATTAATCATCTATTTATTCAAAAACTAAACATGTCCAGCAATAAAGTACAGATAGATAGATATGATCATGTCATAATTTTTGGATTTTTGTTGATGTTTAATAGTCATATATCAAGTCCACTTTCATCGATGGCCACTGGGGACATGGAAAAATGGACAAAATAGGGGGTGTCTACTGAAAGAAAACAAGATAATTTCTGATATGAAGCTAAAATCCATGTAATGTTTACACAATATTAAAGGGAACATTTCAATTGATTAAAAAATCTTTTAAAAATATTTTTCAGTGACTCCATCAATAAAATACAGCTAAAACGGTCAGAGGGACTGCAAAAGATACCGTTTCCGTGGAATGACCCAAATACAGTAACTTCCGCCAACGACCGTCGATAGACGCACAGGGTGCATGTCAGTGTAGGTGATGAGATTTCAGCACCGCGGTCGCGTCCAAATTCTAACGATTATCCCATCTAGCCGTGTGCGGTAGCAGTGGGTTTACTGATGTATGTACACTAAGTGATTATCTACAATTCATACATTACACATTAGGTGGGCTTCCCTCCTGGGCACTGGTATTGATCTCTCAGCACTCTTTAATTCATAATGGTCAATCATGAAGGCTGAGGCAGAGCGGAGATGGATATCTGGGCTTTAGACGATGAATAAATCCCCATGCTCTCCAAGGTATTGTGACATTATTTGTAACATCATTTTATCATCTTGGCAATGATCCTCCAAGTGTGTTTAAAAAGCGTCAATAGGAGGAGTTTAAATAGGAATTTAAGTTCCTGTCTGTAGGCCTTGGACACGACGAGAACGTGGGTGTGGTCCGTCGCAGTTGCAACCGAAGCCCAACATAGTTAAGAAAGCAGCCAACTCCAAGGGGGTCCACCTCTTCCACTGGCATCTCTGGTTTCCATGGTGACGCTCCTCTACAGCGTACCTCTCATCCACATTTTAACAAGACGCCAAAAGCTGCGTTTTACCGTCGTAGGAGAGGGTCAGACGGCCACGAGGATTATATATCGAGCACAGTTAGATGTGTTACTGACGTCGTAGATCGCAGTTCTACCTTAACTTATCTTAAATAGGCTAACATCTAGGCATGTGGTTTTCAACCTTTTTGATACCAGGGGACCCACTATTTATTCAGAATTTGAGCCATGGACCACCATTTGATGACATTTTAGTCCCACAGACCCAGAAAACTAAAGATTTATTTTGCTTTCGTCCACAATTCCAGGCTGGATTTGGGGAAACAAAACAGTCAAACATACAGATCAAAATGACCATTAATCTTCTACATTCTCTAGTTGTGTAGACTTGGGGCTAATTCACATGATGAATATTTTTAACTCTTGAGAGTGTAAACATGAAACCAAATCCGCAAGGGTCCATTTGGTTTAATTTTTGCACTCTCAAAGAGTTACATCTGGTTAACCAACGTTCCATTGAGGGTCTCGTTCTGTTCAGGAGTGCAGGTTCAGAAGATGGAGTTGGAGAATGGAAGCGGAACGTGCAGCATTGCAGTCACTGTAGCGCACCGAAAGTCAAGAATAAGTTTGTGGATTTGTGCAGCCAAAATGAGTTTTATCCGACACGGTGACTGAATGGTTCTCGCTTTAGAGATAGGGTGAGAAGTGCAGTCATGCGAGAGAGAGAGAGACTCGCTTGGATAGGAGACAGGGGCGGATGTAACCTCTCCCAATTGGGGGGGCAGGAGAAAATGGTATGGGGGCGGCTTCATCACCTGTGTCGCCCATGAAAATGGAAAATGTCTTCGCGCCATGGTCATCGCCTGTGGCGCGAAGCCATTTACGGATACAGGACTTTTATTAGTCAAGTAAAGCATCAATAGTAACATCAGTTGTTGTTGAAGTTGCAACAGACACGCAGCATGCATAAAGCTAAAGGTCTGACTCAGAGTTTTCTGTTTTCAATGATTAAATGCTGTTGGTTTAGTGTTGACACAATTGTGGTTATTTAGAAGCAGTTGTAGTGTTTCAATTCGTTTCAAATATGAGCACATTAATTAGAAATATCTTGAGTTGTTTTGCATGCCATCATGTTTGGTGGGACAGACTGAGCATTTAGGGGGCATTGCCTCCCCCCATGCCCATGCCTAGATCCGGCCCTGAAAGGAGACAGCTTAGCTGGTTGGGGTATAAGGTCGTCTCCCCCTAGGGAGGTCCTCGATGCACAGGAGACCCCAGGGGTGGAGCAAGGATCAGATGGAGGGATTATATCTCCAAAAATGGTCCGGGATGCCTTGGGATCGGCCATAAGTTACTATTCTGGAGAGTGATGTCTGAAGCTCTCTGGTGGAACTTTTTGCCACCGTGACTCGACTATCGATAAGCGGTTGAAGATAGATGGATAACAACTATCTGTTACTGGGTAAACTTAAGGCCCTGATACACTAGGAATATTTTGATCAATATCAACTAACAATGTCAACATCAACAACAGGCAACATGATGAGACACACGGCAACAGGCAACATTAAAAGGGGAATTCCACTCATTTTCATTTTTTTCCTGAGAGTGTACAAATGCGAACCAAATGGACCCTAGCGGGTCCATTTGGTTCCATTTGTACACTCTCAGAAAAAAAGGAAGCCTTAGTTTGCATTGAATCATTTTCACCCAACTGCCACCCAACTCAAAATGTTCATTTAGCGGAATATAAACATTACAATTACAAAAATCATTTTTTGTCCACTGCAGTGAAGCAGTAGCAGCAGCCATGGTTTCAGAAAAGTTTATCTGTGGGAGGAGTCTAGCAGAAAGGATCAGGTGACGCCAGGAAGGCCTGTGATTGGAGGATTCCGAAATGTTGAAACCAGTAGAGGGCGCTAATGATCATTTGAAAAGGGAAAAGTCAATGTTGATAGTTGACGTTGATAGTTGACGTTGCTTGTTGATGTTGATCAAAACATTGCTAGGTGTATCAGGTGCCCTTAGGGGTACTTGTACGCAGTGATGGCCCACACATAACTGCTACATGAAGCCTATAATTCTTCCCTCTAGATCAGTGGTTTTCAACCTTTTTGATACCAGGGCCCACTATTTATTCAGCATTTGAGCCACAGAGGACCACAATATGATGACATTTTAGCCCCACAGACCCCACAACTAAAGATTTATTTTGCTTTTGTCCACAATTCCAGGCTGGATTTGGGAAATGAAACAGTCAAACATACAGATCAAAATGACCATTAATCTTCTACATTCTCTAGTTGTGTAGACTTGGGGCTAATTCACATGATGAATATTTTAACTCTGGAGAGTGTAAACATGGAACCAAATGGGTCCATTTGGTTTCATTTTTACGCTTTCGGAGTTACATCTAGTTGACCAACTTTTCCATCACTTAACCTGGGGACCACCTGGAACCCTGTCAAGGACCACTGGGGGTTCCAGGACCACCTGGAAAACTAGTAGTCCAAGACCGATTTACACAAAATCTATCTCTGAAGCAATTCTAACTCCACTGGAAGCAATTTGTCTGGCTGTCACTAATACAAGCAGCAGAACAGCCTGAAATAATGAACCAAAACAAGCTTCTGGGTTTTGCTTCTTAATGTTGTGATCAGTCCTGGTCTGAAACACTGGTTTGATTCTATCTGAAATGACTCTGCATGACGAGGAAACATCACAAACATTCTGTGTTTCAAACAAAATGGAATGGCTGATATATCAGGGGCGGATGTAACATTTCCCATTTGGGGGGGCAGGAGAATATGGTATGGGTGCGGCTTCATCGCCCGCGGTGCAAAGTGACACAGGCGATGAAGCCGCACCCATACCATTTTCAGTTACAGGACTTTTATTAGGCAAGTAAAGAATCGATGATAACATCAGTTGTTGTTGAAGTTGCAACAGACACGCAGCATGCATAAAGCTAAAGGTCTGACTCAGAGAGTTTTCTGTTTTCAATGATGAAATGCTGTTGGTTTAGTGGTGACACAGCTGTAGTTAGTTAGTAGCAGTAGTAGTGTTTCACATCATTTTAAATATAAGCACTATATACTGTATATGTTTCAATTCATTTTAAATATAAGCACTTTAAATTGAAATATCTTTAAAATTTTGGGTTGTTATGCATCATGTTTGGTGGGGCAGTCACACCCCCCCCCCTGCCTATGCCTAGATCCGCCCCTGGTTCAGAATGGGTTAAATGTACTTGACAATTTCACGTAGCCTAATGTTATGTTTACGGTTCACTCCATCACGCCCCTGCCAACCGTAACGCACCGTAAGGCAATTCAAAATGTCACCTGGAATTGAACACGAAGCAGAGCTGAGGCATAATGGAGTTTTGAAATCTTGGCTAGCATAATTTGAATATAATGGCAGTACAATCAATCCCTGCTAAGCATTCCTTACTCCTACAGCTGAGGAAAAGATTCTGATTTGATGTGGGATATGAACATACTGGGTCAAATAGCAATGCATTCGATACAAGTGATAATTCTGATCTTGTCACAATTCAAAGGAGCTTTACTGGCCTGAGAAAACAGACGTTTACATTGCCAAAGCAAGAGTCACAAAAACAATACAGAAAAAAACAGTGGGAACTGGGGACAAATATATACAGTTGGAGGTACAGAGTTTTGTAGTCAGAGTTATGCTACATTGCATTGTGTTATAACAGGTTATTATAACATGCTACATTTAAACAGATTTTACCATCTGTTTAAATGTAGCAGCTCTGTTTACACGGGAAAGTCTGGATAGTACAGATCAAGGTCCTGAGGGTGGACCCTTACGGGTCCATTTGGTTTCATTTTTACGTTCTCAAGAGTTACATCTGGTTAACCAACTTAGCTGGGGACCACCTGGAATCCTCTCAAAGGACCACTGGTGATCCCCGGAAAACCACTGTTGAAAACCACTGTTCTAGAATCTAGATTGTGTACGCGTGCGTGCGTGCGCGCACGCGCGCGCACACACACACACACACACACACACACACACACACACACACACACACACACACCATTGCTCTGCCATACACCATAGTGTGCAGATTGTCAGATTGTGGAGCAGCAGCTGTGCTAGCATACAGTTATAGTTACAGTAGGGTAGACAGTGTACAGCCCATATATGCCGCAGGGGCGGATATAGCATTTCCCAATTGGGGGGAGGGGGGCAGGAGAAAATGGTATGGGGCGGCTTCATCATGAGGCTGCACTCATACCATTTTACAGGACTTAATATATATTAGTCAAGTAAAGCATCAATAATAACATCAGTTGTTGTTGAAGTTGCAACAGACACGCAGCATGCATAAAGCTAAAGGTCTGACTCTGACTTTTCTGTTTTCAATGATGAAATGCTGTTGGTTTAGTGGTGACACAGCTGTAGTTAGTTAGTAGCAGTAGTAGAGTTTCACATCATTTTTAAATATAAGCACTTTAATTTGAAATATCTTGGGTTCTTTTGCATGCCATTGTGTTTGGTACAGACTGGGCAGACTGGGCATTTATTGCCCCCCTAAATGCCCATGCCTAGGTCCGCCCCTGATATGCTGTGTTTGCTGTAGTGTACTAGTGGAGCAGATCTTGCAGGAATCCTCCCTGGATGTTGTATGTTTTTCCTGAACAGTTTCCATCTGTCAGCTAGCTGTCAGGTTGCTGAAGCAACCAGTACAGTACAGTACAGCGTGACTGGCCTGCTGCGTGAGGAATGACGGGAGATGCCATGCTATAGACACATTCTCTTCCTGGGTCTATACCATACCTGGGCATTATGCGGCCCGGGGGCCAAATGCGGCCCTTTGGCTGACTCTGACCGGCCCGGGGACCACCAGTGGTCCTTGAGAGAGTTCCAAGTTAAATATGGAAAGTTGGTTAACCAGATGTAACTCTTTGAGAGCGTATAAATGAAACCAAATGGATCCTTGCGGGTCCATTTGGTTTCATTTTTACACTCTCAAGAGTTAAAATATTCATCATCTGAATTAGCCTAAAGTCTACACATTTAATCAGAGAATGTAATAGAATGGTCATTTTTGTTATCCTGTTTTGATTCCCAAATCCAGCCTGGAATTGTGGACAAAAACAAAAGAAATCTTGAAGAGCGTTTTGGGGTCTGTGGGGCTAAAATGTCATCAAATGGCGGTCTGTTGCTCAAATTCTGAATAAATAATGGGCCCTGGTGTCAAAATGGTTGGTCTTACTCTTACTTTTATCTTGAAATTAAATTAATATCACGCAGACTTTAGTTCAGCCTTTAGTCTTGGCCCTCCACAATATTTTATGTATCTAATTTGGCCCCTTGGAAAAATAATTGCCCACCACTGTTCTATACTGTCGTCTATCGCACATACTGTATGCGGTACAGTGATCATAGAACGCGCTACCGCGCCGCGGTACCGAGTAAATATTGTGAGTGCACGCACAGGTATACAGATATTTATAAAGAGAAGACGCTTGAGACTTTCCAAGCGGTCTAACTCTAACCCTATCCCTCCCCATATTATCACCTTGTGTCAATTAAGGGGCTTACAGACTGCGAGGAATAAATCTCGCATCCTAATTCACTTTGAATGGGGCCGGTGTTTTTGGAGCAAAAAAGCTAAAAAAACGACCCGCGTTCAAGAGAGCGTTTAATGCCGGTCGTTTATCGCCCGGCGTCACTGATTCGTGTTGCGTGCGCGTGCTCGTTTCGTGCAAGTGCCGCGCGAGTTTTAAAAAGCTCAATCCAGTGAGCTTTTTGTAAAACGCTGGACGAAAATGGAAATGAGACATGAAACCAAATGGACCCGCAGGGGACCATCTGGTTTCATGTTTACGCTCTAAAAGAGTTCCATCTCTTTAACCAACTTTTCCATCATTTAGCCTGCATGGCACCACCTGGAACCCTCTCTCAAGGACCACTGGTGGTCCCCGGACCGCCTGGTGAAAACCCCCTGTAATAGAATATTATAGTTCTATTGTATGAAATGTATAATCATTGCTCCTTAATTACTTTTTAAAAGTAACTTCCCCAACCCTGAAACTGATGCTGTTGTTGGTACAGTGGTCATGTTTTTCTTTTTAATCCTCTCTGTACAGAACGTGTTTCGGTGTTCTAAATTCAATCTTTGAATGTTATTCAATGATTGAAAAATATCAGATCTACAAGCTCATAGTAGACCTGATAGTTTTCAGTCTTTAAATATATTATTTCAGAAATATTTTTAACTCAAATCTTTTGCTTCTGGGCGATCCCTATAGGACATGTTTTCAGATGGAGGGTTCAGAGCCAAATAATAGATAATCCTTGTGGTCCTTGGCATGAAATCTGTGTTCCTGACACAGGAACATAGATTCTTTTTAGAATAAAATAGATTCTCGTGTCAGAAACTAGGATCTAGCGTCAAGAACTAGAATCTAGTGTCAAGAAATAGAATGTAGTTGTAGTCGGAAACTAGAATCTAACGCCTTGAACTTGAAACTAGCGACAGAAACTATAATATAGCATCTGGAACTAGAATCAAGCATTAGAAACTTCTAGTGCCTGCAACTTGAATCTAGCGTCGGAAACTAGAATGTAACATCAAAAGTAAACTAGAAGCACTAGTAGCATGCGGAACTAGAATCAAGAAACTAGAATCTAGCTCTTGCAACTTGAATCTAGCATCAGAAACTAGAATCTAGCTCCTGCAACTTGAATCTAGCATCAAAAACTAGAATCTAGCTCCTGCAACTTGAATCTAGCATCAGAAACTAGAATCTAGACAGGACCAAATAGGTTAAACCCAGCTGTACGGTATAGTACATCCCTAGAGGCCTGTAATGAAGCCATGCTGCCTGTCTATCCACTGCCCCACACTGTCTGCTTTATCTGCTCTGTAGCAGGAGGGAGAGCAGCTAGGGATATGGTGGCATCACTCCACTCACACTAACACACTGCTGTATTGATTTACACCAGCATGTTGTACCAGAGCCCAGTGTCAGGGCCGGATTTAGCCAGCCCTACTAGGGTGGGCTGGAAGAATGGCAGGGTGTATGGGCAACTTTCATATGAAGTCAAACTTTTTGACACCAGGGCCCACTGTTTATTCGGCATTTGAGCCATGCATGGGCCACCGTTTGAGGACATTTGCAGCCCCACAGACCCCAAAACTAAAGATTTCTTTTGCTTTTATATCCACAATACCAGGCTGGATTAGGTAAACAAAACAGGCAAACATACAAATCAATAGGACCATTGATTTTCTACATTTTCTAGTTGTGTAGACTTGGGATAATTCACATGATGAATATTTTAACTCTTGAGAGTGTAAACATGAAACCAAATGGACCCGTTTCATGTTTACGCTCTCAAAGAGTTACATCTTGTTAACCAACTTCCCACCATTTAGCCTGGGGACCACCTGGACATCTCTCAACCACTGATGGTCCCCGGACCACTGATTAAAACCAGTGATATTACCTTTCATTGTGGGGGGCATACAGGATGCACATTTGGGTGGGCACTCCACTGCCCACCCCTGCCCCCCCCTCTAGATCCGGCCCTGGCCAGTGTACATGTTTCTCCCTGACATTCTCTCTCTCTTTCTCTCTAACAATCTTGACTTCTGACTCCTGAGGCTAAAGCTTACTTACCGTAACTCCCTCCTGGTTACGGTAAGACACTGTTTTCTTACCTGTTTTCAGAACTCAGGCCATTATTTATCGGGAATTGGGGCCACAGACCACCGTGAGACAAGTATATCTACTTCTGTCTGCTTCTGTTTTGTGCACGTTACTTTGTTTGTCTAATAGCCTATATTAGAAAAAGTAATATATTATTACCAAATGGAACCTTGCGGGTCCATATGTTAAAATATTCATCTGAATTAGCCCAAGTCTACACAACTAGAGAATGTATTAAGATTAATGGTCATTTTGATCTGTATGATTGACTGTTATGTTGCCAAAAGCAAAATAATCTTTAGTTTTGGGGTCTGTGGGGCTAAAATGTCATCAAATGGTGGTCCGTCGCTGAAAATCTGAATAAATAAATAGACGCTGGCAACAAAAAGGTTGATAACCAGTGGTATATGGCATTGGAACGACAGGCACTTATATTAAAGGCTGCAATTGTGCTCTGGAGAGGACAGTCACAGAGTTGCTTTATAGAAGGGTAAAATGGATAAGGGTAGAACATGCTCCTCTGTTTGATGTGTGTGTGTGTGTGTGTGTGTGTGTGTGTGTGTGTGTGTGTGTGTGTGTGTGTGTGTGTGTGTGTGTGTGTGTGTGTGTGTGTGTGTGTGTGTGTGTGTGTGTGTGTGTGTGTGTGTGTGTGTGTGTGTGTGTGTGTGTGTGTGTGTGCGCATCCCTGGGCACTGGGAATGGAGGACTGCAGGCAGGACAGTTTAAGGACGGTACACTGTACCTGAAAATAGCGAGAGTAGAGAGTCGTGTTGGTGAAAGATAAGGCGTCAGAGCTCATCAGAGACATAATGGTGAAGATGTCTTCGTTGATCAGTCAGTGGCTCTGAAGCGAGGCTCGGTGGAGCGGCGTGAGCATCAGGACACTGATGAGTCTAGTCACCTCGTTTAACTTCATTTACAGGAACGTGACAGCCGGGCCAAGAATGAGTTTATTTCTCACACACACAATACAGCCCGAAAACCAAGCAGTTTGGTGAACCCTGCATGCAGCTATAGCAGCGCTGCAGCAGTCCCACGCTGCAGCCCAGCCTCCCGCTCTGCAGCCAAGATAGACAATCTGAGAGCGCGCTGTGCTCAGATTGACAGTGAAGACTCAAAGTGATTTGGCCCAGAGGGAAATACTGTAGGATACTAGATCGATCGACTATACGGTGTTGTTTAAACCAGTCTGAACGGGACCGCATTCAGGTGTTTTAGTTACTGAGAAATATCTGACCTACATAGACCTGATATTTTTTTAAATATCGTGAACATTTTACAAGGGAAAAAGATATTACTTCTAGGAAGTCACAAGGACAGAAAAAATGTTCCAGGGACAAAATATTGTAGTCCCAGAAACGATATTTTAGATCCAGAGGCGATATTTTAGTTCCAGAGAGAATATTTAAGTTCCAGAGACCAGAGACCACATTTTAGTTCAGGAGACAACACTTTAGTTCCAGGGAAAATATTTTAGTTCTAGAGACAATAGTTTATTTCCAGGTAAAATATTTTAGTTCCAGAGAGGATATTTTAGTTCCAGGGACAGAATCTTTGTCCTCCATTGGAGACCTCCGTTCGGCCTCAATCCAAGTCGGGTTAAAACAAATTGTACTCCATGGTATTATTCCAGTAGAGGTACCAGCAGTAATCTGATGGTAGTAGTAGTTGGGTGACTGGGTGCATTTCCATTGATTATTAATACATGTCTCACACCCATTTACACTGTATGTCATATTAACTGCCAGACATTCATGATCCCAGTGGAAATATAACTCAGAATGCTTTGTTTGTTTTCCTTATTATGTCCAATGGAGCTCTGTATGGAAGAAGTGCTGCAACGTGCATCCTCAGGTCCTGTTTTGGTCTAGCCTAAGATTTAGACGCGCACAGACCTATTTCTCCATTCCATTCTATGAAAGTCTAAGCCAGTGGTTTTCAAACTTTTTCATCCCAGGGCCCACTATTTATTCAGAATTTGAGCCACGGAGGACCATCATTTGAGAACATTTTAGCCCCACAGACTCCAAAACTAAAGATTTATTTTGCTTTTGTCCACAATTCCAGGCTGGATTTGGGAAACAAAACAGTCAAACATACAGATCAAAATGACCATTAATCTTCTACATCTTCTGTTCTATCACAACGTGGTCCGTGCCGAAAACAAGATTTACAAGGTCACACCGCATTGCGTCCATGATGCGTTGTGAGATTGGAGATCAGCTGTTTTCTGCACACTGTGATAGGCGAAAGTCTATGTGAGAACTGAACTGAGAGAACTTCACAATATAAGCTTCACAGATTGCCCCATAATAAAGGCATTTAGAGGCATATTATTGTTTAAAGCTTTGGACTACATTTTCAACAGTAATAAAGTCTGCGTCTGTATAGCTATATGGGCTGCAATAACTTTTAAACAGAAAATGAGAGAGAGAGCAACAAAACAAAAATGTTGCATTATGAACTATGAATTTGTCAACTGAACTAGTTTCATAAAACTTTCCCAACATTGTTGAAGTAAGTTATTCTTTTAGAAGGATATTCATTGCCAAATCTGTTTTATCTCTAAACTAACTTTTTTCAGACAGCAAGGAAAAATAAACAATTCCCCCCAAAAAACATCAACAAAGTGAATCCCACATATACCACCACAGTGATCACATAATCCCACCCTGGATATGCTCAGGGGCAGATCTAGGCATGGGCATGGGGGGGGCAATGCCCCCCTAAATGCCCAGTCTGCCCCACCAAACATGATGGCATGCAAATAACCCAAGATATTTCAAATTAAAGTGCTTATATTTAAAATGATGTGACACTACTACTGCTACTAACTGACTACAGCTGTGTCACCACTAAACCAACAGCATTTCATCATTGAAAACAGAAAACTCTCTGAGTCAGACCTTTAGCTTTATGCATGCTGCGTGTCTGTTGCAACTTCAACAACAACTGATGTTATTATTGATGCTTACCTGGCTAATAAAAGTCCTGTAACCGAAAATGGTATGGGTGCGGCTTCATCGCCCGTGGCGCGAAGCGACACGGACGATGAAGCCGCCCCCATACCATTTTCTCTTGCCCCCCCAATTGGGAAATTTTACATCCGCCCCTGGATATGGTGATGATCTGATGTCTAGTCAGAGATCCGATTACTGCTGGATTTACTGTCAACAGATTGTTGTTGTTGTGATGCTGATCCTGATTATCTGTTTAATCCATTTGGACGCTGACACTACTCTAAATATGTTCTAAATATTTTCTATTTTTTTAGCTGTTGATGCATACATAAGTCAATGCCTCTTTCGGAATAGGCCATGCTTTGTGAGCTGTGAGCTTATAGACTTGTTTCTTTAGAAAAACACAACCTCTGAGTTGAGATTATTCACCATTTTGTACTAGTCTGGGGGAAATGCGCTTGAACAACTAAAACAAAAATAGGGCTATGGCGCAGGAGGTAAGGTAGGTTGACCAATGATCCAATGGTTGGCGGTTCGAATCCCAGCTCCTCCAGTCTACATGTGGAAGTGTCCTTGGGCAAGACACTGAACCCCACCTTGCCTCCAGTGGTTGCCACTGCTGGTGTGTGAATGTGTGAAGTTTAGGACGCTGAGCGTTGACTGTTCACCGCTCTACTTCCCAATGTATGAATGAATGGACCATTGTAAGCACTTGCAACAATGTTGTGAAGTAGTAGCCTTAGTCTAGTGTAGCAAGGACCTGGACACAAAATGTCTAAGAGACATGGAAAAATATTTCTTTAAATCACTGAAAAGCAGTGCAGAAATGATGAGCACTCTGCAGCTCTCTGCCCAACCCCCCATGGCCACAGGGACTGATGTAAGTACCGAAGTCCCACAGATCAGAACTCCCATTAGTCCAAACATGTGCAGGAAATCCACTATCGACGTGGATTTACTGACATGCTTGCGGTTATGGTGAGGATGAGGGTTAGAGAAGGGTTTAGGCATGTTGTAGCAAAACCAATCCAACCATAACCCTAAGCCTAAACCGCCATGGGTTTAGGCTTCATCGATGGTATACTGATTGATTGTAGCCTGAAGGATATGTGTTTCTCCCTTTGAAATGCCTACTGTAGATTGCAGTCCAGGTCAACCTGGTTGCGATGGACTGTAGACCTGCGCAGTGACGCCACCGCCCCGGTTCCCCGGAAGTGTTTTCCCCATTCATTTTTCCTCATAGACTTTTCGAAAATAATTGATATAAAGATGATTACAACAAGTAAAATACAGTACAGTAAAATGTTGAAAATTGGTGGAATTCCCCTTTAAAACAATTCTGAACAATATGGACCATGACAAGTTCGACCAACTAGAACATCTTCAAGCAATTTTAAACAAGAGCTCCCTCTCTCCAGGACGTCCATGAGAAACGCTGTGTAGCTAAAGCAAAGAGCATTATAAGGGACATCTACCACCCAAGCCACAGCCTGTTTAAGCCACTGCTGCATCCTCGGCCCGGAAAACGGTTCCAAAGCATTAGGAGCAGTACCACCAGACTGCTGAACAGTTTTTATGTGTCAACAGTGAGGCTGTTGAACAAGGTCTAGATAGAGACCACATATAGATAGAGACTCCTTATTTATTCTATTTATTTTTTATGTATACGCATATGCAGACATTCCATGCACTTTCTTCTTGTCTTTCTTTTTTATCTTTAGCTGCAATGATGAGCTTACACATAAAGTTTTTCACCCATGTTACTCGTAATATGATGTGACAATAAAGTTTGATTCTGATTCTGATTCTTTACATTACAGTCTGATAACATCAGTCAGTCTTTCTGACATGAACACATTAAAAAATAGGACCTACATACTGTAAATTGATTGAAAAATCGATTTTGAACCCGGTGATTCAATATTGATATCATGGCATCAAGAATTGCAATATATTGGCATATCGTTTTTTGTTTTTTTGCCCAGGCCTATTGTTCATAACAGCCGACCGTTTCGCATAACAGTCATGACAGTGCATAGCGGTCAAGGGTTTTACTGAGGTTATAATTTGAAATATCTTGGGTTGTTTTGCATGCCATCGTGTTTGGTGCAGGGGCAGTCCTAACTGTCATTGGGTGTAATATCCTGGCTGTGGAAGAACACACACAGTGAGCTTGAACACAGGTCTTTACTGGGAGACTTCCAAAACAACACTGAACAAACACAGAACACTTCAGAGGCAGCTGCAGGGGAGTTGCTAATCAGCACAGGTGGAAGTAATGTACATAATCAATGGCTGCTAGAAGTCACTCTATCACACTCCTCCCCTTTTAGAATTTAAGCAGCGAATACAGTTACACAAAATCAAAGCCTCTTGATCCCAATTCAAAAGAAATACAAAAGTCAGATGGCAAAAATGTAAGCCACTCATAAACAACATAAATCTTTAACCCTCAAATAAGCATCAACCTAACATATTGTAAACTGCACATGCCTGAGGAAAATACAGTCACTTTAAAGAGTCAGTCTCGGTGGTGGTGCCCTAACTCTCTCGGGGTACCTGCGTTTAACTGGTGAACTCTTTGTTGCTGAGGTCGACCCTGGTGAAGGTGGCACCTCCACTGCCTGCTCAGGTGGCTCTGTGTGAACTGGGGGTGGTGCTTGGCTCACTGGTGAACCGGGAGGAACCACGGGAGGTACCATAATTGATGGCACACCCACTGCAGCAGGTGCAATCAATGTAGGTGAGGGTCTACCAACTCTCCATGGCAGAATGTGATCGACATGCACTGTCCGCTGTCTTTGTCCTTCTTGTATCAAGTAAGTGACAGGTCCCAGTCTCTGGAGAGCTGCTGCCTGAATCCATTTCTCAACTCCATCCCTGAAATTACGGATGCGCACCATCCAGCCTCTTTAGATGCTCCTCCTCTGAGGATGCAGTGATGAGAATATCATCCAAAAAACATGTCACATGATCCAGCCCTTGCAGCATCTGGTCCATGACGGACTGAAAAATGGCAGGTGCATTGGAAACACCATAGCTAAGGCGGTGGTATTTGTACAGGCCCTTGTGAGTGTTAATGGTCAAATATTTTTCTGACATTTCATCCAACTGGAGCTGCTGGTAGGCATGGGATAGATCTAGTTTGCTGAATGAGGTTCCCCCGGCCAAAGTAGCAAACAAATCCTCAGTATTGGGTAGCGGGTATGTCTCCACTTCTACACACTGGTTGACGCTGACCTTGTAGTCTCCACATATTCTGATTGTTTTGTCAGCCTTGGGCACAGTGACTATGGGCGACGCCCACTCACTTGTCTCGATCTTTGAGATCACTCTTGCCTTTTCCAATCGGTCCAGCTCTTTCTCGACTGCTTCCTTTAGTGCGTAAGGAACTGGACGGGCTTTACAGAATACTGGCGTGGCGTCAGGCTTTATGCGAATCTTAGCTTTGAAACCTTGAATGCGTCCTTGACCCTCAGTGAACACTGCCTGGTGTCTCTGTATTATCTCTTGGACTCTGGGATTACAGTTTGTGGCTGTTGGTACACGGTGTACAGTGAAAATCTGCTTCCAGTTTAGCTGTAGTTTCTTTAACCAGTTTCGGCCAATCAGAGCTGGTCTCTTTCCCTTAACAATGACTAATGGTACAGTGACTTGCTGTGCCTCATACTGTACGGGAATCATTATGTACCCCAAAACAGGGATTATCTGGCCTGAGTATGACTTCAGCTTTAATTTGGAGGCTGGTTTCAATGGGAAATGGGTGAGATTTGACAGGTAGTATTCCTCCGATACCACCGACACTGCTGACCCTGTGTCTAGCAGCATGTTTTTTTCCTTATCACCCAGTTTAACATCAACGGTGTAACCTTTCTCATGGCTACCTGTGGAGTATATAGCATACAACCCAAAAAGATCATCACCTTCATCATCATCTTGTGTCGGAGCGTCATCCTCATTTTCAACATACTGGGTTTGTGAAGTGACATTTCCACTTCTGCATGCACGGGAAATGTGCCCAATCTTGGAGCACGTGTGACACTTCTCATTTTTAAATCTGCAATCGCGTGCTAAGTGCTTTCCTAGACATCGATAGCATGCTTGTTCTTGCTGCACCCCAGTATTTCTGTTCATTCCTTTCTGGGCTCTTCCTCTGTTGTTCCCTCTGAACTGCCCTTTCCTCCCCCTTTCAGAAACTGTATGGGTACTTGACAGGGCATTTACCTGGTGCTCTGGTACACTGTGTTCTGCAAACTCCGACGTAGTCTTTGAAGCAAGCTCCATCGATAGAGCGATGTCACAGGCCTTTTGGAATGTCAAATCCTTCTCGGACAGCAACCTGCGCTGCGCAGCCTCAGAACACAGTCCAAAAACAAAACGATCCCTCAGTGCATCGTTCAGAAAAGCACCAAAATCACAGGTGGCAGACAACTGCCTCAAAGCAACAACATAATCTGAAACAGTTTCCCCATCCCTCTGGTTACGCTTCTGAAACCGGAAGCGCTCAGCTATTACTATCGGCTTTGGTTTGTAATGCGTAGCCAGTGCCGTCTTCAGGTCATTATAAGCCATCCCACTTGGCACAGTAGGAGACACCAGATTCTTCAGCAACTTGTAAGTGTCTGCTCCAATGACAGACAGAAACACAGGCACCTTCTTGTCATCAGCAATTTCATTTGCCAGCATCCACTGCTCCAAACGCTCAATATATGACTCAAAATCCTCCTTAGAGTCATTGTAGTCCTCCACACGACCGATGTGTCCAGCCATGGCAACTTGAAGGAAAAAAAAATATTGCACCTGGTTCCTTTAAAAATGTCTTTACACGACCAGTGTACAAGATTCACACAAGTCCTTCATGCAGAGAATCCCATCCTCGTCGCCACTGTAATATCCTGGCTGTGGAAGAACACACACAGTGAGCTTGAACACAGGTCTTTACTGGGAGACTTCCAAAACAACACTGAACAAACACAGAACACTTCAGAGGCAGCTGCAGGGGAGTTGCTAATCAGCACAGGTGGAAGTAATGTACATAATCAATGGCTGCTAGAAGTCACTCTATCACACTGGGCATTTAGGGGGGCATTGCCCCCCCCCCCCCCATACCCATGCCTAGATCCGCCCCTGTTTAGCACGTCTCGTGGGAACCACGAAGACATCCAGCTGCTCTACCCCTTGGAATGATTCTCCTTGTCAACAATATGTCAGTTACACTATGTCTATTGGCACTTTGCCCATTGGCAACGATGCAAGTTGGAACGATGCCCGGTGGGAACAAGGCTGCTTAGGAACGATGCCCAGTTTGAGCACATCTCATTCAATTATGTCATTATTATCATAATGCTTAGAGGTATCAATACTATGATGTCTTGACATTAAAGGATCTCCATATATGCGAGGAGTACAACAATGAAATACTAAAAACCTCCTATGCCTCAAACAGTTCCTGTCCCCTCCATCAGGCTGGCCAGGGGGAGGCAGTTTAGAGCCCAGGATTACTGCATGTTTTTGTGAGGGTATCTACCCTAGGGGACACGGGGAGAACATGTGAGGGTATCTACCCTAGGGGACACGGGGAGAACATGTGAGGATATCTATCCTAGGGGACAACATGTGAGGGTATCTACCCTAGGGGACACGGGGAGAACATGTGAGGGTATCTACCCTAGGGGACACGGGGAGAACATGTGAGGGTATCTACCCTAGGGGACACGGGGAGAACAGAACATGTGAGGGTATCTACCCTAGGGGACACGGGGAGAACATGTGAGGGTATCTACCCTAGGGGACACGGGGAGAACATGTGAGGGTATCTACCCTAGGGGACACGGGGAGAACATGTGAGGGTATCTACCCTAGGGGACACGGGGAGAACATGTGAGGTATATCTACCCTAGGGGACAACACGTGAGGGTATCTACCCTAGGGGACACGGGGAGAACATGTGAGGGTATCTACCCTAGGGGACACGGGGAGAACATGTGAGGGTATCTACCCTAGGGGACACGGGGAGAACATGTGAGGGTATCTACCCTAGGGGACACGGGGAGAACATGCAAACTCCACACAGAAAGGCCCTTTCACCAACCCCGCCTCGGGTATGGGCACTGATGACATGGAGGAGCAGACACGCCGCCAGCACCCACAGCAGCGCCCCTAGCGGGAATCGAACCCAGGACCTTCTAGCTGTGAGGCGACAGCACTAACTACTGTGCCACCACCACCATGCCCCCACAGACTGGTTTCTGAACTGCCCACAGCCCTCCTATGAGACAGTCTGATTTCTTTTTTCTTTTTTTTAACTAATATTTTATCCCACGATTTTGTAAGCCATTTTTTTCACCCAGTGCCAATTCCTAATGTGATCCTGGGCTCTACACATCCTCTGCCAACCTGGGGAGGCAGCGGACTGGCCTCATGCTTCCTTCAATGCATGAGGAGTCCAAGCTGCCTTCTTTTCACCTGACAGGGGGGAGTTTCCCTGGTTGGACGTAGCGCGTGAAAGGAACACGTTATTCCAACCAGTTCCTGTCCCCTCCATCAGGCGCCCTGGCTGACCAGGGGGAGGCGAGACAGTCTGATTTCTGAACTGCAGTCCTCCTATGAGACAGACTCAGTGGGAACACATACCATTTCATCATGATTATTTTTATTAGTGTAGAACTATATACATGAGGATAGGTTGAAAACTCTTACGGACGTTTCAAATTCACGCTCTCAAGAGTTACATTACTGCTAAACATCTGCGTTACTAAACTTACAAGACGTCGACACAATTAGAGAATGTAGACGTGTTATTTTTGATCAATGTTTAATAGTCCTTGACATGAAAGGGGTTGAAACGCTGCTGCTGCTGTGCATCAATATTTAACTAGGTAGATGAAATAACGCATAGAGAGCAGAGGATGCCTCTGCTGTGAGCTGCTGTGTGCCAGGCGATTTTCTCTCTGCTGTGAAGCCTCCTCCCATCCTCACCACGCAGGCTTATACGACTCCAGCGTGTCATGCTGTTGTCACAGATTAGAACCCAGCTGTGACACTGAGCAATGCTCTGCCAGCAGAGACAGAGCGCTGGTGACTCAGGGGTACAGCGGCTGGATGGTACACACAGGGTTGCCGGCTTGAGTCCTGGCTCCCTACATGGTAGTGTGTGCCTGTCCTCAACTATAGAGTTTGAAACCACTGCTAAAAAAAGGATGAAGGTTGATAATCAATACAATTTTAATACAATAATACAATTTTCTCTTGGTTAGTTTATCCTCATTAAAACAAGAGCTGAGAATCAGCAGCAGCTGATTCAGTCCGGCTTTAGCCAGGCTAACCGTTTTTCAGTTGATGACTCCTACAAGCAGGGGCGGATCCAGGCATGGGCATGGGGGGGGGGGGGGGGGGGGGGGGGGGGGGGGGGGGGGGGGGGGGGGGGGGGGGCTAAATGCCCTGACTGCCCCACCAAACACGATGGGATGCAAAACAACCCAAGATATTTCAGTGCTTATATTGAAAGATTTTGAAACACTACTACTGCTACTAACTAACTACAGCTGTACTGTGTCACCACTAAACCAACAGCATTTCATCATTGAAAACAGAAAACTCTCTGAGTGAGACCTTTAGCTTTATGCATGCTGCGTGTCTGTTGCAACTTCAACAACAACTGATGTTATTATTGATGCTTTACTTGCCTAATAAAAGTCCTGTAACCAAAAATGGTATGGGTGCGGCTCCATCGCCCGTGGCGCGAAGCGACACGGGCGATGGAGCCGCCCCCATACCATTTTCTCTTGCCCCCCAATTGGGAAATGTTACATCCGCCCCTGGCTTGAGCATCCTTCTTGTTTAGTGAAACTTAAAGCGAATTGAGGATAAAGTAAAGAGGAATGACTCTCAGGGGATGACTAACTTTCTGTTGGTGTTTGGCCTTGAAAACACCTGACAATGCTCCATATCGACAGTCTACAATCTTTAAGACGTGTGACTTGTATCCTGACCTTCCATTGATCAGTTTATTTATTTATTTTCAACTCTGGTAGCTCTGAAAATATAATTTATATAAAACCACTTTGGGTCAACTCAGGTCTGCACCTGAGCCATGGAATAAAGTTAACTTGTTGTAAAGTTGGTCTTTGCAGAAACAGACGTTAATATAGGCAACTTTTTAGCCAACAATCAAAATATATATATATATATATATATATATATATATATATATATATATATATATATATATATATATATATATATATATATATATACAGAGAGAGAGAGAGAGAGAGAGAGATAGCTGTATTTTTTCCCCTTTTTGACCTCTATGGTGATTCTACTTTGATGCTGCAGCTGTTTCCCTGCAGACAGACTCTTGCTTCGTCCTGCAGACGGTCCAGAAATGTGTTTCTGTCAACAAATCATGAAAACAAAACATGTGTGGGGCTCTGGAAAGGCGGTGCCAATATGTCTGAGGGGGAGGGAGTTGTGGGGGGTGAGTCAGGATTTCAGCCAATCACAGCACAGCAGTCTCCAGCAGTTTCATGATGAGCCAATAGAGTGGAGGTGTAAGTTAGACAGAGTTGCGATATTGAAGGGGCAGAAAATTTGCATTTAGTAATTTCCGGGTTGTCACTATTCGTTTAACATCCAGTTGTCATTATTCATACAGGTCTATGAGAGTGTATAGGAGCTGCCATTGGACTGGCCTGGGGCAAGTAAAAAAATGGTGGGGCAAGTGAAGACTGCTACCTGGTTGCCCGATCGGGCAAGTGTGCAACTTAGTGCACTATAACACAACACAAGATAAATTTGTCTTGAAGGCAGTCATTGCACTCTGCCTCTGTGTCTTTCCCTGCTTTCTAGATATCCACAATTCCAGGCTGGATTTGGGAAACAAAACAGGCAAATTAATATACACATCAAAATGACCATTAATCTTCTACATTCTCTAGTTGTGTAGACCTGGGCTAATTAAGATGATGAATTTTAACTCTTGAGAGTGTAAAAATGAAACCAAATGGACCCGCAAGGGTCCATTTCGTTTCATTTTTACATTCTCAAGAGTTACATCTGGTTAACCAACAGCTGGGGACCACCTGGAACCCTCTCAGGGACCACTGGTGGTCCCCAGACCACCTGTTGAAAACCCCTGGTTTAAAGCCCCCAAGTAGAAAGTAAACGTAAATGAAAAATTTACAATATATTTTTTTTTGGGGGGGGCAAGTGACCATGACCTGAGGGCAAGTAGAACGTGACTTGCCCCTGGTAACTGTCTATTTGTAAGGCTCATGGTCTCTGTGGATGCCCATTGCTCTGATCACAGCTGTTCCTGATTAGACTAGGACTATAAATACCAGTTGTACTGATTGGTTTAGACGTTGCTGCCAGTTTTGAGTTTCGATCCTGATTGATTTGTGTCCTGTTCTCACTCCAGTTCTGCTTTGTGCTGCGGTCTTCTATTAGTATGCTGTATGTAGATGCACAGAGGTACGTTTTCTAGCCTAGATTATCAATGTTTGTTTGTTTAAACCACATGTGAGCATTGTAAGTTAGTCTGTATGCCCAGTATTAGGCCTGCATGGCTATGTTGTTTTTGTGCCACAACTTTGACATGGATGTGAAACTAGAGGACTATTAGCCCCTTTCAGGACCGAATATGACCCATTAACGAGATTGGGCCGTAAATACGACCCGAAGTCTTTGTCTTCCTACGGGGTCCCTCATCATTTGTATTTCGTGTAATGTTGAAGCATTCAAACTTACCACTTTGACTCAAACACGCGCGTCCCCCTTACACCCGCGCTCCAAAGTAATCCGCTCCACAAGATATTGAGATAGTTCCACGCAAGTGTCTAAAGTCCCAAAGAGCTGTGATGCCGCTAACTATTTTTAATCATTTTCCCCGATTTTCTTTTCCCCTGCTCCTCATGCCATCTGCAAGCAACAAGATAGTCCACTAACTATCTCAATATCTTGTGGAGCGGATTACTTTGGAGCGCGGGTGTAAGGGGGGCGTGCGTGTTTGAGTCAAAGTGGTAAGTTTGAATGCTTCAACATTACACGAAATACAAATGATGAGGGACCCCGTAGGAAGACAAAGACTTCGGGTCGTATTTACGGCCCAATCTCGTTAATGGGTCATATTCGGTCCTGAAAGGGGCTAGAGGACTATTATGGCACCACACGTCTTTGGAATTATTTAATGGGTGAGTGCATAAGGAATAATGACCACTTAAAGAGCGCACAGATTTCTTTGCAACCACAAGTCAATGAGCCTGAAGCATGGCTATTATTATGTCAGTCTAAAGACTAAACAAAATATCCATGCAGCACTAGTCCAGTATTTGCCCAGTATGTCTGTTTGGCATAGGTGTATTATCCTCTTTCTATCTGCAAAGCATTTGTTTGATAAAAATCCACCAGAGACATGTTATGAGCTACTTTCTGTCAGTGAATTCTCTGCATGTGATTCCTTTTCTATGCAGGCTACTGGAGTTTGGAAGCGCTCAGCATTCGTCACTGAACGTCCCTGTGTACCACCTGTTTAGAATCTGCACAATTCAATTCAACCTTTCCAGACAGCTGCAGTGTTGGTGAGTTTAACGTTTAATACAAGCAAATCGCAGATGGAAATTCTGGTTATGGGGGAGTTGATGGAGCGAATCGCAACTCAACCCAATTATAAAATAATCTACAGTTGCGTTGCTGCTAACCTCGTATGCTGTCTGTTTGCCGTAGGTGTATGTTTGTGTGGGTACAGTACCTCATCAATGTGACATTAATGTTGCTAATCCTGCAGCCTTTGTGTACAGTGTGACTGTGACATTTACGTGGGAAGGTTTTTGGCAACTTCAAAGTTATATGTGCGTTAGGGTTATGTCTGCATGTCTGTTTCTATGACTGTTGTTGTCTAGCTTAGTTGCCATATTATGTTGGCTAGCTCTGCATCATAATGTTGCATTTTCATTGTGGTCTATAGCAGGGGTTTTCAACCAGTGGTCCGGGGACCACCAGTGTAAAAAAAATACACTCTCAAAGTGCTAGTTAACGAACTGACAACTGTCATAGGAGTAAAAATGGTGTTTTTTTTTTTTTTGTTTTTTTTTTATCTCTGGCACCTGTCAATCAATTTCGCCCCAACTCACCAGCCAAAAAACACTAGATTTTCTGCCAGGAGTTTTTCACTAATTTTGGCGCTAGAGGGGGTCTGGAAAAGAGCTAAATATAGTGACAAATGCACCAAGTTGGCAACACTGCAGAAAACAGCCTCTCTCTGCTCCTCAGCAGAGCCTTTTATAATTTACTTAAAGGGGAACTCCACCCATTTTCAACATTCTAATATGTCATTAGTAAACCCTAGAGGTGTTGGGTGGACATGATAAAAAAAAAAGTTCCCCCATTCTGTGTTCCCAAGAAATGGAGGTCTGAAGAAAACCACTAACCTGATGAAACATCTTGATGACATCATCAAGATGATGATATTTTCACCATGTTAATGGATTTCTTTAGACGCTTCTTTTTTGTGAGAGCGTACAAATGGAACCAAATGAACCCGTTAGGGTACAATTGGTTGCATTTGTACACACACATAATTACCCTTGTGTCTCCGAGCACAAATTAACAAAGGAGTGTTATTACCCCAAACCTAGAAGTCTCGCGTGACTTTTTGACCCAGTGGCATTCCTGTTGACTCACTGATCTATTTACCCTCTATGGCACCCATATCACCATATCACACCCATATCAATCTTCAATCAGCTCTCAATGGTCTCACACAGAAAGTAAAAAAAAAAAAAAAAAAAAAAAAAAAAAAGTGTGCACAAATACAACAGCATTATACATGTGAATATTTTAGCATAATGTGACATGATGTGCACGACTATGCAGTCACTGCACACAAAATGTGGTCGAAACAGAGCTACACTTTCTAACCACCTGCCCCTTATACCAAGACATCAGAGACACATACTCCCCACCAGTCGCACACACTCAACACGAGTTTGAAACTATGACCAACGAGGGAAAACTCCCATACCTATTGGGAGAAATACAACAATGTGCAAACACAGCAGCAGGATTTGTGCACTGTTGTGACGTAAGAAGATTGGCCAATGGAATACAACCACCCTAAGGACTACGATCTGTACTATCCAGACTTTCCCATGTAAACAGAGCTGCTACATTTAAACAGATAGGGAATCTGTTTGTTTTCTTCTTATTCTGCATGATCTGTCTTGAAGTGCAATAAAAATGTTAGTGTTATAATGTGTTATAACCTTTCCTAATCTGTACCCCCCTCCAACTGTATATATTTGTCCCCATTTTCAACTGTTTTTATTAAGGCTGTTGAAAATAGTTAATTAATGGGATTAAATTAATTTTGTTGATTAATCTGATTAAAAAATTTAACGCAATTAACTCATGTGCACACTGACTCAACCCACTGAGCATTTTCTCATTGAGACAAAAGGGTAGAGCACGGTTTTACGGAGACATAGCTGTGTGTCTCCCTGTAACCAGAGCCATAAAGTATAGCTGGAGGATTTACAAGCATTGAGGGCTTGTAGATCACCTATTTTGATAAATATTTTAAAGATAAATGGTTATTTTTTTCACAGATTCTGTTTCTTTTTAAATTTTGAAATCCTGTACAGGAAAACATGCATATTTTGGACATAGTTCGAATGGGGATTAATCATGATTAAATTAATTTTGAAGTTGTGATTAATTTGATTAAAATTTTTAATCATTCAACAGCCCTAGTTTTTATTGTATTGTTTTGTGACTCTTGCTTTGGCAATGTAAATGTCTGTTTTATCATGCCAATGAAGCTCCATTAAATTGGATTGAATTGAATTGGGTTCCTCCAGATAGTACACTGTCTATGGGCATACCTCAGATACCATCTGACCAAATGACTTGACTGAGTTTATCATCCATTCCATTGCATGCATTCCAAACCAAAGCATGTCGGGTTACATAATTCCACTCAACCCGTGGTGAACGTGTTTCCACTGAGAGTATAGACTCACTCAGTGCCTGAAGTATTTAGTCTAATGCCATTCAGTCCTGGAGATTGGGATTTTCCGTGAGTGTGAATATTCCTGGGGGTTACCCTGTTAAATGATTCCTGCCTCCATGCACACTGCATGCCTGCTGCTGAATTATGCAACGCTCTGTCCAAACACGTTACAGAAACACAGCCAGGCAGGAGGCGTTTTTTAACAGGTGAAAAACCTAGCAACTATTTATTCAGAATTTGAGCCACGGACCACCATCGCATAACATTTTCACCCCACAGACCAAAATCTAAATATCTAAATATTCATCTTGTTTTTTGTCCAACAATTCCAGGCTGGATTTGGCAAACAAAACAGCCAAACATGACCATACCAAAACAGATCAAAATGACCATTAATTCATCTTCTACATTCTCTAATTAGAGAAGTAGACTTCTTTAAAATATCTTTACTCTTGAGCGCGTAAACATGAAACCAAATGGACCCGCAAGGGTCCATTTGGTTTCATGTTTACGCCCTCAAAGAGTTACATCTGGTTAACAAACTTTCTGGTTAACCAGGAGACATTTTTATAATAGGTGGAAAAACTGTTTCCGCAATGTGTTCGTCACCAAAAATTATTTTACTATGCAATTCCTATTGTTGAATTGCTGAATTCTTGCCTACAGTATAATTCTGACATTCCGTCAATACAGATCCTACTGTATATAATGTATATCCTAGTGCGAGAATATGTCAGAATGGAATATGGATGCCTGAAGGGGTTTGTGTGGAATTTCCAGTGCATCTTCATGACCCTCAGGCATTAAACGCCAAACATTTGAGCAGTTGAGACCATGCAGGGGTGAGCGGATGGTATAATAGGGTCTGTAATAAGGAAGATACACCCACTCCCACACAGCCATCCACGGTTTCTACACGTCACTTACAAACCCTGCACACAAACACACCTCTTCAGACTCCATCTCAGCCCATAGCACTTGCAGCTACATCTCGGCCCACATACCACTAGCACATACCTGGGCATTATGCGGCCCGGGGCCAAATGCGGCTCTTTGGCTGACTCTGACCGGCCCGTGAAAGAGTACCATGGTTTTCAACCAGTGGTCTGGGGGCCACCAGTTGACACCTTGAGCGAGTTCCAGCTAAATATGGATAGTTGGTTAACCAGATGTAACTCTTTGAGAGCGTAAACATGAAACCAAATGGACCCTTGCAGGTCCATTTGGTTTCATGTTTACACTCTCAAGAATTAAAATATTCATCATGTGAATTAGCCCCAAGTCTACACAACTAGAGAATGTAGAAGATTAATGGTCATTTTGATCTGTATGTTGGACTGAGTCTGTTTTGTTTGTGAAATCCAGCCTGGAATCGTGGGCAAAAAGCAAAAGAAATCTTTAGTTCTGGGGTCTGTGGGGCTAAAGTGTTAGTTAGGCTCAAATTTTGAATAAATAGAGGGCCCTGGTGTCAAAATGGTTGGTCTTATTCTTACTTTTATCTTGAAATGAAATTAATAATATGCAGACTTTAGTTCAGCGTCAGCTGAATATATCAGTAAGACCGATATATCGGTCTAGCTCTACCATGTTTAGTGCTTAAATTGTAAAGTAATCTGTTGCTATAATATGATGTATTGCAATGTTTTTACTTGCAATCTAAATTGCTCTGGATTAATGGTCGTCCGTGGCTAAAATGCAGAATAAATAGTGGGCCCTGGTATGAAAAAGGTTGAAAGGCAGAATAAATAGTGGGCCCTGGTATGAAAAAGGTTGAAAACCACTGATTTAGACATTCAGCAGACGCTCTTAATTCAGAGAGACAAAAGAAAACACGGTGAATACGTCGTACGCATACAAAGTCCTTAATGTGAATACACTATTCGTTTTCCAGCCTGACATATAGCGTAGCTCCTTTGAATCACACCATAGCCTGTACCATTACAATATAGCTATTAGTCCTAGCAGAGAGCGCTAGGCTCTCAACACAAGGTACCAATTATCATCACGTATAATAGAGCACAGAGATGAATAACATGAGATGAAACAACACAATGTACTGAAACTAAGTTTACATATAATCAATCATAATAACAATAAAGAACAAGGAATAATTATTCTCCAATCTGCTCTGCTGCTTCAAAGCAAAGCAATTACTTCTGCTAGCTTCTATCGGCACTTAATCATTCATGTAATGTATTGCGTGTAGGCTAGCACGGCCCTGAACACCCTGATCAACTCTGGGCCTTCACTATTAGTTCTCCCGTGGGTTGGAATTAGATTAGACTTTGTATTTCTTCATTACGACGCTAGAGATTTACTTGTTAATTCCATTCTGCAGATTGGATGTCTGAAGTTGAAAGGCTTCAATTCTTTCTTTCCATTTAATTTGTTTTCCACAGAAGAAGAAATAAAACAGGCGTTATATACGTATATATACCTCCAAAGCTGTTTGCTCCTGGCCATTCAATCTAAACTGGGAGTAAAATGCATCAAAGACTGCATGGAGAATTTCTCTTCCATGATTTCTCTGTGTGTCCTTTATGCAGCTTCCCTGAATAACTCGCCTGGAAGGGGGAACAGTGTTGCCAACTGCCAAAATCCAAAATGCACTAGTGGCGCTTGCAAAATGCACTAGAATGCGCTAGAGCAGTGGGTTTTCAACCGTTTTCATACCAGTGCCCACTGTTTATTTATTCTGCAGTTTAGCCACGGAGGAGGACCACAATTTGAAGTTGAGATTAGTCTAGCCTAATTTAGGAGAAATAACTGACAAAATGTTGGTCAAAATAGCAATTCTTCTACATTTTCTAAATGTGTAGATTCTTGAAAATTAGGTAATTCGGATGGTTAAATATGATTTAACTCTTGAGAGCTCTCAAGAGTTACAGATCTATAAGGGTCCATTTGGTTACCAATGGTCCTTTCTAGGAAGGAAGGAGAAAAAATTGTGATAAATGACGGTTTTATCTCTGGCGCCTGTCAACCAGTTTCGCTCCAACTCACCAGCAAAAAAGCACTAGATTTTCCGCCAGGAGTTTTTCACTAATTTTGGCACTAGGGGGGTCTGGAAAAAAGCTAAATATAGCGACAAATGCGCCAAGTTGGCAACATTGAGGGGGGCATTCAGTGTTTTTTTATATTTACGGCACTTTTTGTTTAGTTTTTCTTCTTAGAAAGCTGGCTTAGTCCGCAGCGTAATCGACTTTATAGAGATCACTTGAGGAAAATGAATGGGGAATCCATTTCTGGAACACAGAGGCGACGTCACCAAGGGGGCAGAACTGCAGGACTGCAGTAGCCTGGGTTCAGCCCACAGGCCCCGCCCACTCAGCTGGGTTCTGTGGTCTGGTGTTGTGATGAAGAGTTTCGATTTATCTCGTCCGGAAAAACGGCTCGGCCAATGAGCTGGAGTTGGAGGCGGGTCTAAAAAATATAGCCAATCAACACCGAGGATCATCTAACTGCCACAACAGAACAGTTTCCCATAAAAAAACAGCACACATCCATTCAGTTTCATTGTAACTAAAGTTTCATTGTAACTAGAGTTTCATTGTAAATAGAGTTTCATTCTTTAATACTGCATTTAGTTATAAATAGTGAAAATGTCCGACGCCAACTGCACTGCTAGTCAGTTAACTGCTAGTTAACTGCTAGTTAACTGTTGTTGTCGACTGCAAACAACGTCTCCAGTGATTGGTCGAGGGAAAATCAAGGGCCCGCCTCCTTGTAAATCGGTTACAATGGGGCCAATGTCAGACTCTTGAGCCATGGCTCAGAGTCTGACAATCAGGCTAGGACTGCAGCCCACAGTGGAATCCTGATGAAACTAGAAAGAGGCCGCAGCGCAGGCGCCGATTAGCCAATAAAGTGCAGATAAACTTTTATTTAGGACGCAGCAAGTTAAGACATAAGATGAAACGCTTCAGCAGTTAAAAGCCTTCATCAGGGAACGAGGAAGGAGCGTGGCGCGGCTTTCTTCTTTTATCCAGATTCACTCAGTTCTCTCCTGTGGGCCGGCACTGCCAAAAAGGAGTTTGTGGAGCGTTAGCATCTCTCTGTATGGTCCCGTTAATACATTGAGTCCTGACTAGATTCTAGTTTCTGACACTAGGTTCTAGTTCCTGACACTAGATTCTAGTTTCTGACACTAGGTTCTAGTTCCTGACACTAGATTCTAGTGTCTGGCACTGGATTCTAGTTTCTGACACTAGATTCTAGTTTCTGACACTAGATTCTAGTTTCTGACACTAGATTCTAGTGTCTGGCACTGGATTCTAGTTTCTGACACTAGACTCTAGTTTCTGACACTAGATTCTAGTTTCTGACACTAGATTCTAGTTTCTGACACTAGACTCTAGTTTCTGACACTAGATTCTAGTTTCTGACACTAGACTCTAGTTTCTGACACTAGATTCTAGTTTCTGACACTAGATTCTAGTTTCTGACACTAGATTCTAGTGTCTGACACTGGATTCTAGTTTCTGACACTAGATTCTAGTTTCTGACACTAGATTCTAGTTTCTGACACTAGATTCTAGTTTCTGACACTAGACTCTAGTTTCTGACACTAGATTCTAGTTTCTGACACTAGATTCTAGATTTTTTTTAATCCATGTTCCTGTGTCAGTGATGCTCAACATATTTCGTGCCAATAAGGACCCCTATATTTATCTATTAGTCCAGGGCACTATGTTCATCCACATGAGTTTATAGGATGAAGACGGGGATTTTTAAAACTATATATTTTTGGAAACCTTATAGCCTAAGGAATCCGAAAATGTTTGATTCCATTTTTTTCAAGGTTGTTATAGCAGCCATCTTGGATCTTTAAAAATGGCTACTCTCAAAAACAAATTTCTCAATATCTGGCCTCCCAGATGGCCTAAAATCAGGGTTGCAGTCGTTAAATCTACATTTTTTGGGCACAAGGAATGCAGTGGAGTCAATTACATTGTAAATGAAATATGCATGAGTGTGTATTTTCCATTTTAATCATGTTTTATGTTGTAAAACGACACAATATGGAAAAATAAAAAACGGAAAATACACACTATGCATCAAATTACATTCTTCATGTCAAGGTAATATAAAGGTCCCTAAAATATCTTGATGAATGCTGGTTTTAGTCATAGCTCAACTCTTAGGTTAGCTGTGAAAAACCCTATGGTGCCAAAAACATCTCAGATGAATTCAGGTATGTGTGAAAAGTTTCTTCATCAGTTATGTTAATCTTGGGCCTATTGTAGAAAATCAAACTCTGCTGATTCAGACTCCACTTGTTGGACTCACAGTTGGAGTAGGAGTGGGTGGGATTTGTTAATTACCCAATGTGGTGCACCTTGCATGGCCCATTAGGTATAGTAGGGGGAATTATCGTCATAACATAATTCTAGTCGTTACGAAGTGGACAAAAGCACCAAATTTGGCACACACACTCTTCAGGGTGGTGTCTCTCACCATCCCAGAAGGGGTGCCCAACATTTTAGATTTACTAAAGGCTAATTTGGGGGTAAAATCCAAAATGGCCACCAGAAATGACCTATTTTTTTTCCTAAACGTGATAAAATTTAACTGATTGTGGCAAGTATAACCTTTACTTAGTAATTAGAATAATTTTAAAGGATTTGGCAAAATACAGCCAATTAAAAATCTCGTAATGTTTTTAAATGACACAAATGCCAAAAAATGCCTTAAAAGCACTCGTATTGAGATGAACTTCCACTTTATACCCGTGATACATTGTCAATGCTAAAATTACAGTGTTTTTTTTAAAAACAATTATAAAACCCTGTGAATGATTACCAATCACTAAGATCTTGTAAAAATCTTCATATGGCCAGAGATCAAGCCTTCCAATTCTGGTAGCCCCCAGGGGGCAAAGGGGGTGTGCTGCATTTGCCATAAGATCAACGGTTTTCCACCAGAAATAATATCTATGACCCAGTAGGGTTACAACCTGGTTATTGTTTTTTTGCTGGAAATCCAATATGGTCACTTCAGTTTAGGCCCATTGGATATAATGGGGCAAACAGGACAAATTTTAAACTAAGGCATATTTTCACGAATCATCACATGTTGATTAATGATATGAATAAGAACATTTGTGTATTGCAAGTTTCCATGAAATCCAATATTCAATATTAGTCCCCATAAAATAGGTTTTGCTTGAACTTCTGAACCAGATGATCTAGAAATGCAAACTTGTTGTCTATTTCTTAGTTTCTGAGCATGAGAGTCTTAATGGAATACCTATTTTTATTATTGGGTGTGTCTGGACCCTTATTGTGTATATTTACAATATGGTGGCTACCCAAAATAGTGGTTCATCATGACTTCTACAATAATTGTTGACTTGAGTTTGCATATTGTTAAAATTGTTGCAAATGTCAAATTACCCAGGGGGCAAACTGCATCTTTGGTGCGAACACCGCCGCTGTACGATAAAAGTTTAAATGTAGTCGCAAAAGCATTACCCAGTCGAGTCAAGTCGACTGTAGAACCCTTGGCGGGGGTGCGGCGTGCCTCCTCGTCCTCCCCAACACCAACACCGCATGTATAGGAATTGAATTGTATAGGCCACTATCAGCTGCGTTGCTGGTGTAGCAGTGGAAATATGACAGTGGGGTAACACCGAGATCGCCTGTAACGTTAGGGGGCGGTCGGAGTTTCACCATGTTAAGTCTATGGGGAAAATGTAATTCAACGATTCATCAACAATTGGTTTGAAAAAAGGCCTTTGTCAGTCTCAATGTCCGTGTGAAAAATCAGTCAGTGAGGAGTTATCGCGGTTTCAGACAGACATTTAGACAGACATTTCCATAATTATAGGATGTCTGCCACAATGCTGGCCCCCAGCCTATAACTGAGGGGTATTTCCACAAAACTTGACCGGTTGGTCAATAATTAATTCACTTTTTTTGCTGGATGGAAAGTCTCGGTGAAGGGAATGCAGTCAACTGTATACTTACAGTATACAGTATGTTAATGAACAAGGCAATATCATGCCATTCTCTATTCTGTCTGACTTTCCATCATGAAATTACACCATGAGAAAGTTCAATTTCCCTTGACAGCCAAACTTTCCCAGAATTTACCATAGGCCCTCATAAGGTAAACAAACTCCATAGAGACCCTTGTTCTGCTCTCTGCCCTTTCTTGATGGCAAAGATCATGTGATCAAGTACCTCTGCCTGTGTGAAAACCACATTTATCCTAATAAACCCTAAAAAGATCCAGGGACAACATGCTCAGCTACATGGCTGATGAGCCGGGTTATGTTGATTCTTGCGAAAATCTTTCTTGTTATCTTCAGGTGGGCTATACCATGATGGTTATCGCAGGATGCCCTCTCCCCTCTCCTCTTGTAAACATGCACTATATGCATCCTTCTTGGGACCCTTCTTTTCCTCCTGGTACAGATGCCGCCATTCTTATAGATGTTTCAAAGTCAAAGTTGTCAGATTAGTCACTCACTTTACTGCAGTGAAAATTAGTTCTCCGCTTTTGGCCCATCTCTTGGAGGGGTGAGCTGCAGCGTGCGCCGCGCTCGGGAATCATTAGTTGATTTGACCCCCAATCCATCCCTTTGATGCTGAGTGCCAAGCAGGGAGGCATTGGGTCCCATTGGGTCCCATTTTTACTTTGGTACTTTGGTACTTTTACTTTGGTCTTTGGTATGACCCGGCCGGGAATTGAACCCCGGCCTCCCAGTTTCAGGGCGGACACTCGTACCACAAGGCCACTGTCTGGTGGTGTCTGGTGGTGTTTGCGGGCAACCCATCACGTCCTGCTGCCAGAACTGGCCTTTTGGAGTGCTTTCACTGTCTGCACTGGTGAGGGGGTCAGCCCTGAGGACTTGAGGACTCTGTTCAAGATCTCACTCTGCCCAGCATGCTAGGATGTCACCAGTGGCTTTAGGCGTATGAAGATCATGCAGGCCTGAATGGAAAGACCCAAAGTCCTTCATGTCATCAGCCATCTGAAGATCTTATGCAATCTTTAGCCACAGGTTGTTTTCCATCTGCCATGTCCTCCACAGCAGCTTTTGCTTGTCTTGTTGGTATTGCTGCTTCTTCTGGCTGAAAGTGCAATAATCAAGATGTTGGTGGGAGTCTTGATTAGGATGTGGATCTCAGGTTTATTCTCGTCAATCTCTCTGCTTCCTTTTGACAAAACCGAGCAGCAGCAGTGTAGACATTCTTTGTCTGTTCTTCCATTTTCCCATTCTCTGGATCTGGTCAAAGCTCTGCAGTTCTTGATTAAAGGTAAGTGATTTCACTTAATGTAAATATTGTTTGTGTTTTCTTCTCTTTTTTTATTTTTTGCTAATCCCCTCTACTAGTGTGGTGACCATAAGGAGTCCCTGTCCCCAGTGAGACCCTGGGGTCATAAAACCCTAGTTTCAGTTTGGGTTTTGGGATAAAAGCCTTTCGTCCAATCAGGATGAGAGGGGCCTTCCTCCAATCAGGATTGAGTGGGGACGGGCCTTGGTGTATAGGCCTATAGTTGGCCTGTTGCACTCCTCCTCACTGTAGAGTGTGTACATGTCCATATCTTGCTACTGGGGGGACCGGAGGGTTTTCCAAATCACCAAAATCACTTACTATACCTTTAAGTTTTTATCTTTTGAGAGATTTGAGAAATGTTTATGAGATATTGTTTTATGTGTCCAGATTACCAGAATAATACCATTTAGTCATGTATAAATGAAAAATTCCTAACCATACATCCCTGATTTAGAATGAAAACCATTTCCATTGTATTCCTTGCCCCAAAAGATGTAGATTTAACCACTATAATCATGATTTTAGGTCATCTTGGAGGCAAGATATTGAGAAATTAGTTTTTAAAAGTAGCCATTTTTGAAGATCCAAGATGGCCGCTATAATGACCTTGAAAAAAATGGAATCAAACATTTTCTGATTCAGTAGGCTGTAAGGTTTCCAAAAATATATAGTCCCCGTCTTCATCCTAAAAAATGACATAAGGAACTGGACTATATATTTGGCTGCGGAGGACCCCCATCTGAAAACATGTTGCTCTCGGGATCGCCCCAGAAGCAAAGATTTCAGTTAAAAATGTTTCTGAAAAAAAAAAAAAATAGCCTATTCAAAAATATGTGCCACATTTTCACTATTATTATTATTATTATTATTATTATTATTATTATTATTATTATTATTATTACCCTTATTATTATTTTCAAAAATAGCAGATCTACAAGCTCATAGCGCGCCACTCGGTGGCGCGCTATGAGCTTGTAGATCTGCTATTTTTCAATAGCTAAAGGAACACCAAAACGCATACAGTACAGGCGGAGTTAAAAGCGTCTCTGCGTGCCGCCACCAGATGGGGACGTCATGGTGTCTAAGCAGATCTCCAGTCAGTTGAATGGCTGTCTGTCTACTCTATAGTGACCATCTGCTCTACACTGCAGTAAAGCATGCATGACTGATCATGCTGCATGGTCACAACTCCTAACGGTTCTGGAAATGGACCCAATGTCGTTATTATTCAGTTGCAAGCTGTTCCGCTTGATACAGTGTACTGTTTAGTGTAATAAATATGTATGAAACCTGTGGATAGTGTGGGTTTTTTTAGAGGGAAGGATGTTATTATGCGTATAAATAAGTAAACGCGGTGATCTGTGATTCTCCTGCAAATATGGACCTTGTATTTGTTTTCTTGACACATTTTTTCCCTCACACTAGATTCTAGTTACTGACATGAGATTGTTGTTTCTGATAGTAGATTCTAGTTTCTGATGCTGCATTCTAGTTTCTGATGGTACATTCTAGTTTCTGATGGTACATTCTAGTTTCTGATGCTACATTCTAGTTTCTGATGCTACTGTACATTTTAATTTCTGACATGAGATTGTAATTTCTGACATTAGATTCTAGTTTCCAGTTTTTGCCACTAGATTCTAGTTTCTGACACGAGATTCTAGATTCCAATGCTACATTCTAATTATTGATGCAAGATTCTAGTTACTGACGGTAGATTCTAGTTTCCAAAAGTAGAAGTTTCTGATGACATTTTAGTTTCTGATACTAGATTATAGTTTGATGCTACATTCTAGCTTCTGGCGCTACATTATAGTTTCTGACACTAGATTCTAGTTTTTCTGAAAAATCTGTATTCCTGTGTCAGTGATGCTCAACATATTTCATGTTCTAGACAACTCCAAAAAGGAGTTTGTTGTGTGTTAGCATCTCTCTGTATGGTCCCATTAATCCATTACGTCCTGACTAGATTCCCCCAGAAGCAAAGATTCATGACTTTTTTTAATGTTTGCTTCTGAATTTTCACAGATTTTTCAAAAATATCAGTTCACAGCACGGCATTCGGTTGCGTGCTGTGAGCTTGCAGATCTGCTATACTGGTAACGGTTTGATACCGATGATCCTATGTTACATTTGGGAAAGGCTATATAGTGAAAGGACAGAGAGTGAAGCGGTGCGATAGGGGCTACCTTTTGCCATCCGTCTCAATAGAAGTTTTTCAGTGGAGTTCTGATGCGCACAGAACAGTGGTTTTCAATCTTTTTTCATATCAGGGCCCATATTAATTCAGAATTTGAGCCACGGACCACCATTTGGAATTTTAGCCCCACAGACCCTAAAGCTAAAGATTTATTTTGCTTTTGTCCACAATACCAGTCTGGATTATGTCCACAATACCAGGCTGGGTTATGTAATTTAGAATTAGGGTTAGAGGAGGCCAGTATATTGACCGAAACGACTGCAATAAAGTAGCCGAATGTGCGTTAAAACAGACAGCATCGCGATGTGCTTGTGGATTTTGGTAGAATCCGCTGTACTGCCAGGGAATGTTTTCTTTTTAATCAATGCAGTGTTGCTCCACTGCTGGCGAAGCATTGCATCAGCCAGCGCTCCAAGTCTCAAACTCCCAAAAACACACCACCAGTTTGTTTGTTTTTGTTGAAAAGTCAGTGACGTGTACAGTCACGTATAAAATATAGGATCTGTGGGTCTCATCTGTAGTTCTCCACCGGCCTTGTTAAAGGGGAATCCCACCCATTTAACATTTTTTTTTTCTGAGAGCGTACAAATGGAACCAAATGAACCCTAACGGGTTCATTTGGTTCCATTTGTACGCTCTCAGAAAAAAAGAAGTGTCTAAAGAAATCCATTAACATGGTGAAAATACATCTTGATGATGTCATCAAGATGTTTCACCATGTTAGTGGTTTTCTTCAGACCTCCATTTCTGGGGAACACAGAATAAGGATATGTTTTTATCATGTCCACCCAGCACCTCTAGGGTATACTAATGACATTAGAATGTTGAAAATGGGTGGACTTCCCCTTTGATGTCCTCACGGGTGAGTCAATGTCTGATTAGGCTGGTTAACCTAATCAGACAGTAGGAAAACAGGTAAAAACTAGTAGTTGACAAAGAATAAAATAACCGATTCAATTGTTATTAATTGATTAATCATTGAAGCAGGGCGGATGTAACATTTCCCAATTGGGGTAGGTGAAAATGGTATGGCGCAAAGCATGGCGATGAAGCCGCACCCATACCATTTTCCATTACAGGACTTTTATTAGTCAAGTAAAGCATCAATAATAACATCAGTTGTTGTTGAAGTTGCAACAGACACGCAGCATGAATAAAGCTAAAGGTCTGACTCAGAGAGTTTTCTGTTTTCAATGATGAAATGCTGTTGGTTTAGTGGTGACACAGCTGTAGTTAGTTAGTAGTAGTAGTAGTGTTTCAAATCATTTTAATTATAAGCCCTTTCATTTGAAATATCTTGGGTTGTTTTGCATTCCACCGTATTTGGTGAGGCCTCACCCCCCCCCCCCCCCCCCCATGCCTAGATCCGCCCCTGCGTTGAAGCCCTACTGCAAATAGATTTCCTCTCTCCTGCCACAAGACACGTGCATTTGTGTGCAGGTGCGCAATGCAAAGACACACTATTAAAACATATAGACATGTATTTAGAAACAGGGTTTACAGTCCAAAAAAGTATATGACAAGTCAAAAAACATACACCTACACCTCCGCGGTCGACTTGGAATCAGTCGTTGGTTGAGTGGTTGGGCACCACTGTATAGGGCAGGGGTTTTCAACAGGTGGTCCGGGGACCACCAGTGATCCCTGAGAGGATTCCAGGTGGTCCCCAGGCTAAATGATGTAAAGTTGGTTAGCCAGATGTAACCCTGTACGCTCTCCTGAGTTAAAATATGCATCATGTGAATTAGCCCAAGTCTACACAACTAGAGAATGTACAGTTGTAAAAGATTAATGGTCATTTTGATCTGTATGTTTGACTGTTTTGTTTTCTCTGAAATCCAGCCTGGAATTGTTGACAAAAGTAAACAGAATCTTTAGCTTTGGGGTCTGTGGCGCTAAAATGTCATCAAATGGTGGTCTGTGGCTCAAATCAAATTCTGAATAAATGGTGGGCCCTGATATAAAAAAGGTTGAAAACCACTGGTATATGGAATGCGCCAGGCCGAGCGTTTTTGACTGCTTCATGTGGAAGCCCCTTAAGAGCCGCATGTAACCAGCTGAAGAGCCGCATGCGGCTCGCGAGCCACATGTTGGCCACCCCTGCCCTAGTGTATACTTTGCATATGCTTTACACTACAGAGGTCTAATATGAAACAGACTAGTGCATATTTTAAAGGAAACATATTGGCTGTCTGACAATACATTATGCATGACTGATCATACTGTTCACACATAGTAGTACTATGGCATGGTGTAGCTGCAATTGTGGCACGTGCACACGCACGCACGCGCGCGCGCGCGCGCGCGCGCACACACACACACACACACACACACACACACACACACACACACACACACACACACACACACACAGCTCTGTTCGTTCCAGAACCTTATAATGGCTCCAGTACAGGGGTGGATGTAACATGTCCCATTGGGGGGGGGGGGGGGGGTATGTTGGAGGGGCAAGAGAAAATGGTATGGGTGCGGCTTTATCGCCCAGCGATGAAGCCGCACCCATACCATTTTCAGTTACAGGACTTTTTATTAGTCAAGTAAAGCATCAATAATAACATCAGTTGTTGTTGAAGTTGCAACAGACACGCAGCATGCATAAAGCTAAAGGTCTGACTCAGAGAGTTTTCTGTTTTCAATGATGAAATGCTGTTGGTTTAGTGGTGACACAACTGTAGTTAGTTAGTAGCAGTAGTAGTGGTTCAGATCATTTGAAATATCTTGGGTTGTTTTGCATTCTGCCATCATGTTAGGTAGGGCAGTCTGGGCATTTAGAAGGGCATTGCCCCCCCCCCCCCCCCCCCCCCCCCCCCCCTGCCCATGCCTAGATCCAGTACATCATGTTAACGCATAGTCCCACATGCTGATGGATGTAAGGGCGTAAAGTTATATGCATTTCCACAGTGTCTAATTGGTGCTATAACTCACCAGGCAGACACACATGCTTTCCTCTTTGACCTTCAAACAGTGCAGTGACACGTAGACGAGGTACAGTGTAATGACAACACTTCCTCATCTCTGCCCCATGATGGAGGACAGGCCTGGGCAGGGGCGGATTGGCACATATTTTCCCACCGGGACAATTTTGCCTTTGCCATGCCACCATTGGCAGCTGGTTAACCAGATGTAACTCTTTGAGAGCGTAAAAATGAAACCAAATGGACCCTTGCGGGTCCATTTGGTTTGATCTAGCGCATTCTAGTGCATTTTGGACGTGCCACTAGTGTATTTTGGATCTTGGCAGTTGGCAGCACTGCCTCCAGCAGCGCGAGGCAGTGCCCTGGCGCACTGGAGTGAATGGGAATATGGCAACTTGAAGGCTCTTCTTTCTTCTCTCTTCTCTCTTCTTTTTTGAAGGATAGAAACACTAGTTTGCCTGGCCTGGGCCTGGTGCCCTGGCCTGCCCTGGGGAAAAAAAACTGTCCAGGCCACTAGGTGGCGCAGGCCACCAGGAAAACTCCCTGTACTGCAGATGGCCAATCCGCCCCTGGGCCTGGGGGTTGTTGGGGTGAGTGAGGGGTAGGATTGTGGAGGGCTATACAAATGAGGTCGGCGTTAAACATTAAATACAAATGCAAATTCAAGGTTCAAGGTTTACTTAATCTGTCTTGGAAACAACGACTGAAGCTGCACACACAATTTACACAGACAAATAGAAAAAGCGACATAAAACAGAGCAGGGGCGTAATCTTGCGTCCGTCCTCATGTAGGCTGTGACCCCCCCTCCCCTGCTCAGAAGACGGGGGGTGGGGGGGGGGGGGCTCTTTGTGTGTGCAATACACAATGCAAGTATATTGAATGTATTGTATTGTGTATGTATTTATTTGTTTGTTTTTTGGCAATCTTAACCCCCAGCCTCTCCAGGCAAGTAAAAGTGCAAATGGGCCATTAGCCATTCTGTTGTTTTGAGAACGATCCAACACCTCCAGTCCCCAGGACCAGTTAAACAGGTTTTGGGCCATTTAATAACAACGGCTGAATTAATGGAGTCTAGCACCTTGGAAACAATAACCTTCCTAATGCCATTGTAATGTATAGTTCCCTGAATCCCCCACTACTACTCATTGTTTCTCAGTTGCAAGGGCGATTTTTTTCCATCCCTGAATTCCTGGCCCAAGCCTAGGCTGGACCAGCAAATTAACCACAGCCTCTGTGAAATCATACTAAAATCCTAATGTAGGCTGCAGCCTTGCAGCCTACATGCAGCCTTGCAGCCTACATGCAGCCTTGCAGCCTACACAGAGGTTACGGCCCTGAAACAGAGCAACACAAACACACTGCAATGCGTTCCACTACGGCGTATGTTTGTTTGTTTGTTTGTTTGACTGCAACAGGGAAAAAAAACTGGAACAAACTCTACATATAGCCTCATATAGTGCTGTGGTTTCAGCAGTTTTGCTGCTATCAAGTTCTGCAGTTTCGGACCCCTCAATGTCGCAACTCTTCTACTACATGAGAAGAAAAGTTAACACATAAAGAAATACGAATGGTTCGGGATCATTAATGTTCGATCGTGTGACGACCTTAACGAGCCAGTGGTTCGAATCCCGCGCTTCGGTATACAGCCTTAGTGTGTGTGTGTGTGTGTGTGTGTGTGTGTGTGTGTGTGTGTGTGTGTGTGCGCGCGCGCGCATGTGGTAGACTATGTTTTTTTTTTTTTTTTTTTTTTTTTTTTTTTTTACCAAGTACCAGCTCTATATTTGCTTCTCCTATTAACACAGCAAAAGGCAAATTAATTCCAATGAATATATTTAAAAAAAACATATAAGACAATAAGAGATTTAAGAATTCCAGGGTGTATCCAGAGCTAAATGATATGGGTTATTAAAGCACCTTGGATAAAGGCACTAATATAAATGCACCGTTCACAGTGGTGGCATTTTAATATGCTAAATATCCTTACTTAAAGACCCCGTAAACCAAAATCAGCCTTTTTCTTGTAGACATGAAAATCATGTACAAAAGTCATTTTTATACCCCTGGACAAAAAACTAAAACTTTATTTTACAGCATTGTAGAATAAGACCACTTTATGTGTTTTGGTTAATCTCATGGGTAGGTTTTGTCTCATTAGCATAATTCGGCTTGATGACGTAGTCAAGCCGAATTATATGCTAATGAGCCTACTGTACTACTGTATATAAATCATATTCCATATAGTCAGTTAGAAGCCGAAGCCCCGCCCCCTCTTCTTCACAGCGGAGCGGAGCTGCTGGTGGTGGTGTTGGTTGATAGCTAGCTAGCTAGTAGCTACTAGCTACCATAGACATATATAAGAAAGTGTAGTTACTACAGTGTGTTTTGCCTGTAGGCTGACAAGCACTGACATTTGTTTGCTCTCGATGCGTGATTTTGTGGATGACAGCTGAAAACTACTCTGTTTTTAGTAACTGTCGATGATGGAGAGGTTGGCGACGTTTTCACATTCAAGGACTATCTAACGGCTGCTGCTGCCTGCCAGCAGTATTGCCAACTGCCAAAATCCAAAGTGCACTAGTGGCACTTCCAAAATGCACTCGAATGCGCTAGAGCATTGGGTTTTCAACTATTTTCATACCTAAAAAGCACTTGGATTTTCCGCCAGGAGTTTTTCCATTAATTTCGGCGGTAGGGGGGTCTCGAAAAAAAATCTAAATATAGTGACAAATGCGCGAAGTTGGCAACACTGCCTGCCAGCCCTGCTGCGTACCATCAGAGCTATCTAGTAGATGAGTTGCGACATCGAGGGGTCACAAACTGAGCGCTCCAGCGCTGTTCATGCAGCCCGAATAGGGACAAAGTGGAGATGGAAATGCATTGTTTTCAATGAGGGCAGAAAATAAAAGAGCCGCCATTGGACTAACCCCATGAAGTGGACGGAGTTGTCGTAACTCCTGGCTGTCCCATAGCCTGTAGGGACCGACCGTGGCCGTCCAGGCTATGGGACCATGATGATGGGACCGCTGTAGTCAGTCAGTCTCTTTTCTCAGATCCGCATGTCGTACACACACACACACGCACGCACGCACGCACGCACGCACGCACACACACACACACACACACACACACACACACACACACGACGCTAGTAAAGTTAGCGCGCTGTAGTACTGGCTTGTTGTTGACAAACAGTTAGGCTGTATGGTTTGGACGGCGAGATATGCTAATTAGCATACTGCTCATGAATATGCTAATGAGCTTACAGTACTGGCCACGCCCTACAGTCCTGGAGAATCAGGCCAGATTTTTTCCATTGTATTTCACACATGTTTAAACATCATTTCTGAAACATAGCAACTTTTTTAATCATAAATATTTGGTCTGTGGGGCTATAATACATTACTCTGTGGTGTGACAAACTGGGAATACATTTTGTATCATATATTTTTTTGCTTTACGGGGTCTTTAACCTTTTTCTCTTTGTCTGTAGACCTCTGTGCCCTGAGGTCTACACCATGCGCTGTGCAGGACTAGTCCACTAATTAATGTTCCGGTCAGGGGCGGATCTAGGCATGGGTATGGGGGGGCAATGCCCAGTCTGCCCCATGCACCAAACATGATGACATGTAAAACAACCCAGGATATTTCAATTTAAAGTTCTTATATTTAAAATGATGTGAAACACTACTGCTGCTACTAACTAACTACAGCTGTGTCACCACTAAACCAACAGCATTTCATCATTGAAAACAGAAAACTCTCTGAGTCAGACCTTTAGCTTTATGCATGCTGCGTGTCTGTTGCAACTTCAACAACAACTGATGTTATTATTGATGCTTTACTTCCCTAATAAAAGTCCTGTAACTGTCGTTTCGCGGCACAGGCGATGGAGCCGCCCCCATACCATTTTTTTCCTGCCCCCCCCCCCCCCCCCCCCCCCCCCCCCCCCAATTGGGAAATGTTATATCCGCCCCTGGTTCCGGTGCTGAAGGGGAACAGACTACAGGTGATTAAAGAAGCTCCTTGAACCTTGTAGCTCTCAGAGCCACAAGCAGGAAGAGACACATAATGAGTTCTGAGACTCTCATCCTTATACTCTGCATGTAAATGACACTTTTAATTTTAATCTTACGATTTTGCAACCCATTTTCTCCATCCAGTGCCAATTTCCTAATCTGATCTAATCTGAAGCTTCATTTCTATTAGCTTTTACTGATGTATGGTGTCATCACACAGCATGTTTTCATTTGGAGGAAGTAATTGCAAGTACACAAAAGCTACATGTTCCACTTTTTTCGTAAGCATTGCCAGGCATGCCCATATAATGGCCACAGATGTTGTCTAAACATGTGAAAACCGTATTTTTCAATTCACTGGACCTTGAAAAGCATCCAGGACAGAGCTGGGTGATGATTATTAACAGAACAATGGGATCAACAGAGTCTTGAGGAGAATGGAAGGAACAGAGTGTCAGAGTGTAGTTTAACATGGAAGGAACAGAGTGTCAGAGTGTAGTTTAACATGGAAGGAACAGAGTGTCAGAGTGTAGTTTAACATGGAAGGAACAGAGTGTCAGAGTGTAGTTTAACATGGAAGGAACAGAGTGTCAGAGTGTAGTTTAACATGGAAGGAACAGAGTGTCAGAGTGTAGTTTATAATGGAACAGAGTGTCAGAGTGTAGTTTAACATGGAAGGAACAGAGTGTCAGAGTGTAGTTTAAAATGGAAGGAACAGAGTGTCAGAGTGTAGTTTAACATGGAAGGAACAGAGTGTCAGAGTGTAGTTTAACATGGAAGGAACTGAGTGTCAGAGTGTAGTTTAACATGGAAGGAACAGAGTGTCAGAGTGTAGTTTAACATGGAAGGAACAGAGTGTCGGAGTGTAGTATGTAATGTCGAGGTGACATCTGAAGAGTGTTGAACTTTGGGATGAGAGGCTCAAAATAACTAAAGGTAGCAATGGGAGCTTAATAGTAAAAATAAAAATAAAAAAATAGCGTAAGTTTGGGCTGCAGAAAGTGAGAATAACTGCAATGTACAAGCAGGTGAAGCAGCTCAGAGTCTCTCCCATGTCATGTCATAATCACCAGTAATCACACAATCGAATACAACAAGTAGACGCAGATAACAGATACCTGCCGGTCAAGTAGATATTTTGTATTCATTGCATCGGTTGATCATGGCTACTACTAGTAGGGCGGGGCGAAGGAAGTTTTACTGAGGTTATGGTTAAAGGTTAGGTTAGGTTTAGGCATACGTTTACTGAGGTTAAGTTTAGGGTTGGGGTTAGGTGTAGACATAGCCTATTTTTACTGAGGTTATGTTTAGGGTTAGGTTTGTGGTAAAGGACTTCAATGTTTTTGTATCTTACAGCATTATGTAGGTTGTAGGAGTACAATACAGAGAATGTTTGCATTCGCCATCTTTGTTGAAGAAGAGTCTATTTCTGTCTTAATTACCTTTCATAGTGGTTTAAGCCCTGTGGAAATGCTGTATTAAGTTTTAAAATCCATTGCTTTTCTGCAAACTTTCTCTCCCCTTCTGTCCACGTTTGGTTGCATTCCAGTCCGCATACTTCCATTGCTCCAATCCCATGTCCAATAAAATGTTGTGCTATTGGTGACATCTCTTTCGGGTTGGGGTTGAACTTCTCACCCTATCTCTAAGGGAATCTGCTTGTTTTGGGGTCATGACCCACACTTCATGACCATATAAGGTCAGAGTATATAGGAATGCAGATATTCTCGGGTAGAGAGCTCTGTGTGAGTCTGTTATGATCCTGGCTGATGACGTGTCCCTTTAATTAGCATGACTTACACTATATCCATGCCTTTAATCTCTAGTCCCAGATGTGGGGCTGCCCGGTCGTATACATTTAATCCTGTCCCAGATACTCCACATAGTGGAGGAATCACTTTTTAGGAATCGTTTTTTGTGATACAAGCACCACATATGATAAGGACCATAGGACAACATTAAAGATCCATCGTTTAGCCATACAAGCACCAAATTGGTATGAACAATGCCTAGGACCTACTTTCTCAGGAAAGCCCGTTAGCCATGCAAAATTCAAGATGTCAAAATCCAAGATGTCTGCCCAGAAATGTGGTTTTTCCTTCATAACTTGAAATGCATTGATTTTACGCCCATAAATGTATTGAACGTTAATACGAAGTTGGCTATTACGGACGATTTGGTACCAAGTACGTGTCTGTATCTCCTACGGTTCTTGAGATACAGCATACAGTATGCTGTAGGTACTTTCACAGATTGAGGAGAGCAAGACATTTGTAACATTGATTCTTAAGTCAATCAAATGGTCATACAGACATGAAAATTGGTACACACACTCTGCAAACCCCACTATTTCTAAAAGTACTGCATGCCCTGCAAAATTCCAAGATGGCAGCTCCCAAAATCCAAGATGTCTGTCCAAAAATTTGTTTTTTCCTTCATAACTTGAAATATGAAGATCTTAAGCCCCATAGATGTATTGAACGTTAATATAAAGTTGGGCATTACGGACATTTTGATACCAAGTACATGTCTCTATGTACTACGGTTCTTGAGTTACAACATATCCGTATTCATAAGGCACAAAAGTGTAACATTTTGGCACATTTCACTATTTAACTCAAAGATCCCTTAATCACTTTCAGGAATCATTTTCAGGAAATGGACCTACATGTATCTGCTATCATAAACCACTTCAAGTTTCTCAATTGATGAAACGGGTCAGGAGTTATTAAACCGATCGTAAAGGGCTGTTTCAGTGCTAAATTTGCTGCGTATAGTTAGCGAACATAAGCCACCCAGAAATGTCTGTCTGTGCATCTGCCCTTCACAATAAGGGTATATATGAATGAATGAATGAATGAAACCTTTATTTGTCCCCGTAGGGAAATTCGGTAATATATGCAATAGAGGTATACTGTAATATGGTAATACATGTAATAGTGTCATAGTGTAACATGTGTAATAGTGTAATAGGGTAATGTGTGTAATAGTGTCATAGAGTAAGATGTGTAATAGGGTAATATTGTAATAGTGTCATAGTGTAACATGTGTAATAGGGTAACATGTGTAATAGTGTCATAATGTAACATGTGTAATAGTTTCATGGTGTAACATGTGTAATAGGGTAATATGTGTACTAGTCTTATAGTGTAATATTTGTAATAGTGTCATAGGGTAACATGTGTAATAGTGTCATAGTGCAACATGTGTAATAGTGTAATAGGGTGTAATAGGATAATGTGTAATAGTGTCATAGTGTAACATGTGTAATAGTGTAATATGGTAACATGTGAAAAAGTGTCATAGTGTAACATGTGTAATAGTTTCATAGTGTAACATGTGTAATAGTGTCATAGGGTAATATGTGTACTAGTGTCATAGGGTAATATGTATAATAGTGTCATGGTGTAACATGTGTAATAGTGTCATAGTGTAACATGTGTAATAGTATAATAGGGTGTAATAGGATAATATGTGTAATAGTGTCATAGTGTAACATGTGTAATAGTGTAATAGGGTAACATGTGAAAAAGTGTCATAGTGTAACATGTGTAATAGTTTCATAGTGTAACATGTGTAATAGTGTCATAGGGTAATATGTGTACTAGTGTCATAGGGTAATATGTATAATAGTGTCATGGTGTAACATGTGTAATAGTGTCATAGTGTAACATGTGTAATAGTATAATAGGGTGTAATAGGATAATATGTGTAATAGTGTCATAGTGTAACATGTGTAATAGTGTAATAGGGTAACATGTGAAAAAGTGTCATAGTGTAACATGTGTAATAGTTTCATAGTGTAACATGTGTAATAGTGTCATAGGGTAATATGTGTACTAGTGTCATAGGGTAATATGTATAATAGTGTCATGGTGTAACATGTGTAATAGTGTCATAGTGTAACATGTGTAATAGTATAATAGGGTGTAATAGGATAATATGTGTAATAGTGTCATAGTGTAACATGTGTAATAGTGTAATAGGGTAACATGTGAAATAGTGTCATAGTGTAACATGTGTAATAGCGTAATAGGGTAATATGTGTAATAGTGTCATAGTGTAACATGTGTAATAGGGTAATGGGTTAATATGTGTAATAGTATAATATATGTGCAATAGTGTAATAGGGCAATTACACTATACAGCTATTTTGTATACCACACTCTTACATTAATGCACATATATTAATACACATCACAGAGGACCTCTCCTGGAACACTAACACCACAGCACTGGTCAAGAAGGCTCAGCAGCGCCTCTACTTCCTCCGTAGACTGAGAAGAGCCAGAGCCCCAGCCCCCATCATGTGCTCCTTCTACCGCGGCACGATCGAGAGCATCCTGACCAGCTGCATAACTGTGTGGTATGGTGGGTGCACAGCTTCCTGCAGAAAGTCCTTGCAGCGCACAGTGAGAGCAGCCGAGAAGATCGTGGGTGTCCCCCTTCTGTCCCTGCAAGACATCTACAACACACGGGTGACCCGCAGGGCGCTACAGATCGCAGGCGACACCACCCACCCTACGCACGGCTTCTTCAACCTCCTCCCATCAGGGAAGAGATTGAGGAGCCTCCGGGCAAGGACCAGCAGGTTGAACGATAGCTTCGTTCACCAAGCCGTCAGGTTGCTGAACTCCCTCCCACTCCCTCGCACGCCACTGAGCACCCTCCCACTCGGTACCCCCCCCATGCTGCCACTCCTCCCCCCTCCCACGGTGGGGGTGCACGCGCACACACGCACACGCTGAACTCCCTACTCACACATGCACACGGACGCTGGACTTCAACTACCCACCACCCCTTACACAGGCACACACACCCACGCACATGCACGCACTCACACATGGTCACTCACACATGGTCAACTCACACATACATACGCTGGACTTTCAACTACCCACCACCCCTTACACAGGCACACACACCCACGCACATGCACGCACTCACACATGGTCACTCACACATGGTCAACTCACACATACAACCGAAGGACTGGATCGAACTGCTGCTATCCTATCCTATCCTATCTTGCACATGTATACCTCACCTCATAGTAAGCTATGTGTTTTAGTTGTTTTAGTTGTAGCTATGTAACCTCGTATATAGCTTTTGATTTTTTTTAGTTGTAGTTTCTAGCTGTAGTATACTGTAGTCTCTAGTAGTAGTTTCTAGTAGTTGTATATACGTCCTGTCTGTTTTAGCTTCACACTACCGCCACTTTATCACCTGGTTAGCTAAGCACCTTCACCTCAAGTTAGGTGTACAGTTTGCACTCTACTGGTCTGCTGCACTACTGTTGTCTCGTCCATATATTGTCTCGACCTTGTCTTATTGCACTATTTGTCTCAACTTTGTCTTATTGCACTGTCTATTGTCTTGACTTTTGTCTTACTACACTGTCTTGTCTATTGCACTGTGGAAAATGGAAACGCTATTTCATCCCTGTATATGTCCTGACATACACTGGAGTGACAAATAAAAAACCTTGAACCTTGAACCTTGAATTACACTATTACACATATTACCCTATTACGCTCTTACACATGTTACACAATGGTACTATTACATATATTACCCTATTACACTATTACACATGTTACATTAAGACACTATTACACATATTACCCTATTACACTATTACACATGTTACACCATGACACTATTACACATAGTGCCCTATTAAACTATTACACGTGTTACACTATGACACTATTACACATATTACCCTATGACACTATTACACATATTATCCTCTTACACTATTACACATATTACACTATGACACTATTACACATATTATCCTATTACACTATTACACATGTTACACTATGACACTGTTACCCTATTACACTATTACACATGTTACACTATGACACTATTACACATATTTCCCTATTACACTATTACACATATTACCCTAATGCACTATTACACATGTTACACTATGACACTATTACATATATTACCCTATTACAGTATACCGCTATTGCATATATTACACTATTAGCCCTATTACACTATTGCATATATTACACTATTATGCCTATTAGCATATTATACCATTATACTAGGACACATGCTGCACTTGGTGCGTCCGCTTCAGATATACACTTATTGTGAAGGGCAGATGCACAGACAGACATTTCTGGGTGGCTTATGTTCGCTAACTATACGCAGCAAATTTAGCACTGAAACAGCCCTTTACGATCGGTTTAATAACTCCTGACCCGTTTCATCAATTGAGAAACTTGAAGTGGTTTATGATAGCAGATACATGTAGGTCCATTTCCTGAAAATGATTCCTGAAAGTGATTAAGGGATCTTTGAGTTAAATAGTGAAATGTGCCAAAATGTTACACTTTTGGTGCCTCATGAATACGGATATGTTGTAACTCAAGAACCGTAGTACATAGAGACATGTACTTGGTATCAAAATGTCCGTAATGCCCAACTTTATATTAACGTTCAATACATCTATGGGGCTTAAGATCTTCGTATTTCGAGTTATGAAGGAAAAACCACATTTTTGGACAGACATCTTGGATTTTGGGGGCTGCCATCTTGGAATTTTGCAGGGCATGCAGTACTTTTAGAAATAGTGGGGTTTGCAGAGTGTGTGTACCAATTTTCATGTCTGTATGACCATTTGATTGACTTAAGAATCAATGTTACAAATGTCTTGCTCTCCTCAATCTGTGAAAGTACCTACAGTATACTGTATGCTGTATCTCAAGAACCGTAGGAGATACAGACACGTACTTGGTACCAAATCGTCCGTAATAGCCAACTTCGTATTAACGTTCAATACATTTATGGGCGTAAAATCAATGCATTTCAAGTTATGAAGGAAAAACCACATTTCTGGGCAGACATCTTGGATTTTGAGGGCCGCCATCTTGGAATTTTGCGTGGCTAACGGGCTTTCCTGAGAAAGTATGTCCTAGGCATTGTTCATACCAAATTTGGTGCTTGTATCACAAAGTGAACGATTGTATCACTAATTTCCCGGGCTAACACTGAATTCCAGGATTTAAAGGGATGATGCTGCTCAGAGGCGTCAGAAGGACGGATCCTGTTGCCAAGCGACATTATGTCAGGTCTGAGCCTGCGGCAGCAACGCTGTGTCTGTCTGATCAACCGTGAATGTTTCACTTCTGATTCGGTTTGATCTTGATTTGTCTCGAACATGAAATCTACAAATAAAATCTACAAACAAAAGTACAACACAGTAACAAAACAAAAACAAAATAAGTCTTTTTTTTTTTTGGCCAAGAAGGGACATGAAAACAGAAAACTCTCTGAGTCAGACCTTTAGCTTTATGCATGCTGCCTGTCTGTTGCAACTGATGTTATTATTGATGCTTTACTTGACTAATAAAAGTCCTGTAACCGAAAATGGTATGGGGGCGGCTTCATCACCCGTGGCGCGAAGCGACACAGGCGATGAAGCCGCCCCCATACCATTTTCTCTTACCCCTCCAACATGTTCTCTTGCCCCCCCAAAGGGGCAAGTTATATCCGCCCCTGATGAGAGGTATGTTTGTCAACAATGATCCCCAGATAAGTTATGATATTAAGTTTTTCTTTCCTCATCCAGCATCACTGCTTTTAGCCTTTGGAAAACACTCTCTAATTTTGCCCCATGTGTTTTTTTTCTTTTTGCAAACATATGCGTCTGTCTTCAATGTCTCCGCTATTTCTTGCCATGAATTGTAGGACATCTGTCGGTTATGATGATAATCTGCCATTGAGGAGTTACAAAGATGCAGGCAATAAGATTCGTATTGTCTGACCTCCATCGACAACATCTCTTTTAAATTCATTCATTTTGACTCCTTTTCCCTTCCTTCTCCTCCCCTTCTACTTTTATGTTGCTCTCTGCTGCCTAGATTCTTCTTCTTTCTGTTTTCTATTTGTTTTCTCTTCGTTTTCTGACACTGTCATCTGTCATCTCAAATTGCTACACTTTCGAGCCTATACCACTTTCTAGACCAATTTCTAGACCAATCAGTGAAGGCAGTGAAAGCCCCCGAATGAAGGACTTCTAGTCGGATAGTAAAAACAGCCATATGTGTGTCAGGATGTGCAGTGATAGCTGATCACCGCGGGTGATTGATGTCATGTTGTAGTTGTAGAACCTTTACTGTAAAAAACACACTACGCAGGGGCGGATGTAACATTTCCCATTTGGGGGGGGGGGGGGGGGGGCAGGGCAGGAGAAAATGGTATGGGCGCGGCTTACCCATCATATGGCACCCATACCATTTTTTGGTTACAGGATGTTTATTAAGTAATTAAGCATCAATAGTAACATCAGTTGTTGTTGAAGTTGCAACAGACACGCAGCATGCATAAAGCTAAAGGTCTGACTCAGAGAGTTTTCTGTTTTCAATGATGAAATGCTGTTGGTTTAGTGGTGCCACAGCTGTAGTTAGTTAGTAGCAGTAGTAGTGTTTCACATCATTTTAAATATAAGCACTTTAATTTGAAATATCTTGGGTAGTTTTGCATGCCATCGTTTTTGGTGGGGCAGACTGGATATTTAGGGGGGCATTGCCCCCCCCCCACCGTTTCCTACAATATGACGTCATACCACCGCAACCACCGCACTTTCCAGCCCTCCTCTCGGATTTTACTAACCACCGCACCGCAGCGGTTGCTTGTTTTTAACGGCTGGTTAAAAAAAAAGAAAACGCACAACACACCACAGCGTGGTGCGGTGCTGGTAGTGGACTATGAATAGCGGTGGTCGCGGTGCTCTGAGCGGTGCTGGTAGTGGACTTTGGAATAGCGGTGGTCGCGGTGCTCTGAGCGGTGCTGGTAGTGGACTATGAATAGCGGTGGTCGCGGTGCTCTGAGCAGTGCTGGTAGTGGACTATGGAATAGCAGTGGTCGCGGTGCTCTGAGCGGTGCTGGTAGTGGACTATGGAATAGCGGTGCTCTGAGCGGTGCTGGTAGTGGACTATGGAATAGCGGTGCTCTGAGCGGTGCTGGTAGTGGACTATGAATAGCGGTGGTCGCGGTGCTCTGAGCGGTGCTGGTAGTGGACTATGAATAGCGGTGCTCTGAGCGGTGCTGGTAGTGGACTATGGAATAGCGGTGGTCGCGGTGCTCTGAGCGGTGCTGGTAGTGGACTATGAATAGCGGTGGTCGTGGTGCTCTGAGCGGTGCTGGTAGTGGACTATGAATAGCGGTGGTCGCGGTGCTCTGAGCGGTGCTGGTAGTGGACTATGAATAGCGGTGGTCGCGGTGCTCTGAGCGGTGCTGGTAGTGGACTATGAATAGCGGTGGTCGCGGTGCTCTGAGCGGTGCTGGTAGTGGACTATGAATAGCGGTGTTCTGAGCGGTGCTCTGAGCGGTGCTGGTAGTGGACTATGAATAGCGGTGGTCACGGTGCTCTGAGCGGTGCTGGTAGTGGACTATGAATAGCGGTGCTCTGAGCGGTGCTCTGAGCGGTGCTGGTAGTGAACTATGGAATAGCGGTGGTCGCGGTGCTCTGAGCGGTGCTGGTAGTGAACTATGGAATAGCGGTGGTCGCGGTGCTCTGAGCGGTGCTGGTAGTGGACTATGGAATAGCGGTGGTCGCGGTGCTCTGAGCGGTGCTCGCGGTGGCCACCGAAATTCTGAACTCTGAAAGAGCCTTTCATGGACGGCGCCAGGGGGGGCTAGCAGGGGCTCTAGCCCCCCCTGCTGGAGGCTTAGCCCCCCCTAAGCCCCCCCTGGCCAAAAACATGACTGTGATGAAAAATATTCAGGGAATAAATAAAATATATGGAAGACCAAACTGACTGACTTTCATGTAAATCATTGCTATAAAATCATGATACTTGTAATTTTTGGAATGATGTATAATACTGAAATAATCCATTTCTCAGAATTCTCACCACCTGTCATTTTCGCCCGCACGGTCACGTACGCAATACGCATTGCAATCCTCCAATCAACAGAGCGTCCGCCAAGTTCATAGTTCACAAACCTGTTGACTGTGTTTTTGGAGGGACAACTAACTCGGTTGCTGCACCGTTTGTTTTAAGTCCAGTACAATGGACCGGTTTGTTGTGTTCGGTAAAAAGCGACGCCTAAGAGCCGATTCAGTGGACGACTCGGCTGACGGTAGACCTGAAACTTAGACCTGCAGTCTGATTCGGGGCCAGAGAACCAACATGAAGTGCCCGAAAATGAAGCAGCGTGTGTTGTGGGGATGGTGCGACCAGGTAACCAGCCTTCTACTAGCGACAACTGCCCCAAAAATAGCTGATCTACAGGCTCCCACCGCGACACGCTATGAAGCATTGTGAGCTTGTAGATTTGCCATTTGTCCAAAAGTGCCCTCTTATGTGATTTCTGTCCCTGGACCCTAACACACTCTGCACGTCCCTGTATTTACATGTTCGCATTTGGCCGCCGCGCCTCACTGTGTGTGTGTGTATATTCGCAGTGCTGCGACTCCTTCTGTGTGTCTGTGAGATCAAGTTAGAAGCTGTTTCTAGCCTGTGCGTCCCTTTATTTAGCCTACATGTTAATGTAAAGGCCGCCTCACTATGTCTGTGCGTGAGTGCAGTGCTGCGACTACTTCTGTGTGTCTGTCTGTGAGATCAAGTATTGTAGAAGTGTGTGTGTGTGTGTGTGTGTGTGTGTGTGTGTGTGTGTGTGTGTGTGTGTGTGTGTGTGTGTGTGTGTGTGTGTGTGTGTGTGTGTGTGTGTGTGTGTGTGTGTGTGTGTGTGTGTGTGCGTGCGTGCGTGCGTGTGTGCGTGTGTCCATTTACGTTCTGCAGATCTCTGAAACTGTGGTACATGTGTAACTGTCCCCTGAAGATCTAAAAGACTAAGAGTTCATTCATTCATTTTGGGGAAAAAAATTAGCCAGTGACAATGATTTGCTTTGTTGTGTAACATGAACATGTATTTTAGCATATAAACAGGACCATTGTATTTGCGTGTGTGTGTGTGTGTGTGTGTGTGTGTGTGTGTGTGTGTATATATATATATATATATATATATATATATATATAATATATATATATATATATATATATATATATATATATATATATATATCATTGTTTTGCCGAAATTCACTAGCCCCTGCTGAAAAAAACTCAGCCCCCCATAGCCCCCCATGCACAAATGTCTGGAGCCGTCCCTGGAGCCTTTACTGTAAAAACCACCACCACGGTGAAACCCTTTCACCACAAGCCACTTCACTGTGGGAGTATGATTGAGCCTTAACAGTCTGGATGGGATTTTCTTTGCATTTACTGTATTTTAGCAGAGCTGTCAGGTCTGCATGTGTGCCATCAGCACATGCAGATGTATACAGTATGAACACAAGCGCTGCTGATAGAATTATGCACTCCACCGCTCTCATTTCTCACTGTGTGTGTGTGTGTGTGTGTGTGTGTGTGTGTGTGTGTGTGTGTGTGTGTGTGTGTGTGTGTGTGTGTGTGTGTGTGTGTGTGTGTGTGTGTGTGTGTGTGTGTGTGTGTGTGTGTGCGCGCGCTTACTTAAGCTCCACAATATTGCACGCAGCCCCTCATGGGATTAAAACATGCTGACATACTGTACAGGTCCTATATGCTGGTCTGTGATTAGCATGGTCCTCAGACCATATAGCTGACCAACCAGGAGTTTATATATCTGTTTAGAAGCACATGACACATAATAGCATGTGTGTATGTGTCAGCATGCTTGCAACAGCATGCATGTTAACATTATGCAATGAATGCACACTGCCGCAATTATGTGTGTGTGTGTGTGTGTGTGTGTGTGTGTGTGTGTGTGTGTGTGTGTGTGTGTGTGTGTGTGTGTGTGTGTGTGTGTGTGTGTGTGTGTGTGTGTGTGTGTGTGCGGGGGAGGGGACAGTCAGATGAGAGTGCATCTCCTTGGGTCCCAACGATTGCAAGTGTAACGCCCGGGATTCGAACCTGGGTCTCCTGTGTGAATGTCCAACATCTTAACCACTAGACCAAAGGGACATCCCCTTGGTCCGGGGGCAGATACCAGACTTTGGAGGCCATCACAACAGAGGCTGTAGCCACCTGCTACACTCACCTCCCTTCTGACCTCCTTCCACGGGGAAACCCGATCCGGGTCACTGCAACCCATTGCCAATTCCTAATGTGATCCTGGGCTCTACACATCCTTCACCAACCTGGGGAGGCAGCGGACTGGCCTCATGCTTCCTTCAATGCATGAGGAGTCCAACACCTTTTTAGCGTACTCTTTCTTGGAAAACTGAGCCCTTCACCAAGTGCCTCCTCAATCTGTCCTTATTCAATAGGCATGTTAATAGGGCAAAGTTTGAACAGGTGGTCCGGGGACCACCAGTGGTCCTTGAGAGGGTTCCAGGTGGTCCCCAGGCTAAATGATGGAAAGTTGGTTAACCAGATGTAACTCTTGAGAATGTGAAAATGAAACCAAATGGACCCTTGCGGGTCCATTTGGTTTCATTTTTACACTCTCAAGAGTCAAAATAATACTCAGATAATGAATATTATTCATTATCTGAATTAGCACCACTTAATTAAGAAGTTTACACTGTTTTGTTGGCAAATTACAGTCTGGAATTGTGGACAAAACCAGAGGATTCTTTTTTTTTTTTTTTAATTTTAGGTCCTTGGTGTGAAAATGTAATCAAATGGTGGTCCGTGGTGCAAATCCTGAATAAATGATGGTCCCTGGGATGAAAAAGGTTGAAAACCTCTGTAATAGGGCAAAGCTTGACCAGGAAAGCTTGGCCCACATATAGCAACAGTTGCTGAACTATAATTTGGATTGTCATTCACAGTGACTAAACCCCACAGGGCCACAAAGGCTCCGGCATTCTGAAGCAGCATTCTGCCGGTGACTGCGCCTGCTGTCCGTGGGGGTTACACCGCTCTATTCCGACATCCCGCTACTCCTACATTGACGTCCAATTGTCGGAGTGGCAGTACATATATTATTTGAAAACATGTTGCCACTCCGACAGAAGAGGTAGCACCATTCCTACAAGCATTATGTGTCGGAATGGCAACCATTATCTTTTTGTCATTGAATGGAGACATGTCTGAATGGAGCCATGTCGGAATGGAGGCATGTCGGAAGGGAGCCATGTCGGAATGCAGGCATGTAACCGTCCGTGGGAATGTGAGCGGCGTTTTGGATTCCTCTTGACGAATATCTGATCCCTCAGAAGATGACATTTATGTTAAACAGATCCGACTACAAATCACTCAATCTGCCAGGAAACGTTCACAGCTGATAAGGAGTGAAGGACATGTAGAAATAAAAAATAACTTTATATACCTCTTAGACATATCCTGAGAGAAGACTGCAGGCCCGGATGTAACGTTTTCCATTTGGGGGGGCAGCTTTCCAAATGGTATGGGTGCAGCTTCATCATCCGTGGCGCGAACCGACATGGGTGATGAAGCCGCACCCATACCATTTTCGGTTACAGGACTTTTATTAGTCAAGTAAAGCATCAATAATAACATCAGTTGTTGTTGAAGTTGCAACAGACACGCAGCATGCATAAAGCTAAAGGTCTGACTCAGAGAGTTTTCTGTTTTCAATGATGAAATGCTGTTGGTTTAGTGGTGACACAGCTGTAGTTAGTTAGTAGCAGTAGTAGTGTTTCACATCATTTTAATTATTTTAAGTAGTAGCAAATCATTTTAATTAATTAAGCACTTTAATTTGAAATAATTATGTTTGAAATTTGGGTTGTTTTGCGTGCCATCATGTTGTAGATGTGATATTCTTCAATTACGGGGGGCATTGATCCACCATGCCATGAATACAGACTATGCACCCACCGCACACATAAGAAAGTCTACTATTCCTGACAGCGATTTCCATTAAAGCACCTATATGATTTGAAAGCATGATTGTTCAATTCAAACTTGGTTATTTGCGGGGATATAAAACACACGAGGGAGCCCTAAAAAACACAAAAATAAAGTTTAATTTTATGTTATTTCCTTTTTAACCATTACCTCTGGAGACAACCCCCATATGGAAAACAAAAAAACTTTATATGCGAACTCTTGAAAGTATAGCAGTTGAATGTCATATTGTATATACTTGGCTTGAATGAATGCTCCAATCAGAAGCCAGCGTTCTAGTCATGTGAGCGGTCACATAATACACTATAATCACCACTCCTCGCCATTATTGACCGCTGCATAAACAAGTTCCCCAAAGTGCAAACAGCTGTGTTCATATCAATCCGCGCTGCGCTTCCGCATTTAGTTCCAGCACGCCGTTAGCGGGTCCATTTGGTTAGCTACGTATTTGGTTGTTTACATGCCGTTAGCGGGTCCATTTGGTTAGCTACGTATTTGGTTGTTTACATGCCGTTAGCGGGTCCATTTGGTTAGCTACGTATTTGGTTGTTTACATGCCGTTGCCGTCACCCTCTCAAGGACCACTGGTGGTCCTCGGGCGTTGAAAACCACTGACGTAAGCCATGTAATAAGCGGGATAACACCCTTCGAGGTTAATAGGAAACAAATCACCGCCTCGTCGGGTGTTATCCCATATCGTATATACTTCTTATGAATCACAAAATTATGTGCTGTTTTATGTACAGTCATGGGAAAAAAAATATTAGACCACCCTTTTCAGACCACCGTTTTCTTCAATTGCAGCCATGCCAAGACGCATGGCTGCTTAAAGCAAACAGAAAAGAAAACATGGAATGCTTAAAAGTAGTGTTTTTGGCGGTACAATGCAATAGCTATTGGTGTAAGAATTTAAGTAATTTTGGTTATTATCAAGAAAACCATCTTACTTCTTGAATTAAACTCTCATGAGCTATTTTTGTTATCATTATAATTGTCCAAACAGCCAGTTGAGCCAGGCATTAAAATTAACAAGAAATTGAAGAAAACAACTGTGGTCTAATAATTTTTTCCACGACTGTATTTTTCACTTTACAAATAAATACTGTACTATTGTTTCTTACATTAACTTTATTCATATATACAAGGATTGTATGAAAGGATGCACTTTTAAGAGTTTGCATATAAAGTTTTTTGTCCATATGGGCCAGCACTAGTTTGAGCTTTTTTAGACTGATTAGACAGTCTGTATATAATTCCTTCTTGGTCGCAGCACACTGAATGCCTATACTGTCTGGCTCTCTGGCTTACTTAAAAAGAAATGGCAAATAATGTCTGTGCTTTAATCTTTCATTGTAGTCTTATCTCCCCTCTCCACGGAGAGGATACAAAGTTAAAAGCTGTCGCTGCTTGTGGCTGCCAGGCAGTGAGATACAAGATAAAACATACATGAGCAGCATTTCAGCTGGAGACACTGTTCTGTTTCCTTTATTGTCAAGTTTGTTTTTTAAAATAAAGTATTTATTCTTCATTTGAATATGGAAAAGGCCTTGTGGTGCAAGTGAATGCAGGATATAAATTGGGTCACATTGTCCAATCCAATACACTTTATTTATGAAGCACATTTAAAACAACAGGGTTGTGCTGCACACAAAAAAGCTAAAATACTAGAACGGCAGGACAGGAAAGCTCAGTACAAAAAAACCTTGTGGCCTTGTGGTTAGAGTGTCCGCCCTGGAACTGGGAGTCCGGGGTTCGATTCCCCGTTGGGTCATACCAAAGACTGTAAAAATGGGACCCAATGCCTCCCTGCTTGGCACTCAGCATCAAAGGGATGGATTGGGCGTCAAAATCAGCTAATGATTCCCGAGCGTGGCGCACGCTGCAGCTCACCGCTCCTTGTGAGCGATGAGCTGTGATGGGTCAAAAGCGGAGAACTAATTTCGCTGCGGTAACGTAGTGACAAATAATGCAACTTTAACTTTGCTCAGGTATCCAGCCCGAGCAGTGATAGATGGCATTCCATTTGGCTTTGGTTTTCGGTAGTCTCTTTCCAGTGTACCAGGTAGTTTTCTTTTTGTTTTGTCTTTATTTTATAATCTGGTTTAGTCCAGTGGGGTTTACACCTGGTGGTTGTGCTGCTAGTGTTTGTATATACAGTAGTCCCTTGACCAGCTGGCTAAAGGCCTGTTCATATTCCCTCCAACTTCCGAACTTTTCGGAAAGTTGCGTCGGAAAGTTGACGTCATCCGAAATGTCGGAAACTCGTCTTTCTGAAATTTTGTTCTGAAAGCTGCAGCGTTGGATATTGTGACACTCCGAACTCCCCACCTACACACACACACAGCTGCTGCTGCTGCTGCTACTACTGTAGTCCTTTCGTTTGTTTTGGATCCGCAAAACAGCGCAACAATCAGCATGCATGGACTTTGTAGTGAGAGGATCAGTGGAGCCATTTGAAGAGAGGTTAGCAGAGCAGCTCACGGGATCTGTGAGGCTGCAGCTAGGTTCTATTGGACTCAACAGGATCTGTGAGGCTGCAGCTAGGTTCTATTGGACTCAGCAGGATCTGTGAGGCTGCAGCTAGGTTCTATTGGACTCAACAGGGTCTGTGAGGCTGCAGCTAGGTTCTATTGGACTCAACAGGGTCTGTGAGGCTGCAGCTAGGTTCTATTGGACTCAACAGGGTCTGTGAGGCTGCAGCTAGGTTCTATTGGACTCAGCAGGCTGCAGCTAGGTTCTATTGGACTCAGCAGGCTGCAGCTAGGTTCTATTGGACTCAGCAGGATCTGTGAGGCTGCAGCTAGGTTCTATTGGACTCAACAGGATCTGTGAGGCTGCAGCTAGGTTCTATTGGACTCAGCAGGGTCTGTGAGGCTGCAGCTAGGTTCTATTGGACTCAACAGGCTGCAGCTAGGTTCTATTGGACTCAGCAGGCTGCAGCTAGGTTCTATTGGACTCAGCAGGCTGCAGCTAGGTTCTATTGGACTCAGCAGGCTGCAGCTAGGTTCTATTGGACTCAGCAGGCTGCAGCTAGGTTCTATTGGACTCAACAGGCTGCAGCTAGGTTCTATTGGACTCAACAGGCTGCAGCTAGGTTCTATTGGACTCAACAGGCTGCAGCTAGGTTCTATTGGACTCAGCAGGCTGCAGCTAGGTTCTATTGGACTCAGCAGGCTGCAGCTAGGTTCTATTGGACTCAACAGGCTGCAGCTAGGTTCTATTGGACTCAGCAGGATCTGTGAGGCTGCAGCTAGGTTCTATTGGACTCAGCAGGATCTGAGAGGCTGCAGCTATAGGTTCTATTGGACTCAACAGGCTGCAGCTAGGTTCTATTGGACTCAGCAGGCTGCAGCTAGGTTCTATTGGACTCAGCAGGCTGCAGCTAGGTTCTACTGGACTCAACAGGGTCTGAGAGGCTGCAGCTAGGTTCTATTGGACTCAACAGGCTGCAGCTAGGTTCTATTGAACTCAACAGGCTGCAGCTAGGTTCTATTGGACTCAACAGGCTGCAGCTAGGTTTCATCTTTAACATCTCCTTGAGCCAGGCTGCTGTCCCTACATGCTTCAAAGAGACCACCATCATCCCCATCCCGAAGAAACCTTCTCCAACCTGCTACAATGACTACCGCCCTGTTGCACTGACTCCAATCATCATGAAGTGCTTCGAGCGTTTAGTCATGCATCACATCAAAGGTGTCCTCCCTCCTAACCTGGATCCCTACCAGTTTGCATATCGGGCCAACAGATCAACCGACGATGCAATCTCCACCGTACTCCACTCTGCCCTCACCCACCTGGACACCAAGGACGCACACGTACGGATGCTGTTCATCGACTTCAGCTCAGCATTCAACACCATCATCCCCCAGCAGCTCATTCACAAGCTGGACCACCTGGGAGTGAACACCTCAATGTGCAACTGGCTGCTGGACTTCCTGACTGGGAGACCGCAGGCAGTCCGAGTCAGCGGGAACACATCCAGCACCATCACCCTGAACACGGGGGCCCCCCAGGGATGCGTGCTCAGCCCCCTCCTCTTCACCCTGCTGACCCACGACTGCACACCAAAGCACAGCAACAACATCTTTGTCAAGTTTGCGGACGACACAACTGTGGTCGGTCTCATCCATAACAACGATGAGTCCAACTACAGGAATGAGGTGAGCCAACTGACCACGTGGTGTGGAAACAACAACCTCCTTCTCAACGTGGAGAAGACGAAGGAGATCATCGTTGACTTCCGGAGAGCGCACACCCAGCACTCCCCACTGAGCATCAACGGAACTGCGGTGTAGAGAGTGAAGAGCACCAAATTCCTCGGTGTGCACATCACAGAGGACCTCTCCTGGAACACCAACACCACAGCACTGGTCAAGAAGGCACAGCAGCGCCTCTACTTCCTCCGCAGACTGAGAAGAGCCGGAGCCACCGTCCCCATCATGAGCTCCTTCTACCGCGGCACGATCGAGAGCATCCTGACCAGCTGCATAACTGTGTGGTTTGGCGGGTCCACGGCATCCTGCAGAAAGACCTTGCAGCGCACAGTGAGAGCAGCTGAGAGGATCGTGGGTGTCCCCCTCCTGTCCCTGCAGGACATCTACACCACACGTGTGACCCGCAGGGCGCTACAGATTGCAGGTGACACCACCCACCCTACGCACGGCTTCTTCAATCTTCTCCCATCGGGGAAGAGACTGAGGAGCCTCCGGGCAAGGACTTGTAGACTGAACGACAGTTTCGTTCACCAGGCCGTCAGGATGCTGAATTCCCTGCCGCTGCTATCTCGCACTGAGCACGCTGCTGTGCACCTGCCGCTACCCCCTCCCACGGCACACGCACAGGCACGCACACGCTGAAAGCCAGAACAAGAACACTTGTACGCACACTCTGGCTTGTACGCCCACTTCGTACACACACGCTGGACTCAACTACCCCCCCACACACACATGCACACACATACACTCATATGCACAACTCACACACAACCAGAAGGACTGTACCGAATCCGCTGCTATCCCTATCCCCCCCTGCACATGTACAGCGATACCCCTACAGTAATACCCCTACTGTCATAGTTGTCATAACCTAGCCGTTAGTATAGTAGTGCGTAGTTGTAGTATGCTTAGTTTTAGTAGTATGTTTTAGTGTTTTAGTATATTTAGTATGTCTTAGTATGTTTAGTATGTTAGATGTATAGTTTTAGTCTTAGTTTTCAACTCTCACTACTTGCCACTTTATTATTATATTTATACCTGGTCGTAGCTTAGCACCTTCACCCCACTTTATACTGCTACAGTTGCACCTTAATACTCTAGTCTGTTGCACTATACGTCACTTACTGTTCTTGTATTGTTTGTAGTCGTCATTTTTCTTATTGCATTGTCTATTGTCTATTGTCTTATTGCACTGAGGAACAATGGAAACGTTACTTCATCCCTGTTTATGTCTCGACATACACTGGAGTGACAAATAAAGAAACTTGAACTTGAACTTGAACTTGAACTATTGGACTCAACAGGCTGCAGCTAGGTTCTATTGGACTCAACAGGATCTGTGAGGCTGCAGCTAGGTTCTATTGGACTCAACAGGCTGCAGATAGGTTCTATTGGACTCAGCAGGTGAGCTCTACATTGCTGCACTCGTGCATGTTGAAACACATGGTTTGACTC